>OX422220.1:393415040-393992540 GCA_949130495.1 Sambucus nigra | reverse complement strand
GGAGGGACACGGGTGGGTGGGAGTGTAGAAGAGCGGGGTGGTCGGGGGGTAAAGAGAGAGATAGTATAGGGCTTTAAAATGTGTCAAAATGATCAAAATAACCTTTAAAAAGTCATGTGCGTCACACATGCCTAATCTTTCTCCGCCCCCCCCCCCCCCCCCCCCCCCAACACACACACAAAAAAAAAAAATTAATGGAGTTAGACAACAAGTGATTTTATGTAGCCGTTTAAACGTTAGGGGATGAATTAGGAAAATTGAAAGTTGGGGTAGCAAAGTGTTAGGGGGCCAGAGTTCAGGAAGCCTAAGTGTAATTAACCCTAATAATAATCTCAAAAAATTTAACATTTCGGTTTGAGAGTTTGTCATTATCCAATAATAGGGGTGGTTTTTAAAACGACAATAAGTTCTATAGTTGCGGCACGTTTATTATAATTTAAATAGTATTTATTTTTATGCACCTCTAAATTATGGATAGAAATTGTACAGTTAGGGGTAACCTTATATGAGGTATTTCTTATTTAGGTTTTCGTGAGGAATTGCTTTAATGATAGAAATTTGATTTAGTTTGTACTTTTTTTAGTATTTTCCTTGTACGAAATATGAATCTGTTAAAGTGTGAGATATTAGGTCTTGTATTACTGGGAGGGGATATTATCTTTCTTCATCTATATTCCTTTCCTGTCATTTGGTTCCGCTACTCAGTTGGGTGAACGTCATGATGAATTCTTCACAAGATTCAACCACCCACCCACACACACACACACACACACACACACATATATATATATATATATATATATATATATATATATATATATATATATATATGTATTATACCTCAAACGGACTCCTATAAAGATAGATTGGAAAATCACACTAAGCATATCTTTTTCCCCACATGGCTGGATCTGGCGGAAATAGTGGAAATGGAAGAGGTACAGGTAGAGGATCCATCGTCTGGTGGTATGATGGTTGTGTCTTTCACTTCTAAAGAACTGGTATGAATTATGACTCCATGGAGACAGTCGTTTATTCTCAAACTCGTGGGTCAACGGTTACTGCTTATTAATTTGAATAAACGTTTGAAGAATCTTTGGAAAACAACTACGGAGGTTTCTATTACTAATTTGGGTTCTGAATTTTTCCTCTGTAAATTTATAAATAAAGAGGATTATCTGCTTGCTTTGATTGGAGGTCCGTGGTTTTTGAATAACCACCACCTAGCTATTTTTTGGTGGAAACAGAACTTTCGTCCAGCTACGGCAACTGTTCAAAATATGAGTTTTTGGATTCAACTCCCTCAGTTGCCTATTGAATATTATGATCCAAATGTGTTGTTTAAAATCTCTCTTGCCCTAGATTCCCCTATTAAGATGGATTTCCATACGGGATTTATTGACAGAGCTAGATATGATCGTATTTGTGTTGATTTTGATATCTTAAAGCCCCTTCCATCCAAGATTAAAAGTGGTCCGCTTGTCC
Organism: Sambucus nigra; assembly: GCA_949130495.1. Taxonomy (NCBI): domain Eukaryota; kingdom Viridiplantae; phylum Streptophyta; class Magnoliopsida; order Dipsacales; family Adoxaceae; genus Sambucus; species Sambucus nigra. Next base: position 393,991,055 of record OX422220.1, on the reverse strand, counting down.
AAACGATTTCGTATGAGCTGAAAACAACGATTTGTAAGTCATGTGGAATGATTGACCATGTTCAAGGAACGTGTGCATATGGAAATAAGGCCTCAATGGAGAAGATTCAATAAGACGGTACTCCAAGCCCTACGGCAGAGGCGGAATGGACAGTGATTAGGAAGCGCCCATCCAAAGCTCGTCAAGGCCACTTTTCAGCCAAGGGCGCAGCTGCTCCGATGAGTTTCCCGGAGGGTTACACCAACAAGGACAGAGATGGGTCATTTCAATTGGGGAAGCCCATTCCTTTAAAGGGTAATTCTTCCAGGCATGGTACTCCATAGGGGGAAAATGGAAGCTAGCAGCCCAAGTCCATATCTCAATAGAAGCAGCCCAGTAAGGTAAGTATCTCTAATTCTTTTAATGTGTTAACCCAAGAACTTTTTAATCCAGACCCACAAAATCCGGGCCCAGTTACTAGAACCAAACCTATTTTCCATCCCATTTCCTCTTCTTCTCTTTTTTCGGACCAAACGGACCCCAATCTCACCCTTATTACTGACCCAGCTAGACACCTGTCCCACACTACTACTCCTATGGACAGCTGTCCCTACAACACATAGGTGTCAAGTTCAGTTAAACCTAATCCTAACAGATTCCCTCCCACACTTCAAACAACCTGGGCAAATATCCACGACGCTGAATCTCTATCCCTTAATACTTCTACTTCTACCCCTATAACAGATACAGACCACTCTAACTCTCCGGTTCTCTCACCCCCAGCGCAACCTACTTACGCTGTCAGTAATTCTTCTCTTACTTCTACAAAAAGTAATGGATACCAACCCTCCAACCACCACTATATCACCACCTGCTACCCCTATTCCTCTAGACAATGGGCCCAGGCGGAGGGAAACCACAATACCAAAAATCATTATGAATCTACCATTCCAATTTCACCAGGGTCCCACTCAGAACCCAAATATCCCCCTGTGTTTGAATTATCACCCCCCCGCAGCCCAATACCCACAACCCCAACCATACCCCCAGACCAACCCTCACTTGTAGGCCTAGAAAATCCATTCCATGCAAACAGAGACCAACTATTGATTCAGGGACAAGATACCTTTGTCTTTCACCCATTTCATGTTCAGCCCCATGCCCTCACCTACCAAATGGGTCTCCACCGTCTACTGATAAAACTCAAAAGATACGACGACCAGGTCATATTAGATCAGGAACAAGTGTACAGGTTTCAAGCAAGACAGGAGTTAAACGTGGTTCTTCAACAGTTTATCTTCAACATCCTAAGAAATTTTGCGATGCCATGGCTACTAAAGACTGCATTACAGGGCTTCACAAATCTAATATCCATCCAATCCATTAAAATTCCATTATAGAACGTTAGGGGAGCTTCTCGACCTCTTTTTATGTTGGAATTTCTTAACTTCTACAACCAGTATCACCCAGACCTGATGTTTGTTATGGACACTAGACTTGATGTCCTTAATTCTCATAGACAACTACAAAGATTTCCATTCGCGTGTAACCACATTGTGTCGGCTGTCGGTCTATCGGTAGGAATGTGGGTTTTATGGAATCCTAATAATCTGCATATCACTATGGTATTTCAAGCAGATAGAGAAGAGCACTTGCTGGTGGAAATGTCCCCTCCTTTACCGCCTCTTATGTTAACACCGGTGTATAATTATGCTCAACCCAATCGCAGAGGTCAGGTATGGAATATTCTTCATTCGTTATCTGCTAATATTCGTATGCCTTGGCTAGTTTTAGGAGATTTTAACTCTATTTTATTTCCTTCTGAAAAAAAGGGTGGGTTGTCATTTCACTTATATATTAATAGGCCTTTGAGCTCCTTCCTTTAAGATTGTGGGTTGGGGGATTTGGGTTTTAATGTCCCAACTCATACTTGGTCCAATAAATATGGAATTCATAGCCATATGCGAGAGCGACTGGATACATGTCTATCTAATGATAAGTGGAATATTGCCTTTCCTTTAACCAAAGTTTCACATTTATCTAATTCCACTTCTGATTATTGCCCTCTTCTCCTGGAGTCTAATCCCATTACAACTTTTAAACATTATCATAATATCTATGACCACGCTTGGTCTACAGACTCTACTTATAAATCTTTTGTCGAAAGCTGTTGGACTTCCTACTTTCAAGGGTCAGAAGCATACCAATTAGTGCAAAAATCTAAATATCTTATGTTTAAATCTAAAATATGGGAAAAAAATATACTTTTGTCAATTCGAAAACTCTGATTGCTCAAACTCAAGAACATTTAGCTAACGTTAGAAGTGCCTTGGATAATACTTTCTCTGTTGATCTAATTAATACTGAAATACGTCTACAAAAGGAACATGGAAATTTACTTTGGCGGGAAGACGTTTACTGGAGGCAAAAAGCTAAACACAATTGGCTAAAATATGGGGATTCTGATACTAAATATTTCCATTCGGTGGTTAATTATCGGAAGGTTCGGAATCGTATTTCAGCAATTTGTACTGATAATAATAATTGTCTTACTTCCCAAGTGGAAATTGAAAGGGAATTTCTATCCTTTTATACAACTTTGTTCAAATCTACTAACCCTAGGATGGATAATATCACTATTGAACATTGTTCCCCCAGCTAACGACTGAGGATTTAACCTTTTTAAATACACCAATTACACCCAAGGAAATTACTGATATAGTGTGGCATATGCCTCATCACAAGTCACCGGGACCTGATGGCCTCACTGTCGAATTTTACGAGGACCACTCGGACGTAGTGGGCTCTTCTATTATTAAAGTTGTCCAAACCTTTTTTCATTCAGGTTTTCTTCTTAAAGAACTTAATAAAACTTTTCTTGTTTTTATACCTAAATGTGACAACCCTTCCAAAACCTCCCAATTTCGACCCATTAGCCTTTGCAATGAGAGTTACAAAATTATTTCTAGTATTATCCTCAACAGAATCCGACCTTTTTTATCCAAAATTGTGACTCCGTTTCAAAATCCCTTTTTTCGGGGAGCCATATTCAGGATAATATTTTAATTACACATGAACTAATGCACTCTATGAGAGGTTCAAAATCGAAAAGCGGTAGTTTTTCTCTTAAACTGGATCTCTCTAAAGCTTACGATAAACTTGAATGTCCTTTCATTAAATGGGTATTACAACAACATGGTTTCCCTGATTTCTGGGTTACGCGAATTATGTCCTGTGTTACCACCCCATCCTTTTCCACTATTATCAATGGACAATCAGGTTCTTTTTTTAACCTTGCAAGGGGCCTTCGGCAAGGAGACCCCCTATCTCCTTATCTGTTCATTCTGACTTTACATGTATTTATTCGATCCTTAACAAAAGCTAATCAGGATAAAATTATATCAGCTTCCAAAGCTTCACGTGTTGGTCGTCCTATCCCTATTTTGGCCTTTGCTGACGACTGTATTATTTTCTTAAAGGTCTCTATGAGAAATGTGGTTAACTTTAAAATGATTCTAAACAAGTTTTGCGCCCTTTTCTGGGAAAAGTTTAAACTCAGATAAATCGACCATTTTATTCTCTACCCATATGGCCCCTTCAAATAAAGGTAGGATTAAAGAGGCACATAATGTCCCTTTGTTTGTCTCTCATGAGAAATATTTGGGGGTGCCGCTTATTAATAGGAGGATGACCAAAACTCTTTTCCGGGACCTAATAGGTAAATTAGATAAGCGAATAAACATGTGGTGTAACCAATACTTACCCTATTCTGGTAGGCTCATTCTTATCAATTCAGTCATGGATTCTCTTCTGATTTATAGTATGTCTTCTTTTCAATTGCCCAAAACACTTGTTGATGAATTTTTGATTAAAATTAAATGGTTTTTTTTGGAATGAAACTCCGAATTCTAAGAAAAAATCTACTATCAAATGGGATTTCCTAACGCGACCTAAAATGTTGGGTAGGTTAGGTATTAAGAAAATGACTCTGCTAAATCAGACCTTTATGTTAAAATTAGGCTGGTCATTACTTTATAATCCGAACTCTCTGTGGGCTACTGATATGAAGCACAAATATTACCCTCAAACTATATTTCTTGATTTGAAACCCAAACACCGAAATTCTTGGGTCTGGCAAAATATCTCAAAAGGCATCTCACTTCTCAAAGAGGGTGTACAATGGTCCTTACATGAGGGACATGTTAAATTTTTGATGGACAATTGGATGTCTATGCAATCGTTACAATCTATTCTTCAGAAGTCCGGTTATGACGAATCCATGTTGGTTTCTCATTTTCGCCACATTGACACTGACAACTGGAATATTACTGAATTACTGAAGTATATTTCGATACAACTTGTCCCTCAAATTATTAGTATTCCTTGGCATGATAAGCATTCTCCGGATACTGACTCCTGAAGCCCTAATAAAAAAGGATTGTTTACCGTTAAAAACACGTATAACTGGCTTACTAGTAAGGACATCAGTATAAGTAGGCCTTTACTTCCATGGTTTCGTTTATGGCAGTTACCCTGTACTAATAAAGTTAAAATTTTCTTCTGGTTTATGTCTCATAATGGCTTACCTACCTCAGATGTTTTATGTGCCAAACATATTTACTATTCGGATCTTTGTTCCTTATGTCAACAAATTGATTCCAATTGTCATTTTCTGACGAACTGTCCAATTTTGCACAACATCATTGATGCCACTGGGTTACAATTTCCTACGGATCGCCATCTGTTGATTGCTATTGCTTCTAGTGATCGACATGGAAATACTTTGAACAGTTTGTCGACAACGAAAAATCTTTTCACTTGTTGGCATATCTAGAATTTACGTAATAATACAATTTTCAACAACATCCCAGTTCAACTCCACCTTTTGAATCACCAGGTTAGGGAGGATGTTGATAATTACATTTCGTTGAATAAATACCAACCTACTCCTCTTAAAACTCTTCAAATAAATATCTCTTCGCGTCCTTCCGACAAAGTGAATTTAAAACTTAATACTGATGGCTCTTCTAATCAAAATACTCTATCGGCGGGAATTGGGTGCGTCCTTAGAGACGATAAGGGAAATTTTATATGGGGCTTTGCTAAAAATATAGGCTTTAATTCTAATGTTATAGCTGAAATGTGGGTAATAAAAGAGGGTTTAAAATTGGCTAATTTTAAAGGTATTTGTAATATTCATGTGGAAACGGATTCTATGTCTACTTACCAACTGTTTTGTAGGGCCCCATGCTTGAGCCACCATATTCAAGAATAACTCCGGGACTGCCATAAGGAAATTAAGATGTTCGATAGTATGTGGATATCCTTTTGCTATAGAGAGGCCAACTCGGTTGCTGACGTTTTGGCTAAGACTGGAAATAGTAGTAAATATATGAATAGTGTGTTTGAAGTTGCTCCTAGGTTTATCCACAAACCTCTTTTGGATGATGTTAATAGTACTATGGTTAGTAGGTTTGTGGATAAACCTCATAGTTGTAATGTTACTTTGATATAATCTACTGTTTTGGCTTGTTAAAAAAAATGATAGCCTTTTTTTCCTTCTCAATTATATTTTAATGTACTCATCTCTCCTTCCCAATTACGTTTAACAAATTGATAAGATGGGTTTGTGTAGAAATTGTGTTTTAGAGCAAAAGGAAACATAGGATTTTGAGTGTTAGGTCTGTTGATTGAACTTTATATGTCTTTATGTTTGTTTTGACTAGATTTTGATTATAGTGTTAATTTGATGAAATGGGTTTGTGTTTTATTGGGTATAAATTATCGTTTAGGGGAGAGAGAGAGAGGATTTTGAGAGTTACTTAAATTTTTTTGTGTTTGTGTTAGTTTGAAGTAGAGTTTGATTTTCGTGATAATTTGATGAAATGGGTTTGTGTAGAAAGTGTGGATCGAAATGGGAAATCTCTTTTCCTATCAGTGGCCAAAGTGTTTGACTCTGTCTTGCATTCAATAAGGCCATCTGTAGTGGTAATGTGAAAACTGACGATGTGGAGATGTAAATTTACATTTTTATCTTCAGATTGTTGCTCCAAGTTTTACACTGGGACAATGCAAAGTGAGGACGTGGCCTAGATTGGGAATTAAACTTTTTATCGCCCAGATCTGAGGGACAACATATTACCGCCCAGATTTTCCAAAATGAGGTTAGGCGGACAATATATCAAAAAAGTTACCGTTTGGATATTAATTTTTTTTTTCAAAAATGAGGTTGGGCGGACAATATATAGGCGCCCAAAAATATGGGCGGTAATCTTTTTAACGCCCAGACTGGGCGGATATATGTTTAATGCCCAGAACGCCTGGGGCCCACTTTCACATTGTGTATCAGCCGTTTAGATCTGCATTCCCTTAACATTTTCTCCCTCCTCCAACAACACATTTTCTTACCCATTGTAAGACATAAATGTGTAAAACTACACATTTCCACCTTCCAATACAGATGGCCTAAAGGTTTCTGAAACTTAAAACATGTTTTGTTTCTTCATATCTTCTGGGTTTTTCTAACTTGGGTCATTGTTCAATCAGATTCTGTTTGGTTCCTAAGAAAGCAAAGGAAAATAAAAGTAGGTAAGATGAGAAAGACTGAACTTTAGCTTAGTTAATACTTACTTAGGATAAACTAGGTTTACAGTTTTTAAATTGCTTAACCATGCAATTTTACTTCAATTTCTTCTCTCTCTCTCTCTATCTATTTTTTAGGGGGGGGGGGGTACTTACTGAGATATAGTGGGAACAAAGAAAATTATAGATTGTCAATCCTCGTTTAGCAGAATTGAGTATAGGGTCTACATTTTGTATTTCATTATTTCTCAATGTTATTATATGTCTATTGATCTAAACACTAAGAGAGTTGTATTTTGGTGAGTAATTTTTTGTTTATTTGATGAAAGGGTTTTATGTAAAAAAAATGGTTTAGAGGAGAGAAAAAAGTAGGAGTTTTTTAGACATTTTTGTGCATGCATTTGATAATATAGTAAAGTTTGATTTTTTTTCTATTTAATATAATGGGTTTGTGGTTATTTGTGTAGAAATTGTGTTATAGAGGAGAGAGAAAGATAGGGTTTTTAGTGTTGACTGAGTTTTGTTTATGTTTGTTTTGTTTAGTGTTTTATTTTGGTGTTAGTTTCATGTAATGGGTATGTGTAGAAATTATTGATCGAAATGGAAAATTTTATTTGCTATCACTATTCAAAGCGTTTTACTCTATTATTAGAGTTTATGGAGGCTTTCGTAACTAAAAATAGGTTTAGTTTCTTCATCTCTTTTGGGTTTTTGATAGTGGTGTCATGAATGTTTTTCAAATTTTGGATGGTTTCTAACTTTTTTTAATTTTTTCAATTTTGGATCAATGATCATGAGTCCATGGTAATCTATCTATATTTTGTTGTTTACGGGATTACGAAAAAATAATATATCACTAAATAAATAGACAGTAATTAAAATTAATTAATTAATTACTCTAGAAAAATAATAACAGTAAAGAAAGACAAAAAGAACATACAGTGGGCTCTGACCCATTATGTTGACTAACATTTCACGTATAACATTAGAGTATCTGCATAGGAGTAATTGGAGATATTTTGGAGGTGCAACTGGAGTTTATTTTAGATTCTTTATTAGTTAGATTAATTTTTTTCTTTTCATCATATTTTTATTATAAGACTCTATTTATAGATTTGGTGGGCCAATCGGTTCCACAGTTCTTTATGATTTTTATTAAGATATTTATAGTCTGAGCATTTATTTGATATTATATTATTCAGAGTTAGTTTTAATTTGGATATTAGCATGGTTATGAATTTTATTATTGAATGAATGGTTAATTAGTATTGGATCAAATTAATTATTATATTGTGGAATGGAATTTTTTATGTCTCGTATCTATCACATGCTAAGAATGGTATTTGATTTAGTAACGTTCGACGTAGTCCTTGTGGCGGACGAAATCGAAATGTGAGGGGTGTTATAGGCTCTCTTTGTCCACCTACTCAAGTTGTAATTGCTCGGTAAACTATGAATGCGAGCATGTGTTGACATGGAATACTCACACTATCAAATAACAGTCAACTACAAGTTATGAAATCCAAACTCCGATCGTAACTTATTAGTCGCACACATTGGTTATCATTAATTGTCTTTCGAACCTCATACACTTTTTTATTCCCTCCTCGGTCTTAAAATCAAACTTATAATTCAAATTTCCAACATATCGGTTTAAAACTTGTGGAAGTTTCCTCTCATATAAATGTCCACCATTTGCACCAAAACAAAGTGCAGAAGTCTCCATTTTGGCTTCTCGTTGTAGTCTTTGTGATCGCAAAGAAACTCTTCATGATGTTGATGCATAATACCCCTACTAAATTGGATCATAAATTCAACAAGAGAATTTTTCTTCAAAACATATTTCTTGAAAAAAAGAGTGTGCACTTTTTGCTCTTTAGCTACTCGACATATTTGCGGAGAAGCTATGATTCACTTTTGTTGGGACCCATTTTGAATGAATTTCATACAATGAATTAAGCCACTTATTTTCACTTAAACCATTTATTGTCATAAGAGCAATCCACTTCGAATAAAACTCTTCCTTTGTCTATGATTTCAATATGTAGTTAAAAATGTTCCCGATACTCGTTATACTTCACACCATTTATTCTCTTCGAAAACTTCATCAAAATATGCCACAAACATAACCTATGATGTGTGTAGGGTATTACTTCATCTACATCAATCGTCATAGCAAGATATTGATCTTTAATTATAATTTTTCGTGCATCACTCGACATTGCATCGAAGAACTGATTCAAGGGACAAATAAATGATTATATTATTTTGTCACTAAAAAAAGCACATCTAAATATAATTGTTTTCCCGTTATCGTTAACCCCCCATAAATGGTGCAAATATCAAATTATATATATTTACATTATATGTCATATTAATCACCACCACATCACCATAACAACCACAAGCCCGTCTGGATGTGGCATCTGTCCAAAAATAATGCTTAATTCTATTATCATCATCTCACTCAATTTAAAATAAAAACATGGGTTCTTTTGCTTTTTTAAATTTAAAAATTCTGATAACATGTCACAATCATGACCAACTAACTCACTATGTTTATTCCGGACTTAGTTGTACAAATACTTTTTAATGAAGCCAACATTCTCAAACACACCCTCTTGCAACTCCAATAGAAAATATTTTTGATGCGTTGGTATGTTAGTTACACCAAGGTATTGAGTCAAGAATTTTTGGGCATTCGAAACAATTCAACATGATTATAAAAAATGAGTTTTTGTTGGGGTGTCCAATGGTTGACTTTGACCATCCAAAATTATACTAACCATAAACTTATTGTGTTTGGACCATAACACCACAAGATTAACTTTACAATTCTCTCTAATGGCCCATCCATGTCTAGATGCCCTCGATTTCGCTATAAACACACTATTCCCTTCTTTGAAATATACATATGACTTCCAAGTGATCTTATTCATCTCTCGACACTTATTAACCGTGGAATAACGAACATTAAATCCCGTAATTTTAGCATTTTCACTGTAGAAGTTCCAAAACTCATCAAAAACTTTCAAACTGTTACCCAATATTTCGTATTTTTTCCAACTATACATGAGGGTTGAATAAAGTGTCTTGTTCAGAATCAAATTCATGAACCTTTTCAATTTACACATTCATATTGTCCTCAAATTCAAATTAAATTTGTATATCTTCTCCTATCCAAAGTTCTTCGTTATTCCCAATAGAATAAGCTCCATTTTCTAGAAAAAAGTAAATGAGAAAATATAAATTAATTACAGTGTCTATTAATTCTTATTTAACAAAAAATAGGAACACATTAACTTAAGAAAGAAACTGAACTGATTGATTAAACAAATTAGGTTTACAAAATCAAATTAAACACAAAATTGAGCAATTAGGTTTTTTGAACGGATTGATTACAAAATTATGTTTTTTAAGTACAGAAATTACTAATGGCACTGAAAAATTACCTCTAAAGATGACACCGATGAGGGAGGTTAACTGAGGTGAAGAAAATACTGGCAAGGGATGCTGACTCAGGTGAACTTACAGGCCTACAAGGGAGACATAAAATGAAGAGAGAGAGAGAGAGAGAGAGAGAGAGAGAGAGAGAGAGAGAGAGATAGTGTGTTTCGTTCAGTACCTTTTTTGCAAGAGAGAGAGTGTTTCATTCGTGTAATTAGTCTTTTTTGCAAGGGTGTCATTTTGTGTACACTAGAGTATCGTTTCTTTTATGATGCACCAATGATGTTGGGAGAATGATGTACCTGAGTCTCTCTCTCTCTCTCTCTCTCTCTCTCTCTCTCTCTCTGTATATATATATATATATATATATATTACACTTATGTCCCTGAACTCTGACCCCCTCCATTTCATAACCTTAATTTTTAATTATTGCACTTAACCCTCAAAACATTGAAAATAATTAAAAGTAATCCAATGTTATCCAAGTCTATTAATTTTTTATGGGAAATTTTGGACATGTGCACTGCTTGTGACTTTTTAAATGGCAAATTGGTCGTAATGACTTATTTTTAAAACCCTAAAATCCTATTTCTTCGGTTCTCTCTCTCTCTATGTCTCTCTATCTCTCCCTCTTTTCTCTTCTCTTAGCCATGGCTATGTTGTTCCTAAATGTTAGAACCACAATAAACCAAATAAAATATATTGTAGATGAAAAAAATGATCACGCAGAAGAAATATAGACGATATTTAATGTGGTTCACCCAATATAGTCTACATTCACAATAGGAAGAGTTTAATTTCCCCTTGAGAATAAAACTGTTGTTTACAGACACTCACACACTCTCAACGATTTAACTCCTCACTATAAAGATATATGCTCTTGAATCCTCTCAAACTCTTGAACAAATTATTTTTCTTGGCTTCCTGTCTTTGTGTTTTTGTGTATTTAATAATTCTCAAAAGGGTCCTATATATAGCAGGCAGTTAGCTTTCAATTTCCAAATTTGTTCACATGGTTTATAACTTGTTCCATATACCCAAACATTTCTTCCTCATGTCCAAACATGGTTGTCAAATTTCTTCCTCATGCATACATATGGTTTTTAACCTTCTTCCTCACGCGCACACATGGTTTCCATCCCCACTTTATGTTTTCTGGAATTAATGGTTTGCCAACCCCAATAATCTCCACTTAGCAATCCGTGACACGCCATGGCAAGACAATAATTGGGGCATCATAACCGAGACTCCACCTAATGAGAATTCTCCCATAAGAGTCTTCCCACTTGCCACACTAAACTTTCAAGTCAAGGATTTACCTCCAACTTCAACTTTATTCAATACTAAGGCTAAGCGTTTATTACCAAGAATTCCATTTGTTGTGACGATACATTATTTTTCTATTGGACTTCTTTGTACAACCTACACAAAGCCTGAATCAAAATTATTTTCATAACACCCCTTGATTCATCAATGACTAATGCATGTGTACATCTACCCGGCGTAAAAAATTATCCATTGTCCATTGAAGGGGACCCCGAGCCATCCTTTTCGCTACTAGAATTCTTCCTCCCACCACCATCTATTATCAGGAAACTTACAGAAAATGTCTACATTTTATTCAAAAACGATACTTGCCTAGAGAACTCGATAACTTTTTCACGCTTCTTCCTCATTAACCTATAATTTTTTTTCAAAAGATAGAACCCTTAACTCTCACCCACGTTTCCTAGAACCATACATCTACGTGCGACTTTTAAAACTCCACGTGTAATCGAAATTTGGTAGCTCTTGGAATCTAGTTGGATAATGTATATCAGATTCTTTAGAAACTTTGGGATATATGCCACACTACCCAAAATGCGCTCTACCTCGTCGAACATTTTGAGTTTCACCATTCCCACACCTTAAATGGAACACTTATCACCATTACACAAAGACAATGAACCTTTTTCATTTTCTTGGAACGTTTCAAAATATTCTCTCTTATAGCAAAAATGATTCGAACATATGGAATCTAATATCTAATTATTTTTAGATACAGAGTTAACTTTGGAAATGGTGAGCGCATCTCCAAAGTCTTTTTCTCTCGCATATGATACTAATGCACCATTGGAGTCACATACATCTTTATTCCAAGGATAATTATATTTATGTAACCCCACTCCTTGTACTTCTTACATTTTTTACCTTTTTCACCACTTATTTGATTTAAACCTACCACTTCCACTAAATCCTCGTTAGTTGTTCATTCCCCGATTTTGACCTTGAACGAACATAACGGAGCCCGAATTCTCCTCCCTCAAAGATTTTCTCTTCATATGGGACGATAGATTCGACTTCACCTCATCCATTTTTAACATATATTATCCATACAAAATTGATATGACTATGTTCTCGTATGTATCGGGAAGAGAGGTAAGAAGCAACAAGGCTTTATGTTCTTCCTTAAGCTTTACATTAACCTTTTTGAGTTGATCCCCACCCTCCTCCATCTTGAAACACTAAATCTCTTGCTTAAGATTAAGATTTATTGGGAGACTCTTAGTTAGATATAGTTTGTATAAAATTTTCCCCAATTTTGGTGGCATATCCTCATTAATGATGTTATTAATGATATTATCACTGATATTGAGTCTTACCATATTCAAGCACCGAGACTCAACATACTTCCCATCATCTTCCATCTTTTTATCCTTTCCTTTTAATGCCTATAGTCACCACATTATAGGACCCCTTAAGTCTCTCCTTAGGTCCCTATCACCTCCGTATTTCAATACAAACCCTAGGGCATACCCTGAGTATCTAACTAAAGGCCATCAAACATAATCGAACCCTATTTGACTTCAGCCAACTCCATCGTCAAAGGAAAAGATCAATGAATCTTTGAAAGGATCTGAATCACCTATCCAACGGTCTGCCTTGTGCATGAATCAACATAACAATTCAGACAAACGGGCCATTTTACTTTTGAAAATTGATTTGGAGGCCACCAAGTGCTCTTGGGCCCGGATTTAACCCCACTCAACTTCACCATCAGAACAAAAGCTTAATGGATATTCGAAGGGAACTGAATTACCTTTCCAGCGGTCCGCTCCGTGTGCAAAATGGTATAACTGTTCGGACAAATGATCCATTTTCCCTTGAAAACTAATTTGAATGCTACAGGGTGCTCTTAGGATCCTTTTGACCAAGGTCAACTCTTCAGTTCAATTGAGAATGAATAAATCATCGAAGGGAACTAAATACCCTTTCCAATGATCTACCTCATGTGTGAATCAACCTTACGGTACGAGTGAACTATTTATTTTACTCCAAAATGTCATCGGGTTCTTTCGGGCCATGGTTGACAAAAGTCAACTTTCCAAACCGAGAGAAGCTCTTTGGAACATCGAATTTCCTCACATAACCTTTCCAAAGGTCCACCCCATGCATTATTCTAACTTACGATTTGGACGAACAATCCATTATCGTCCGATGATCTCCCGTGCAAAGGGCCAATGAGCGCTTTCGATCCTGGTTTGATCCAAAGTCATCTCCTGGAGCCAGGAGAAGCCCAAAGGACTCTTGAAGGTCTCTGTATTACCTTTCTGACGGTATACCCGTGTGCTATTTGGATCTATGAATTGCATTCTATGACCACTTTTTCAAAACAAATTGCATGAGACTGCCAATTGGCAGGTTGATTTCCTTACCTATCGGCAATGTGTCCAGGGTCACAAGTCGATTGGTACGGTTGGGGGTATGCCTATCGGCAGTCCCCCTCCCTACCCTATAAAAGGAGGGAATTAACTCATTTCAAGCACACCTCAGATCTATCAATATCAACGATCTCAACAACATTCTCTTGCAATCAACGAAGTTTCGTTGCATGAAATTCCTTTCCATCTTTCATTTGCATCATTTTCATACCCAATTTTGCTAAATATCTTTCTCTCTCAGCCAACATTCACCCCAAAATTCAAGGGAGCTCATCAAGGATTAAGATCAAGGCTCAAGTCTCCAAATAAGGTCTAGACACCCTTCTCTCTCTCTGAACTTCTTTTTGCATTAGTTATATTCTCAATTGACCTTTTACATTAGATCATATACATTAATATCTTATCATTTTTAGTTATAATGCACATACTTTATTTCCCCCCCAAAAAAAAAAGAAAAATAGAGTTGCACCTATAAATTCTAACGGGATTATTCATCATAATTTCTCGAAACTAAAAATACCTTTTCTACACACACACGTATAATAAACTCCCATTCGAATCTATGGGATAAACCCCACCCTTATACTGCATGCGACTATGTGGAATTTTATGCCTTTATATGCTACGTATGAATTTCGAGCTAAAACCCAAGACTCAAGTCCACTTTTTTTAATCTTTTAATTTTTCTATTTTACATTTTCAACTTTTATCCATATATTTTTCTCGATGTCGTCTCTTCCTATCATTGTGAAGCAGAATTCACGAAGTGTTGGATTGTTCACCCACCAATAGGGAACGTGAGCTGGGTTTAGAGCGTCGTGAGACAGGTTAGTTTTACCCTACTGATGACAGTGTCGCAATAGTAATTATACCTAGTACGAGAGGAACCATTGATTCTTATATATCATGTTTGTGATTCATATTGCGTTTTATCTACCAAAAATTATCGTTCCATTATAATGATCAATATATCGATAAGCGTGCACGTTATACTTTCTAATTACTAATTTGGGAGCATTCCTTTGGATGACCTGACTCTATCTTTTCCATAATATGAGTCAAGCGTTTTCGATCTCCATTTTTATATACACGGACACACTCTTCACAGAGAAATGAAGAAAAATAGTAACATAAGCCCATGACAGACCGAAAGGGCGGGAAGGGTGCATAACACTTTCCTACTCTGTAACTTAGCCCTTGAACCTTTGAACTTTTTATTTCGTAAGCATCAGTTGTCTTTAATGTCGCTCTCTCGAGACGACGATATGTTCTTTTGCCTTTTTTGTGCAAAACAGGCTGGCAACTCCATCTATTTAGATCACCCCATATCGACGATGACCAAAGCATTCCTATAGAAAGAGCGTGAGACCTTATCTCCCTCCCCGAGTGCGCGTGCATGAGTGCCAGGGACCCCCCATCGAGATGCGCGCGAGAGAGAGAAAGAGCCCCTAAAAAGGGAAGGTATAGCCAGAGTGGTGACTCCGCTGGGGACTAACATAAGAGGGATAGACTCCGTTTGCATGGGTTTTAATATTTTTAGTTTTTGTGCGTATGCACCTACATATATGTTCCCTTTTCTCCTCTATTTCCTGTATATATCTACCGCATGCTTATATCACTCCTCACTCACACGCTTATTGATACTCTCCATGGACAATTCACACTACTTACACATATAATCACTTATATCCACATAATTCACACATCACTTAGAATATCCATGCTTAGGTGTCACTAAGACACACCTCCACTTATCACACTTGTATATATATCCATGCCCACTCATACTTATCACACACCACTTATCCATGCGTATATTCACTACCATGCATTCACTCATAGATATTCACACATCATTCACTCTCACATATCCATGCTTAGTGTAACCTTCATGCTCCATGCTGGATTTACTTTTTCATGATACTTGTACATTCTTCCCTATTAGTATAGTGCTCATTATAATAAATTACTCTCTCCATAATATACTAATAAAGAATCATGCATTCTACACACTACATCACCAAAAAGCATTCCTATTGACCAAAATTTATCCCGTAAGTGGGTGGTCACTTTGTGATGGGCACTGCCTAAGCAATATGACTCTCACCTTCCACTGTCCAAGTACCTTCGACATATATGAAATGGTTCCCCTCGTATCATACTGCTTGAACGAAGTCATGACGAGAGGTATATAGTTGGGAACTCATTCACGTACATCGACTATATTGAATTTTCTCTCACGCAAACTGTCCCCATGAGGTACATAGTGAGGCAATTCATGTACACTCGGGTATATCAAATGGCTTGTCCACATGTACCGATTGTCCTCTAAAGCAAGACGTATATCATGGAAGTCATGCCAAAGGGGGGAACCTTTCCACTAACCCAACAAATGCGTACCCTCATATAGGTGTCAAACCTAGGGCACTCATATTTAGTTTTTCGGTTACTACCCTAAACTCTACTAAAATGATGGGTTGGCATGCCGCCCAAATTTTTGCGCGATTTCTTGTTTTTCCAAAACGGGACTCTGTCCATGAGCTTGACAACAAGTCAAATCATGTCTTTCATATTTTTCAAACCCAATCTTTCCCACGCTTGGACCCCATCCAGCATTTCATTTTCATTTAAGTAAACCTAATACACGTGAAAACATAATAATAATAATAATAATAATAATAATAATAATAATAATAATAATAATAATAATAATAATAATAATAATAATAATAATAATAATAATAATAATAATGACACCCTTTTATGATTTTCTTTTTTCCTCTTTCCGTACAGAAGTGTCAAAAACATTTTCCCCCTCTTTTACCAAAATGCCAAAAGCACTTTCCTTCCTTTTATTATAAAAGTTAAAAACATTTGCCCGTCATTTTTTCAAAAACAATCCCCCAAAAAATTTGTCCTTCCCTTTCCAAAAAAAAAAAAATACATCAAAAACATTTTCCTGCTTTTTCAAAAATAGAAGTTTTTCCTCCCCTTTTTTAAAAATAAATTTGAATCATTTTCCTTCTCAGGGAAATTGCATACCCAACCCTTGCCCTAGCTCCTTATTGGCTTTGGTTTTCCATCGAACCACCCTAAAGCTATGTCAGTTCTCCCGTTACTTTCGCCAAGTTTGGACTCCGTCCTCACCCACTTTTTATGGAGAACAAAGGCCAAGTGCCGAATGTACAGTCTAATTTGATGACGATTATAGCCCAACTTACTCTTAAGATTCATAACTTTCAAATCGAGGTTCACGAGATGCAGCGAAATCGGGTCCCTATTCTCGAAGAGCTCGAGATCTTCTGCCCTCGCACTATGGGTCCGCCTGCACCAGATCCTATTTAGGTCCAGAAAGAATATCAGCACGCTCCATGTGTCCCTCCTGCTAATGGACCACTACCAGCACAACTCCCAATGTCGAATCTTGCCCCTCTAGGAGATAACTTGCCCACAATGATAGATCCTAAGGAATAAGAGTTGAAAAAGGTTAAGGAGGACATTAAACTGTTAACCAAGATGTTTGACCAAGTCTGCATCTCCAAAACTTACAATGATTACAATAATATGTCTCCCAACCCTAAAGCAAGGCTATCAGAAAAGTTCAAGATGCCAAACATTGAAAGTTCAGAGGTAGCAGCCCCCAATTGTTCATCTCCAAAGTTAGCACCGAGCCATGACTCTCCTAGATGCCTTCGAGGAAAAAATGTACCAGATGTTCCAACACACTTTGAAGTACAATGCTCTTTGCTGATTTTTATATCTCGAAGAATCCAGAATTCATAGGTGGGAGGATGTTTCTTGAGAATTCATGTCACAGTACAAGTACAATGAGGAGTTGGAAGTTACCCATCATGCTTTAGAACTTCTCAAAAAGAATCCTGGGGAAACTGTCAGTAATTTCATAGCGAGATGGAAAAAGAGAAAGCGTCCACAATAACCAACCGGCCTTTTGAAGAGTAACAAGTCAGTATTGTGAAGAACTTCTTACCCCTTGCCTGAGCGATGATGGGAGGAAATTATTACCCCCATTTTTGATCCCTCAGGATAGCCGGAGTGGAGATTGAAGAAATTATTTCCAAGGAAGCTGAGCCAAAGAAAGTATCTGAACATTTCACTCCAAGAAATTATGAGAAGACTACAAATACTACACTTTCAACCATCAATAGCATCTCTCAGCCTGCCACTTCATGGGCACTAGAAAGTCGCCCTAACCTAGTTAGAAAAGAATATATTGAGGTGCATGATCCCTTCTCTAAATTCTACCAAGACCTTTTGAGATGAAATCTTATGAATCCATTGGACCCTTGTCCATTACCAAACCCACTTCAAAAAAAAATCAAACCCGATGCCCACTATGATTTTCACCAAAATTTTGTCCATACCACTAATCAGTGTTTCCATCTACGAAATATAATACAAGGTCTTATTGATCGGGATATTATCGCTCCACCAGCTAATCCTAAACCAAACACTACCCAAAATCCACTCCCAAATCACGCAAATGATATTTTCCTAGAGGAAGACTCGAAATTCTACCCATCTACCCAGATTGTATCCAGTAAATCTCCCGCCATACCCATATATTCACCTAAACCCCTTTAATTATGCCCATATTTTCTCCTACACCCTGCCTGTTTTACAGATCAGTCCCTGTCACTACTTACAAGATCATGTAATTATGTTCATACTCATTCCGGGGAAAAATATTTGGAATTGCTAGCGGTATTGAACTAGCTCCTAGAGTTCAAGATGAAATTGCCTTAAGAAATGACCATTTAGTGTCGAAAAATTAGCACACTGTTATTAAAAACTCAAAAGTTGGACTAAGAGTCAGATAGTTGGGTGGTACCCATCGACGAAGTCAACTTAGATGATGTTATCCAAATCACCGAAGAATTATTTTGACAGACCAGTGAAATTTTCAGTGTGTCGGAGCTACTTGATGCTTTAAAACTACAAAGGCGCTTAGTCCTTTCACTTACACATCTACCCATTGAGCGGGAAGAGGTATACAAAGAGGTCCTTAAGGTTTTATAATGCATTGACTTCTCGTGGAAGGATGACATTATTTCTAACAGATAGGGGGACAAATTTAATATTTTGAGATGAAGAGCAAACCCCAAAAAATACTAGCTAAGTAGTCAATATATGTGGAATGATATCGTTTGAAGAAACATGGTTTTTATTTTTCTCCTCTTCAGTGAACCATATGACTAGATCTGGGAGGCATTACCAGGTTCCAAACCATCAATCACCAACCACAGATAAGGGATGAGGTGTTGAGAAACTCCCTATACTGGAAATGACCCTCGAGGAGAGCAAGATCCTCAAACAGTTTAAAAAAACTCCAGCTAACATCACTCTGTGGGGACACTTTATGTCTTCCCAACTGCACCAAAACTCCTTGATAAATTGCTCACCCGCACCACAGTCCCTGCTTCCACCATACTAGAAGAAGAAGTTAATTTGGTCGAATCTCTGACCTCTACTAGAATGCTTTCCTTCTCCGAAGAAAAAATCCCGAAGTTTGGTCCAAATCAAAACTATGCTCTCAACTCTGTCAAAGTCATGGGAACGACCATCCCTCTTTTGCTCATCAAAAATGGTTCAACACTTAATGTTTATCCATTAAGAACTCTAAACTTCTTGGGATTCAAGGTCAGCAACCTTACTCTGACTTTCGTCGCAGTGCATGCTTACAATACACAAAAAATATCAATATAGCATGGTTTAAAACTGTGCCAAATCAAATTTGGCACGGTTTTGAACTGTGCTAGAATCAGGTGTTCCAAAAGGCCATTTTTTTAGCCATGGTTTAAAAGTGTGTCACATTTTGCCAAACAGGAACATTTCTGGAAATCTTTAAAACTGTGCCAAATTTTGATATTGTGAAAGTGGTGTGATATTGATTTGAATAAATTTGTAAATTCCAATTAAATTCTTATTTAATCAATTGTAAACTTTAAATAAAATTAATTAAACCTAATTTTAATAAATCCTAAACAAATATCAAGGTGCAGTGGATCATACAAATACAAACAAATATGAACTGCAAAATTTATTTCACTTAATAATACTCATTATGATAACAAGAAAAATTTGTAATGAATATCTACAGATACCCACAAGAACACGCAGTTCTGAGTCAATAATAAATCAATCTTAGAAGATCCACAAATTCGCGGGTTCCAAAACAATTCAGTAAAGCATATCGAATTTTTGTAAATTTAAAAACAAAAGGATTGAACCCTAAAAGAAGAAGATGAAAGTATTCAGAAAATTGCAGTTTTCGAATTATCAAAAACGTCAAGTTTTCTTAACAAAAAAGGACTCATTAAACAAGATTTATATAAAAAAATTGAGTCGGTAGATAGCTCGAATGAAACCCTCATGTCGCTTGAACGAAGACAAGTGTCGCTCGAACGAGTTTCATACGAGATCAACATGTCGTTTGAACGACATGGCTCAAGTCGCTCTAACGATAGAGCGAAAATAATTTTTTTCTTTTTTCTTTAAAAATCCGCCTCAACACTTAGAAAAATATTTTGACAAAAAACAACGCCTTAACACCTAGAAAATATTTTAGAAAAATATCCCAACACTTTTAAATGAACCGCAAAGTAACCAAAACACAACCTTGCCAAAATTAACCTTGCAGAGGCTTGAATATTGAAGAACTTTTGATATTCCGAGCCGTCTTCATGTATCTTCAAACTTGAACTTTTTTGTTAATGATTTGTAGCGGTATACAATATACACTAATGTAAACAGGACTTATAAAATATGTCCTTACAGATATTTCTGATACACATTTGGCACACTTTATAACTGTTCCAGATTGAGTACATTTTGGTACACTTTTATCATAATTCAAAATGGTGCCAAAATTTGATACACTTTTGGTACGGTTTTGAACTGTGTCAAATTTTTGGATCAAATAAAAAAATTAATTATTTGAAAACAAGAAAATTCACAAATTGCAAATCTTGCACGTTATTGATAAACTAATGTACATACAAGCTTCAAAATATTACAAGTCTTAATAGTTCACACATGAAAAAAATTGGATAGAGTTTCCTCAGTTTTCAGAACATTCTAAAACCTGCTAATATAAAACTTGCATAATGTAAAGCCTGCACTGTCATAAAATAAAATAATAATATTTTAAAATCCCGCACGGCCATAGAAGTCAATATTAAAACTATAAAAGCCAGCACGACCATAACACAAACAAATAGAATCTTTAATATTAACGACATTAAATAAATAATCCCCTTGTTGTAAACCATTGACTTCTTCGTGTGTTCCACATGGATAAAAGCAAGTGATAAAATGTTATCCGGTTAAACAATAGGATAAAAGAGATGATATTAGTAATTTAAAAAAAATATATTCAAGCTGAAAAATTGCATATATAAGTTACAATTATTATTATATTCTCAAACCAAAAGTCTTGTGACTACGCGGTCAGCTCCAAAGAGTTACATTAGTCCCATGCGTGGTGTTAATGCCTCTTATGGGGCAGTTTCACGACTAGTTTGAGTTTCACACTCAAACGAAATGTTTTTAAGAAAATCTGAATATTTTCAAATTATCATCATATTCTCAAACCAGGAGTCCTATGACTACGCGGTTAGTTCCTATAAGTTACATTGGTCCCTTGCGAGGTGTTCATGCCTCTTACAAGCCTGGTTTGGGTTTTCACTCTTTAATGGCTTGTTTTTAAGCCTAATTTAGATATTTTCAAATTATCGTCATATTCTCAAACTGGGAGACTCATGACTACTTGGTCAGTTTCTTCAAGTTACATTGGTCCCGTGCCAGGTGTTAATGCCTCTTACCGGGACATTTGATGGTTGGTTTAGATTTTCACCCTCTAGTGGCATAATTTTAAGCCTAATATAGATATTTTCAAATTATCATCATATTCACAAACTGAGAGACCGGTGACTACGCGATTAGTTCCTACAAGTTACATTACTCATGTGCGAGGTGTTCATGCCTCTTACGGGGTTGTTAGGGACTAGTTTGGGTTTTCATCATTTTAAAGGCTTTTTTTGAATCCCAATCTAGATATTTTCAAATTATCATCATATTCTCAAGCTAGGAGTCCCACGACTATTCGGTCAGTTCCTACAAGTTACATTAGTCTCGTCCGAGGTGTTAGTGCCTCATATAGGGCCGTTTGGGCGATGGTTTTTGTTTTCACCCTCTAACGCCACGTTTTAAGCCTAATCTAGATATCTTCAAATTATCGTCATATTCTCAAATCGGGAGACATGTGACTACTCAGTCGATTCCTACAAGTTATATTCATCACGTGTGAGGTGTTCATGCCTCTTACGGCGTCGTTTGGGGGTTGGTTTGGTTTTCACCCTTTTAATGGTTCGTTTTTAAGATTAATCTAAATGTTTTCAAATTATCGTCACATTTTGAAAGCAGGAGACCCGTGACTGCACATTTGGTTCTTACAATTTGCATTGGTCCTGTGCGAGGTGTTCATGACTCTTATTGGGTCGTTTGGGTTTTCACCCTTTTAAAGGCATGTTTTTAAGACAAAGTATAGATGTTTTCAAAATATTTCCATATTCTTATTGTTTTCTCTTTGCATTTATATATTATTTCTGACATATTTTCTGTTTAAATCGATTCTTACGATTCGATTCACGATTCGATTCATAGGGTTTTCGATTCATCATTCGATTCATAATTTGACAATTATGATTAGGACCTATTTACTCCATAGAATAAGTAATATGAGAAGTTTATGGGTAAGTAACATACCTGAGAAGAAATTCAAGGATCCATAAAGGAACCAATGATGACGAGAGAAAAGGAAAGAGCAATCACATACTACGAGGGTGTTATTGACCCTAGTTCTGAAACCTCTTTTCACAACATATCAAACAGACACGAGATCCGCCACATGAGTTTGATCCTTCGGAATTGGGCTCCTATAAGATAAATAGGTTGTACGTGTGTCACAAATATGAAATTAGAAGAAACATACCACAACTGCATCGTTCCCAATAATTCATCTTAGCTTATATTTATACTAGTGGATGCCCGTGCCCGAGGGCACGGCGATAAATTTGCCCCCATGATAAAAAAAAATTTGAGAAAAAAAATAAAAAATAAAAAATGAAAATAGTTAAAAAATTAATAAAAAATAGTTTTAAAAAATGAAAAAAAATTGAGAAAAGATAAAAAAAATTGGAAAAAAATAAAAAAGAAAAGAAAAAATATAAATTAATAAAAAATAGTTTAAAAAATGGGAAAAAATATTTAATAAAAAAAAAATTTACACATATTTAAAAAAATACATGTATTTATAATAGTATATATATAACACACAAAAAAAAGAAAAAAAATAACTTTTAGCATGACATTTCATGCATGGGCATGAAATGAGAAAATGTCATGCATAAAAAAATGAAGATATTTTGGCCAAAACCATGCTCCTTTGTTATATGGTAGCCGTGCCGATGGCACGTTGATAAATTTGCTCCCGAATATTTTTGGTTATGGCATACTCGTACACGCACCGATGGAACTACTTGTCTTTATTCCAAAACACGTGGTGTTTCAACCCATCAACACCAACTTTTGTGAGAACAACACATGGTGTGGCGAATCCCAACAGCACTACATTCTAACTATAACAACACGCGTGTGTTGGTGATGTCGGCACGGTGATACATATTTATATAAATGTACAACCAATATTCACATAAAACATTCATAATATAAATAATGAAACATGCATTGTCATAATAAATTGAACAAATAAACTGGGTATGCCATTACTAACACAACTATCTTTTAGCTCCTGATATGAAATTTGGGTAAAAAAAGTAGCCATAAAATGTGAAAGAAAAACCATAATCTGAAATCCACATATACACAACATATGAGTATTTTTATGTTATTGAATTATGAACATAAAAAAATTAATTAACGTAGTTTCCATGTTTTTCCTTCTTCTTCTTCTTCTTCTTCTTCTTCTTAGTTTCCCTTGCAGTGGAATAGCTCTACAACTGTCCAAAAAATAAAGAACGGCATCACTGTACATAAGAAAGATAACCAAACATAAAACAATCATTTTAAATTTTTAAAGGGGTTCCAAACATGTGTTAAACAACATCACTGTACATGTGAAGATGGCACAGAAAGAAATTGCTTCCAGACATGTGTTATAGCAGTCTTATTCCAATGAGTTGGGATTTAACCTTTTTTCCATTGGGATTTAACTTTTTTTTAAATGACACATTCATTATATTTTACTATGTAGGACTAATGTTAATTTTCAAGTACAAAGATCCCTGCGAAGAACTTAGCTGACAACTCAATTCTACTCGAGCACCTGTTCCAACACATTTAAAACAATAAAAAAAACAGACCCTAAACAATCTTGGTGAGTACCTGTAGATAAAACATTTCAAAATTAAAATCTCTAACCCTAAACTTTCAAAAAAAAAACTACTCCAAAATCGAGTACTTATTTTGAAAGAATAAAACAATTAAGGGGGGGGGGGGGGTAGAAACCCATTTCATGTTCAAGTCCATTTGAGGGATTCGTTTTTTTGGTTGGCTAACGATCATTCAAAAAAATAAAAAAATGCAGACACGACACAAAAGTGAATCGCTCAAACTGAGTTAGATTCGTGAGCCGGTTTAGATTTACTTATTGCAATCCAAAAACATGAAGAAAAAAATCAAAATCAAAATAATCTCAAAACCCACAACACTCCATTGCATTCTTGGTATACTCGTGCCTTATTATGGTACAACATCAATTTCAAAGAAAACTATAAATCCTTAAAAAGTTAAAATAAGAACAGTTTAATTCTTATTGTTTCAATTTCAGCTATTCATTTACCGTGTTGTTTCAGTAAAATGTGAATAGTCTAATCCACAAAAGTAGAAGGAACATTGATCGTGTTGTTCAATCAACCACATAAATGAACACTACCATCCATCCATCAATCCATCCATCTCTCTAAGCCTCGGTTTGATCGAGTGACATTTTCAAACCATGAAAAATAAACAAATATAACACTGATAGTACTTAAATCTCGGAAATTAAAACAATATGCCCATATCATCATCTTTTTCTTTATTTTTGTTATTAAAATTGAAGGTAAAAAAGATATCGATTGAAGGTCTTGTAACAAACAGGACAATGTGTGGGGCCAATGAGAATCTGAGAGGGACAAATCAGTAGCGTAAGGAACAAACCGTACCAGTTTGGAACAAATCAGCAGCGTAAACACAGTTCTGAGAGGGATCTAAGAGGGACAAATATAACATTGATTTCTTACTGTAGTGCTTTGATCCACAGATGAAGAAGAAGAAATCGTATTGGCCAAATCAGCAGCGTAAGGAACAAATCGTACCAGTTTGGTAGGCGAATCCTATGTGCAACAGTAAGAATTTCGTCATCATCTAGTTGGATGACGATAACCCACCGGAGATAACATGCTGGAGCCACAATACCTCATCCGTATAAGAGAATAGACACACATGCATCCAACAGTGAACACGTATCCAGCAATGAACACAAAGAAAATTACTGTTAAGAGAATGGACAAAGAAAATTAGTTTCAAATCTGAGAAACCGTCTCATTTATTGATCTAATGATCGAGACCCATTTACTATTACACCCCAACACAAAATAATACTGTGAAACACCGTGAAGTCTTTAAATGATGAAAACAAAAATACATTTACATTACTCCATTTTAGCTGGAAACACCTAAAATCAGTCATGGGCGTACATTGAAGGCCGCGTACATCTGTGTGGGGGAGAGATAGAGAGAAGGATGTAGGTATTTCTTGTTTCACACCAGAAACACCTAAAATTAGTCAATACACACAGATGATTAACATTTAAAAGATATGGGTTTAACCTCAAGTAAAAGATCCATCAAACACACACATTTGCAACACCAATAGAGTTCTCACATGAAGACCATCCTGCAACTTATTCATGGGATCCAATAATAGAGTAGATACACCCATACCCATAACCACACTGCCATATTCTCCACCTCGTCACTCGAGATCAGATCTGGAAAAAAAACTCAAGTCCCCCCCCCCCCCCCCCCCCCAACATAGGGACTTGTTGGGGGAGAAGAACCATAAAAATAGGGAATCAATATGAGAGAAAGGTATGATGAAAATCTCTCCCCTTTGCACGATATGATGAAAGAGAGAAGGATCAAGCCCATTTCTTAAACACACAGAAATAAGCCTGTATCTTGAGCCTTGCGCTCATTAAGCCTGTATCTTGAGTTGTGTAAATCAACACATCAGATTGATGGTTGTACCATTTGAAACGTACCAGCGTGGGTGTAAAGCAATACTGTAAAGAAAATCAATATGTATCTCAAGCCTTGTGCTTCTATTGAAAAGCAAATCATTTACGATCGTTAGATTCAGTTTCATAAGATTTAATCTCAGCGGTCAGTTGATAAAGACCAAATTCATGAAATTTGATCTCAACCGTTAGTTGGCCTAGACAAAAAAAAACCTTCCTCCTTTATTATATATATATATATATATATATATATATATATAGCCTTAGATGGTCAAGAGTCAGGTAGACTAGTCATCATTTCATGAAGCATAACTAATCCCTAAAAGGAAAAATAACTTGTTATATACAATCGCAAAAAACAAAGAGTGGGAAAAATTCACTCACTTATTCTACCATTAATTACCAATGAGGTGGCATATTTAGGTTGTATATACATAATGATGTAGATCATATCACTGTGGTATTCAGCAACAAAAAAGTAAGCATATATTGCCAAGTAAGTCAGTTTGTTCTGAATTGATACTCCTAAAATCTAAACAACATGAATGCATCTCCTACTTTTGGATCCTACAAACTCCCCTAAGGTTCCTTTTGGTTTCACATTTAACCTTTACAGATGAATTGATAGCATTCTCTTCAGGTTCCATTAAGTCCATTAAACAAGCCAAATAGTGTTGGAAAGTATGAAATTATGCTTGGTCAGAAGGTGAATAGATCTAAAAGCTCTATGTACTGTTCTATATATTTACAAGCTACTAAATTTATCATATATTTCAGAGCCTTCAAACACATTTTTGATGCTTTTAATCAGTATCAAATTATTGTGGAATTTCAAAAAATAAAAGTCCCTTTGGGATCATTTCAAAAGCACATGAGAGACTCATTCATACCCCCATAGTTGTGAATATATGTAAATAAATAACCAAGTAAAAACATAGTGCATAAGAAAAATAAAATAGAGGTAACGAATTATATTTAGTTGAAGGAAAACTTTACTTGACCAGAAGGAAGAATAGTGTCATTGTATCCTTATAAACAAACCATCAACAAGAAGAGCATCACACTCTTCAAACATTGAAGATGATAGAGAACCATCACTCCTATACACATTAACGAAAGTAAAGGAATGTGTACGAAGTTGAACCTGCACCATGTCAAAAAGAAGCATTAAGAAAAAGAATGACTTCTTAAAATTTGGTAAAAGTAAATACTTATAGAACATCATAGAAGAGAGATACAAACCTTTAATTTTAATAGAGGGCTGGAGAAAATGCTCTAAAGATGATTTTTGTCAATTTTGCAACCTCAAATTGTATTCATTTCGCTATTATAGAATTTGATTTGTTTTTATTGTCGAATCGACTAGTCCAAAATCTACTGGTTCTAGATTGGGAGTGTTGCTTGACCATATATATATTATTCCTTGTATTTTCATCACTCAGTTCCTTTGTATAAAACCTGTGGAAGATAAGTACACTGCCGAATTGTTGCATACAAAGTTTCCACATTTAGGGTGTGAAGCTTTCTAACTCTCATCTCGTATAAATTCCTCGCGTACAACAAAAAAAGCCGTTTATTGAAACTTTGATCATCCTTTTCTAGAAATTTTCATGGTAAATCCATTCAGAGTTAGCAGGATGATAACAATAATTCCAATCATTTTTGTACCTTTTTTGACATTCAATATCCATAATATGAAAAAACGTACATATCATTGGATTATCATAACAGAAAAAGTAAATCGAAAAATATAAACATTATACTTATAATAAAACACATGCATAACATTGTACATATAGAAGAACAAGGCCTCCAAGGGCCCACGATTAATCTTCATTGGCAAAACATTTTACATATATACATTATACTTATAACATAATGAAAGATTGATCTCCAGAGAAGATAAAATGGATTAAACTAGTAGATATGATGAAACTAACTTCAATCCAATGAAGCTAATATAAGATGCTGCCACATGTGCATCCCTAATACGAAAACAAGCATAATACTAACAACTTGTTCAGATGAAGATTAACTGTATGATCCTATTATGAATATATCAAAATAATGCAAGATCACATTAGCATCCATAATGAATTATATCAGTTGTTAGATCATTCCATTACTCATGATATAATGATGAATCACTAACCACATTTGAATTGAAAAGTAAACCATTATAGATAGTTCTAAAAATGAACTGAATGAATGGTTTAGGAAAATGGACCCAACTCCCAACATGAGAATCAATACAAAAAGGAATGGGATTATCCAATAAGAGCTTTGATACGTTGGATGAAAGATGAACCAAATCTGATCCATTATAATAAAATCAAATATGATCCTCTGATGATGTGCGAATTGATCCAAAACTGATCACCGACACAAGGGACCTCTACGGCGATTCTACGATCTGAACTAATTATTCTGAACCAGTGAAGACAAGCAATTGGAACTGAAGGTCAATCTTAGTTTGAAAATTATAGTCTATTAAACTTCTATTTTGTAGCAAAAATCTTTGACTCTAAGAAACATTCTACTTGGAAAAAGCATAATTTGGAAAAAGAGTTGTGGCAAAATGACAAAATCAAACTACATCACGTGGAATGTCATGGGTTAATTAATTGGTCTCTCTGTTACCTAATTCTAATAACTCTCTTAATATCTTCTTTAAAGGCATGCATCATGTATATGTGAGAATTGAACTCTAAGATTTCCTTCCAACTGGTCGATAAAGTAAAACTAAAATAAAAATTCCATGAAAGAGTATTCATATGAGGGGCAAACCACAAGCACAAAGAATTACCGTAAAAAAGTGAGACATCTTTTTCAGCGGATTATGAATGACATAGCTCATATTAAATTTCTTTGCAATTTAATCTATGGTTTAAATTTTGCTGAAAATAATCTCCCAAATAGGCCAAAGAACACAAACATGACGCAATAAACAAAACAAAGTTCTTATACTGATAAACATAATTTATTAGCAAATGCCTTTTAGTAAAGAACTGTATGATCTGAAAAATCTCTAGCCTTTTGCATTTCGAATACATAAAAACTCACTGAATTTTGAGTGATCGCTTCAAA
The DNA here is from genome assembly GCA_949130495.1 of Sambucus nigra. Classification (NCBI taxonomy): domain Eukaryota; kingdom Viridiplantae; phylum Streptophyta; class Magnoliopsida; order Dipsacales; family Adoxaceae; genus Sambucus; species Sambucus nigra. The sequence continues at coordinate 393,961,939 of OX422220.1, read as the reverse complement.
TCCTCTTTCTACACCTTAAATTTTCCTCTCAAGATCATTTTTTGTTTTTAAAAATTAAATTTCTGATGTTTCGAGAGAAATTTCTTTTTGTACAATTTGACTCTGTTGATCATAAAAACATTGTCAGTACATCAGATTACATATTATTCTTTTAGAAACACTTTGCGCATATGTACTTATATAGGCAGCATTGATGGAACATGGAAATGTTGATCCATCACTAAAAGTAAATAAACAATTTTTCAAAGGATATGGTAATTATATCACAAATTAAAAACATAACATGTATAAGAACAACAAAGATACCTATTATTTAGTAACCATAACAGTTGGATTAATAATCAGAAAACCATAACATGTAGGGATTGACACTCAAGAGATGCTAACTAAAAAATGAACATTGGTAATCTGAAAACCTTCATTTTTATACCTTTGTTTTAAGATTTATTTAATATAAACTTGATAACTTCATTTCAAGAACATGTAATGAATCACAAATTTGTGTGTGTGTAGGTATTGAAATCAGAAACCTTCAAGCCTAAAAATAAAACCTTCAAGCCCTAAATATAAAATGCTCACATATCCTTTAAAACATGGGAGATAGAAAATTACCTGAGCGGAATGAGCGGAGAGGGGGAGAGAGAGAGAGAGAGAGAGAGAGAGAGCTGAGCGGAGAGAGAGCTCAAAGCACAGAAAGATTGATTAATGGGAATGATAAGGATGAGAGAGCTGGAATCTAAAGAGAGTATAGTGGATTTTTTTAGTTTTTTTTTTATATTTTGGTCAAGTGTACTTAATTTTGGCACACTTTAAAAGAGTGCTAAATTTTGGCACTGTTTTAAAGTGTACCAGATTATCATTAAATCGTGATAGAATTTAACATGGTTTTAAACTGTACCAAAATTTTAATATCATGGTGTGGAAAAATGTTATTTTTGGTGTAGTTCTATGATAATACTCATCCAAGAAGTGATGAGATACATAAATCTTACAATAGGGATTGACCCTATCAATAGTGTTACTGAATTTCAAGTCATTAACATACTGACTTGTCTCAACTTGTTGCTTGGAAGACTATGGCTCCATAATATCTAAGGAGTGAATTTCTATCTCCATTAGAAATTGAAATTATTCACCAATGGGTAGGTCATCACCATCTTGGGTGATGATGATAATGCTGAGAATGCAAGAAATAATAACCCGGTACTACAAGTACAACATGGGGAAAATGATAAACTTATGTTAGGCTTCCGAGTTGAACCACTCCAGCTCCCATCAGGGGACAATTTCAGAGATAGAGTCTATCAAGAGCATAACCCTCATGGTAATATCAATGTGATACAGATGTTCAAGAATATGTACTTCATTCCCGAATTTGGGTTGGGACCCATAGTGTTGAAAAGGTCTTTCCTCCATGTGGACTAGGTTATCAGTCATCACCAGAGGAACTCAGAATGCTCCATTATCCTTAAGTGAAGAGAAGGATAGAAATTGCCAAGAATGTTTCAAGGGATTCCTTGAACGAAATATTTATCAAAGAGGGTGAAGATTTTTCCTTTTTTTGTCTTTCGCGAATAGTGTAATGATCATGTGGACAAGAATATAAATCTAAGAATGGAGATCTTCTTCCAAGATAACTATTCATAGGCCAAAGTTTTTTAACATCATGTGCAACCTCTTATTGAGAAAAATATCGCTTCCACTACAGATTCTGAGGAAAGTGACTTTGAGGATTCATTCAATTTGAGACACGGGGTCTGACACTCTGCATGATCCACTCAGTCCTAAAAACATCAGATCCGTCCATCCTGATCAAGACTACTGATGCACCCCTCCTGAACTGGAATGTTGTGAAAGTTCTACCTGCTAAAATACCACCGAAACAAGATGTTTATCCCATTTCTTCTTTTATTATTCCTCCTGTTCTGATCACAATGTAATCGAGACCTCCTTTGATGAGGTTCTCAACGTTGTTTTTCCTAAGAATGAAATGAACACATATTTTTAGTATCTTATTGTGACACACATTAATTGTCTTGATTCTAATCAAACTCTTGATGGTGATGATTTTGAAAATTAACAGTTCTTAACTGACTTGATAAATTTAATAACAAACAACATAACTACGTTCAAATTAATGAAGATGAAACTGTTGTTATTAATCTCGGTTCTAGTAGCCAAATGTGCTAGATTAAGATAAGGTCTACCCTTAACGAGCATGAGCACGTTCAACTTGAGTAATTGTTAAAGGAATTTTTGGACATCTTCGCATGGTCCTACAAATACATGCCCAACATTGATCCTAAAATAGCTCAACTTGAGATTCTAACGCTCCTAGAATGGAAGAAGCCGATGTCTAGATTTTGGAGTACCTAGATAAAGATATATTTTACACCTCCCAAGAAGACCTCTTATGGCAAATGTTCTTTGATGGTGTTGCCAACATGAAAGGATATGGCATTGGGATACTCCTGATCTCCCCTGATGACTCTGACACTCCTATTTCCATCAAGCTAGATTTTCCCTTCACTAATAACATGATCGAATACGAAGCATGCACAGTAGGGCTGAAATTTTTTCTCCAGAAAGGTACTCGAGGCCTAGATATCTATGGAGATTCTAACCACATCATCGGCCAGGTCCTTAGAAGATGGAAATTCAAGGATAAAAAACTCATACCCTTCTATGACAACCTAGAAGAACTAGCCTCCCAATTTTAAGATATCACCTTCTACTACCTGCCCTGAGCCAGGAATAGCTTAGTCGATGCCCTTATTACCTTGGCCTCTATGGTCGACAAGCCTAAATGAATAATGATAGCCCCTTTAATAGTCCAAAACTAAGATAAATCAACCCAGTGCTACCACATTAAACTAGTCATAGAAGAAGATCCTGAAATAGACGAATGCCAGTACTATGACATTTGGTGCCTCCTTAAGCACGGTAGGTACCCCAAGATTCTAATAAGAAAGACCGAGCAACCCTTTACAAACTAGCTACCCATTATATTGTTTACAATAAGGTACTGTTCAAGAGAAACTTCGATGGAATCCACTTGCACTTCATCCCAAGGGATAACATTGAAGAGTTGATGTAGAAAATCCACAGCGGGGAGTGCTAACCCTACATGAATAGCCATTTTCTTTTCAAGAAGATTATCCGACAGGTTCCGATTAGATTACCATGGTTCAGGATTGCACCTCCTACGTTCACAAATGTCTTAAATGCCAATAGTTGTCTAATTTCTAGCACTTGTCTCCATAGGAATTACACAACATGACCTCTCCTTGGTCATTCTCCACATGGGGAATTGATATCATAGATAAAGTCACACTCAAAGCTTCTAACGGTCATGCGTTCATCTTGGTTCACCAAATGGGTAGAAGCTGAGGCATACGTAGTGTTGAATGCCAAAAAGGTGGACAAGTTCATCCAAAAAAATATCATATGCCGATACAGGGTCCCGTACGAGCTAGTGTCAGACCACAAGTTACATTTCGTGGCAGAAGTCATAGAATTGGTTAAAGAGTATGGGATCTAGAGGCATAGATGTTATCTCCATTGAACTCAAACCAACGGTTCAGTTGAAGCTATTGATAAGAACTTCAAAGAAATCATCAGCAAAATGATCGAAAGTTATCGAGATTGGTCCAATCGAATCCCTTACACCCTTTAGGGCTATCTCACTTCAGTTTGAGCATCTAATGGGTCTACCCCCTTACTCTCTGGTATATGGCATGGAAACAGTCCTACTCGTTGAACTAGAAATACCTTCACTATGAGTAATGCTTAAGAGCAAAGTCAACAAAGAATACTGGCATCAGAGCTATCTTGACGAGTTGTCACTCTTAGACGAAAGGATACTAGAAGATCTATATCATATACAAGGGTACCATCGCTGGATAGCATGATCATCCAACAGGAGAGTTAAGTACCGTGGTGTTCGATAAAGGGATTTAGCTCTTAAAGAAATAATAGAACTCATTTGGGACCCGAGAAGGAAATCTAAACAAATTGGAGTGGCATGAAAAAGATCATATCCGTAGGAGACGTTATGCTCACTGACCTCGATGGGGGAACAGATGGACCGTCTAGTAAAACTAGATCATATCAAGAAATTCTACCCCTAGTCTGAAATCTCAACGGGTTACTACTCTTCTCATCCCCCTTCAATTCTTAAAACAAAATCTTAATTTCCTGCTACTTAGTACTACGTGGGATCCGATCCTCTAAAAATATTATTACTTTCAAAAATGAAACTCAAAAAAAATTCAAACCCTTAGAGGTACGGGTGACACCTCGCCTAATAAAATACCGAGCGATCACTCTTGTACCAAATTAAAATAGAAGTCTCATATGGTACATTCTGACCATCACTGTCGAAAACCAAACTAATTACTAATAACCTATTAGGCTGGCATCAAAATTTTATTTACTTAATCTTTTTAGATAGACCATTCAATTGAAAAACATCCATAATAGATTATATATAGAACTGAAATGAAATAAAATAATCGAACACTCGGTTTAACATCATACAACCAAAAACAAAACCCACATCAAAAGCCAGTAAAATAATAAATAAATACAATTGGGATTTCGGCCCGAGTGTTTTACAATACCTCTTATCTAGATGACAAAGATGGAAGCATCTACAGTAAATCTGAATGCATCCACAGCTGCTGCAGCACACGTCTGACTCGAAGGAATCATCATCCAGGCCTCCCTGTGTCTGGATACACACACACACACACATACACACACACACACACACACACACACACACATATATATATATAGGAAAAGAGAGGAAAAATAGATAAACGGGTCAGAGCCCGAGTTGTGAGAATATTTTGCAAGTGCATAAATGCTTTATTTATAAAAATATGTTTTTATCTCATATTTAAATTGGTATTGCACTCTCATAAGATACCCTTTACCTCTCCTCTAATAGTGCACACATATCGTATATCTGTTAAATAACCTAGTTAACCTACCCTGCCTAACTAAATCCATTCTAGACAATCTCTACACTCCTAATTAACCCGAGCACTAAGGGTTAAACTTCTCCCCAGGCTCAACATTGCTCTACGTTCGTGCGTGGGGTGTCTCGCGAAGCAAAATCCAAACAAGGAACCCCCCGATACACTACTACTTGGCAATGTCGATCTTCGAGATCCATTAGGCCCTCAATACATAACGTATATACATACATATATAAATATATACCTCTCATACTCATTTTATTTCTCTTATTATAATTTAAGTCCAGATAAAGCCTCCCAAAATGAAAATAAATTCTTTTTCATTTATCTCTTTACACTTATTAGAGATATATAATATCTTGTTCTCATACACAAGTAATATACTATAAACACAAGTATAATAACCATCCCATCGAGCTATAACTCAAGGATGCAGTCTCATAGTGCCAATCCACCTCCGGGTTTACTCATTGTACCACGGTACAAAGCCAGACTCACTCAATGGTCATGGTAAAATACAAAAAAGTGGAGGCGGTCATGTTTCCTCTGCAAGTGGAGTTACACACATGGCACTCGAACGCAGGAAGATAATGACCGGGGGATATACTCTCCCTGCTCCTCAAGCCAGGGGATTCACCCACATCACGTAACCTCCCTGGATCGCACTAGAGAAAATATATAATCTCGATGTTCCAACCCTATACCAAAGGAAAGCCCGTGGAATCAGACTCTAAGATACATATACACCAATTACACACACACACACACACACACACACACACACACACACACATATATATATATATTGAAATCCCATAGTTTATATAATATATGTCACTCCTCAATGTATATATATGGATATAGTTGCCAACTTGTATAGCAATACTCAACCCAAATACTCCTGTTCATAATAGTATAAGTATTTACACTCTTAAAATACTAAGTCCATAAGTATGTCCTCACCTAATATAGTAGTCGTCAATCGACGTATCGGATGACCACCCAATCATCTTTAGACGATATCCTAACTTTCCATCTCGGTCGCCTCTTGGGATTGTCTCAATTCTGATCGGCCCATATTTATTCTCATCTCATAAGTCCATCTATACACGCTTGCCGAATGATTCTCTCGAATGTCTCTCAACCTGAAAATTTCTCAAATTCATACACCGGATCGTACACAAAATTAATCTGGGGTTCCTTCTTTCATCCCTAAGATTACTCACTCTCAAAACCATTATCTAGGAGTCTTAATATCATACTTATAATCCCATATAATATCTTAAAATTTTAGTATTTAATTTACCTCAACTTAAAAGAGAAGACCTCAAAAATCTGCCAGTACCGAATCGATTCGGCCTGTCCGAATCAATTCGATAAGGTTCAACTTTCTAACTGTCTCATACCGAATCAATTCGGCTGGTCCAAAATCCCAATTTTTCTTAGGGTTTATACGTACCCCCAAAACCCAAAACTCAATCCAATCTCCATTCTTAAGGTTTATAATCTCAACCAACGACACTACAACCATCTAATCTATGTTCCTCAACTAACACATCCATTAATTTGTGGTATTAAGCCATTTCTCTTTGACTTAAACCATAAAACCCTAGTAAATTATTTCTCCAACTTCTACACATTTCTACACACCATTAACATGGGTTTATTACTAGAAACCATTCAGAGTTTATACTACATCAATATGTAAACTCATACCCAAATTTCCCAAAATTGTTTTAAGGGTTCTTACCCAAAATTATATGTTTTACCAACTATAATATGATATATACGCACTAAATTATTTAAACAAAGTAAACACTTGCTTGGAGGATAAAATCTGACGACCTCAAGTCAAATCTCACGGAGTTTGGCCGGAACCCCGTTTCTCCTCCCTCTTTATTTTCTTCTTCTCTTTCCTTCCCTTTCTCTCTCTTTCTTACTCTTTTCTCCCACTCTCTGTTTCCTTATGTAGGAGAGAATAAGGGTTTATCCCCTTAAAACCCAAAAATGACTCGTTTACTCAATTGAGAGTCCCTATTAATCCAAAAATTCTCAGAATCCAAATACCACTTCCAGATACTCTGTTCTGACTATCTCGACCATTCTAAAAACAACTGCGCACTTGGAATCTCCATCCAAGTGACTTAACTACGATTCACTAATTAAACCCAATGTCTCTCAATCTGGGGTTTCCAATTAAAATATTATCTTTGGTCACTTTACTCAACTGCGACATATAATTAAAATACTCCAACTCATTTACTTAATCTCAAAAGTAAATGAAACACACCTCTGAAATCATCCAACCCTCATAAATTCCAAAAATTATTATTCTGAGAATTCCTCAAATTTCCAATCTACACCCATATATGGAATTTAATTATCCCCAAAAGTACAGGGTGTTACATACTCCCCCCCCCCCCCTTACAATGGAATTTTTCCCTCGAAATTTGGATATAACCTACAGCACTAACGTTAATTTCACTAAGTCCTAGTATCCCAAAGTTGAAAGGTGCTAACACTGTGGTCCCCTACCATATTCCACGTATCTATAGGTGTATGCTCAATCACACGAGCTTAACCCCAAGCTTATCTAAATTTCTACATGCTAACGCACTAACTTGGTCGTAAATTTAACTTTAACAATGACGCGTCGTACCTAGTGCTTCTATAACTGCCTATAAAAAGAACGAGCCTATAACTACCACTATAACGTCTCAAAAAGATGGTACTCTTGCTAACACTCTATTTTTCCGCTCGTCCACAGCAGGACAACTAATATCCTTTAAAAAGGGAATTTCACTAAGGCTTGACTACTCCCGTCAGTCTTTTCTCTTACTTTAGGTGTCCAAACTCTTGTTGCACCTATACAATTAGATTATCGCGTGCCTCCTACGACGTTCCATTGAATAATCTTCAATCTCACTTATAACTTCTTATGGCATAACCTTCCATTTTATATATTACACCCCTTCTATTCCTGGCGGTGTAATCTGCACATCCATTTTAAATGTCCAACATGTAACATTCTCCCTAAACAACATCTGCACACCTGGGTTTTCCTAACCCGGATACTTCAAACTCCAATCTTCTTATAATTGGGAATGTAATCTTTTATGAGGTTAGCCCACTAATCTTCTTGTGGTTGACTCATAACTATCTCCCTATATTGGTGCAACTAATCCTTCTGACCTTAAATTCTAACAATCCTACAATCAAAGTGATTTCCTACCCACACGAAACTAGTACTATCCTAAGTATATCCCTAGTGCCCAAGGCCTCTCTCAACTTTTGACATTTGATCGATTTCATGCGTGGGACGTCTCACAAAGTGAAATCCAAACAAGGAACCCTCCTGTTACACTACTTCCTCGCATTATCGAACATCTAGATATAATGACCCGAGGCACAACAGCGGGACGTTCTAAATTCTGCCTCGCTAACCTACTTACGTACTTCTACCACTATGTCCTTCCATTGGAAAAATGGAAATTCTATCTAATTGGGTATACTATTCTCTGCCAAGGCATTACGAACATTGTACCCAAAACATATTTCCTCCAAAATTTACCTTTTCATCAACAGCAACACCCTTGCATTATGTTTTCTCCACACTAGGTAACTTATCATAAACACCAACATCATTGCATCCTATAACATCTCTCCCCTCCCGACGTTGTTAAGATTCATGTGTGGAGCATCTCGCAAAGCGAAATCCAAATAAGGAACCCCTCCAATACATTATTAGTTAACTTTATCGGTCGTGGAGGTCCGTTAGCTTCAAATATGCCATTGGGATAATCCTATCCCACCTATCTACAAAATGTGGTCAGAAATCCTATTTCCTTCTAGTAGCCACATCACCAAGTGCTTCTACCAACACTAAGTCCTTAGCGCAAACAACCATGAGCTTAAACTCGGGACTCAGTACTAAATCTTGAATACCTTAAATCATACCTATAAGATCGCCACACACTCCGAGCTTGATAATGAAACATCTACTCAACGAGGTTCCACCAAAACATAATATAAATGCGAGTTCAATCTGTATCCAGATGAGGTATTGCAATAACAACATGTTCCACCCTAGAACTGTGGACACAACAGCCTTGTAATCATTAGCCTGATATCGCTCCGATCAACTAAGAACATATTATACTCAAAATATTACTATACTCGTATACCACACATAAAATGAGTAGTACAAACCAGATATATATACAAAATATCATCACCCGCTTTTATAGTGAATGAAGGAAAATATAACTTTGCTACCGCAGAAAAACACATAAACCTACATTATAATATTTGTAATAGCGTCAAAAAGATTAAATTACACACACAAATCTAGGGCTAACAAAATACCGCGACTCTATCTAGTTACACTAAATATACCTCCTCCATCTGAGATGAAACTCATAACAACAACTTCGCTAATATCCCAAGGTACTTCAAATGGTTCCTAGACTTCGTGCACTTTCCCTAACTGAACCAAAATTACTTAACGCAATGCCCCATCTAGGCACATTACTCTTGTCCTTTAATTCCTACTCAGCAAGGACTACCCGTGTGGCTCAACACTCCACATCACCCTATTTCCCTTTCTGGCCTTCTTGACCATGTTAAGGTTATCAGTATCTCAAACCCTATCGCCTCAATCCTAACAATCATCTTCATAGTCCCCTTAACTTATTCGTTAAATGGAAGCTCCACTACCGGCTTCAACAACATTATTTCAATGACTTCCCCGGGTGAATGCCCACCGATGGGGCTTCCTGAACATACTTTCTCCATAAGTGTTAGCAACACTTACTAGTGATCCTACCATTCCTCTAAAGGACTTTCCCTTCATTGTACATTCTCTATTCGGCACGAAGTTCACTTATCCCTATTACTCTTTATTCATTGTCATCCTCTAACCGATCCTTATATGAATAATCCAGAAAGACATTCTTTTCATTCCTACTAAATCATGGGAACTCACGGTAAAACCATTCGTAAGACCCCTTTATGGGCAAAACATCCTGCTCCCCCAAATACGGTGACCATCATTCTCACCATTTCAACATTGCTCCCATGAGTGAAAATTTTTCTTTAAATTTTCACATATGGTAATTTTCATAAACCTCTCTAAGCCAAACCTTCTGAGACTTCTAATTCTACTTAGTGGTGCTACACTTACTTCGCATGACTTGTATTCAACATATAGTCCTTATCAAAGACCATATTCCCAATTTAATTAAATGGGTAATTCAACTTTAGCACCATTCTTACAACAACGGTACATGAATAAATATAACTATTATACTTTATTAGTTGTCTTAGCAATCCATGGCAATACCACAAGGGGAGTGACCTCTACAGCGATCCTTATCCCCGACTTCACCTTACAGTTCCTACTAAACCCCGCCTCCTGCTGTCCTCATCACGGCCTTCCTTGGTCGCCCTTCCTCAAACAACATACTATCCTCAAACGAGTGCGCAAAAAATTTACTACAATCTTATATAATGGCAGGAGAACGTATCACAAAAGGAATCAATAATCCTAATCCTAAGGATCTATATCAAATCAAGAGCAACGCTGAAAGCGTAGTACGTCCACACAGATTCCTAAGGAAACTAGAACCCGATGCTCTGATTCCATCTGTGATACCTCGCCTAATAAAATATCGGGCAATCACTCATGTACCAAATTAAAACAGGAGTCTCATATGGTTCATTCTCAGCATCACTGTCGAAAATCAAATTAATTACTAATAACCTATTAGGCTGTCATCAAATTTTATTTAATTAATCTTTTTAGACCGACCATTCAATTAAAAAACATCCACAATAGATTATATATAGAACTGAAATTAAATAAAATAACTAAACACTCGATTTAACATCATATAACCAAAATGAAAGCCGCGTCAAAAGGAGGTAAAAGAATAAATAAATACAATTGGGCTTTCGGCCCGAGTGTTTTACAATACCTCCTATCTAGATAACAAGGATGAAAGCATCTGCAGTAAACCTACATGCATCCACAGCTGTTGCAGCACACGTCTGACTCGAATAAATCATCATCTAGGCATCCCTGTGTCTGGACACCTATATATCTATATAATAAAGCCGAAAACTTATGTAAGTCATACGATGGAAAGATGATGTCATCAATATGATTTTATCCTGCAATGTCTATTTTTCACTTGAATGTTTTACTTTCCCCCTTCTTCATGCTTATCAAACTCTCTCTCTTTAATTCAAAATTTAGGGCATTTTTGTCATAACCACTTCATCAATTCTTTGGTTTCTCAAACAAACATGATTTTTCTCTCATTTCAACCTCAAACCCTTCCCGTTTCCCAAATTCATGCCCATCTTGTTGATTTCTTCTCTCCCTCTTTCAACACAAACCCTCCCAACATTAACCCTAGCTGTCCATGCCCTCCACCACTACCCTACGCATCCACCTTTGCCAACCTCAGGTAGTATCTATATCACACACTCACACATGCACACACTCGCACATGCATATGCAGATTTGAGAGCTTAATCGCACACACACACATACTGATCTGAGAGCTTAAGTTTTTCACATTTATATTGTTTTGTTTACAGATATAATGTTTTGGGGTAATACAAAATCGATTTATGATTTGGAAGTGTGAACATGAGCCATAACTTTAACAAGCAAAGGTATGTGTTTTTTACATTCAGATCTAGGGTTTACATAACTGATGTCAAGATTTCTACTCTCACAACCCAAAGAGAACGATGGAAAAGACCTTGAAAAAAGGAAATAACATGTGTTGAGCTTCAAATGCCATTGTGGTTTATATTTCTTCGATGGTTTATATTGGTTGCAGATAGTTGATAGGCTTTAATGGTATGTGAAAGCGTTACATTACCTTGGTATAGGCTCTAATGGCATGTGAAAGATAGTTGAAATGAACTTTTATTGCAATCCTTTTGTAATTATTTTATTTAGGTTTAGATCTGAATGATTGAACTTTTGTGTTAGTGTTTCGAAGGGCCATATATTATTACCTACTGAACAATGCATTTAAATTTATAATGGTTCCAAGATAAATAAGCGTTCTAAGCTTTATAATGGTTCCAAGCCAAATAAGAATTTTAAGCTAATGCTTGTTTGGTGTGTCATATCATGGAATTTTATACTAACGTCATACATTACATGGTTATGTTTGTTGTTTATACCGTAGGATCAAACATTTGGTGTGTTATATCGTGGAATTCTATACTAACGTCATACATAACTTAGTTGCGTTTGTTGTTTGTACTGTAGGTGGACATAAAAATGATAAGAATGCTATTGAGACCTTTATTTTGAGGTAATTTTGGGCCAACACAAAGCAACCTTCAAAGTATTTTGGTTCATATCCTATTTGTACTGACAATATACTTTCTTATCCTATTTGTGAAGCTTTATGACAATTGAAAACTTTAGTTCCTCTTCGATTTAACACTGTTCTACATTTATCAACGCGTGTCAACTTCTTTAGATATACCCATGGCAATGCGCGTTGTTGATGTTACCAAGGATATTTAGTTTTTATTTATCGGGTTTTATAGCAGTTCATTCATATATTTGATGAAATTTGTAGAAAGTTGTAGTTATGATTTTTGATCAGTTTTAATATATTGAATATTATGCTTCATTATTACTATTCTCTTATGCATGCATTAGCAGAAGAGATAAAGGAAAAATATGACAAAGCAGTTGTCAAGGTCATTGACTTGGTATGTTGATTTGAAAATGGTTACTTGATCTTTCATGTTCTGATTCCTCTAGAACTAATCCTCTTTATGATACCTCTAGAACTAATCCTCTAATGTATCATTTTGTTTATGGTTTGGAGTAGGATGATTATGTTGTCGATCATGATCAATACGAATAGAAACTACAGAAAGAAACTTCGATACCTTTCATGGTGGCAACGTAAATATTTCGCTTTATTGGGGACCTCATTAGAATTTGAGGTTCTCCGGTGTATGAAACTTATTCTACATTTGAACTTAATACCTGAAACTGGCATCATACCTTACATTTGACATTATATAAGGTATTGATCTCATTTAATATCGTTATTTCTTTTCTTTAATCTCATTGATCTCATTTAATAGCGTTATTTCGTTTCTTTAATCTCATTGCTCTTTTCTTTAATCTCATCGTGTTTACGATTTTTAGGAAAGTCCATTGTCCCATTCCTCTCTTATTCCCAATCTTAGATAAGTCCATAATGGCCATTTCATCTGTTTGGATTGACTGTCGTGATGTTCAATCTCCAAATACATCATGTACGCATTCCATCAAGACGTTTGAGGAGTTTTTATACAAGGAGAGGAACAAAACCTCATTCTCATCAAGAGCTCAGTAGGTATTTATAAACAACTAATTTTTATCATAACCGCCTTTCCATGTTACCTTGGGTGTTTTGGACATAACACTGCACTTTTTGACATATTTTGGCCTCTAACCTGGCAGGTGAACTCCCTGCTAACTGAGTTATATATGAATCTACTACTCAACTCAAGAATGAGCTCCAGTTTAAAGGTACTGAAGTGGGTGAGTATTTGTCTATGTAATGTTTCAATTCTAAAAAAATATAGGCATATCATCATTCAACGGAAAATTTGATTATAATGGAAGTTTCTTTTTCTATGACCTTTAACCGAAGAAGAAAAAGAATTAGGGAAAATGACTTTTGGTTCTTCAAACAGGGATTTGTAAAAACAAAGGCACAATCCGATGGTTCATAATTAACAAGAAGTTTGGATCTATTTTTAGTGCTATTTCTTTGCTAAGAGTTACGTGAGGATATCTTACTCGAATCGAAGTGGAAAAAGGACCATATTCAGAAGGTAATTCTCTAAGAATATTAACAAGAAGCTCACCATCATCAATAGGACTACCAGCAATTACAAGACCATCTGAACTTTGTTAATAAATTTATTAAGGTGAATACAGCATTAACATCTTAACTAATACAACAGTAACATCTTAACTAATGCTGATGTTACTACTATATTAGATAAGACATTACTGTAAAGTGCCTTCATCAATGTTATTATATTATGCAACATCAAGAGCTTAATCATGTTGACCAATGGGAAGTTTATATCAATGGGTTTTATTAAAACGGGTGTAGAATCAAAGGTTTGGTGGTTTAGTATATACATCCATGCACTTTTTTGCTACTTTATCAATTCCTTTTTTCCACTTTTCACATGGATTTTTTTACTTCACCCTTACTTTTTAGTTGGTATTTGTGCAGATATGTGCGTGTGTGTGTGTATATTGGGGTCTTTTATATAATTACAACTTAGAAGAGCTAACTTTGTAATATATGCTTAAATGTTTGAAAATCCTATGTGGGACCATAACTACCTCTTGCCCCAATGTAACTTTTCACCCCTGATGACGATATTGAAACTTAAAAAACAAAATTTAACACTAATGGATGCAAGGAAATTTAACAATAACTTTTCACCCCTGGTGATGCCATGAGTAGGTTGCTTGGTTCAACTTTGCTTATTATCAGAAGGTTTGAAAATCATAAATTTCTATCTTTTTGAAAATACTTGATCTCCTCCCCATTTTCCTATATCATCAGAAGGTTTGTTTTCATTTGAGAGCATGTTAATGGGTAACCTATTCATAGTTTTCAAAATAAGTTAAGTCTTATAGCCTTATTTCTCTGTACAAGTTGATTTACATATAAATGAGTAGTATGATATTCTTCAAAAAAATGTAAGTTACAATTATGATAAGATTTTGTTAACATTAAGAGGTACAAAAAGAAAATTGTTGGTATTTTTTTCCTTGTAATTGATCATTGCTATTTTGTCCAAATCATTGCATTTTAATTTTCTTTTTTTCATCTCTTTATTTGTCCAAGTGAGCTATTAATTTGCATCTTGAGTTTTATAAATTCAGATCTCAGCTTTGGAACTGAGCTTTTGGAAGGTTTTTGGTGGTGGTGTCTAAACATCAAAACCTTATGACCCATTGATATGGTCAGAAAATCTAGACCCCAATATATACTGAACATCAAATGTGTGCTTGGTTAAAACAAAACATGAGAATGACAATGGTTAAAATATTTTCTATGTGGGTTTGATGACCATACAGGTAATGAAGATTTTTTTTTCTAATTTCCATTGTTACTAATCGTATGTAATACCCCGTAATTCGGCTTAATTTTTTAATTACGTGAGTAGAGTAATTTAATGTGAATTAAATTACGTGAGTAGAGTAATTTAATGTGAATTTTATTTAAATTACGTGAGTAGAGTAATTTGATGTGATTAAATACGCTTTATTTAAATTACGTGAGAAGAGTTATCTAATGAGATATAATGTTAATAAAGATGAATATGACGATTAAAAATTTACTAAATGTGAGTAGTAAATTTTCAATGTTAATATGTACGGTCTAGTGACTATATGGACGTACCGGAATTATCTCAACCGAGTGTCGCGTATAGGACAAAAAAATGAAGGATGAGAGTAGAAAAATATTTAAGGGAATCAAACGATAATTTAGAGTCCGCAGTTGATTCTGAAAGGGTCGAATTAGTCAAAATAGTGTACCCGGGGGTACTAGTTGAGTGCCGGGTCATTTTCGGGCTAAACCGGGACCATTCGGGGGCATTTTGGTCTCTTTACAATTATGGGAAAGAAGACCTACGAATTTTGAAACCCTAGATCATATTATAAGAGTGGAGGCTAGGGTTAGACAAAAAGATAAACACCATAGCCATTAGAGAAGAGAGAGAGAGACAAATTCCTAAGGCAAAAGAAGGAAGGAGGGATCATTTTAAGGAGATTTCACCACAAAGATTGTTGGGAAGGAGGATTGAAGTATCAAAATCATCAACCAACATCAACAACCACGAAATCAGACCCTACAAATCATAAGGAAAGTGGTTATTTACAAAATAATTGAGTTATAATACCCATAATTAAGCTTTAGTAAGAAAATGATTTTTATGATATTATTGGGAATAAAACAATTGATTATTATCCATGATTGATAAGGATTGCATGTTGGACGTTTTCGGATTGCCAAGTATGTTGATATCATTGAAAACTTGATGATAAATTCGTAAGAAAATCTGGAATTTGGATGAAAGATATAAAGAATGCATTTTTAGGGTTCTTGAATATTAGAGAGATTTTTAGTTAATTTGGCCAAGATTTATAATGATTTTGTTGTTTTAAATCGTTAGTAATCATCCCAGAACATGTAGGAATGATTAGAAATTGTTGGTTGTGAATACGGTGGACTATCATGAAAAATAGAGAATTAAAAATGGTGAAACCCGTAGGAAGAAGATGAACTGGGTCTGTCACTGCTTGATCGATCGATCGACCCTTGAATGTCGATCGATCGAGCAGTCGATCGATCGACCATATTCGATCGATCGTACGGGTATGATTTGTTAGGTCGGGTGTGTTCCTACTAAATTATATAAAAAGTTTGGGTTAAGAGAATATTACATAAATTGATTATGTTAGGGTCGATGTTACATTCCGAACTAACATTAAATTATTATATACTTGGGGTCGATGAAAAATGTCGAACCAAACTTTTAACTGGTGTCGCGATGAAAGAGTCCCGAACCAGAATATGTGTATATATTTATATTTCATAAATAGTTGGGGTCGATGGATCATTCCGAACCAACTTTCACTTGGGGTCGATGAATTATTCCGAACCAAGAGTCCTTTATGTGTAATAAAAGGATATGTTAGTGGTAACTAATATTAAATACATTGTTGTGTGATAAAATGTATTCTATGTGCATAATCTACTAATTTATAATAGTAGACAATGAAATGAAATGTAAATGTCTTAGTAATAATTTATAGCATGATGTAATTATTATAGGAATAAGGACAACGAACAGTAAATAAGTTAACTACGGTTATGGGTAGTATAATTAGGTAGACTCAATACCATCGATAGTTACGTACTACATAAGAGAGGTGAGGAAGTTAAAGGGAGTGTGCGAAACCTTAATATGTGTAATCAATAACTTAATTGTGATAACTGCTTGCAAAATATTTTCAAATGTTTTGAGTACTAACCCTTGCTATGTAAAATTTTAAAAACCTTTTAAGTGCCCAGCCACAGGGACACCCAGCATGATTTCATTCCAGAAATTTGGGAGCTGCAGCAAGTGTGGATGTTGCAGGGATTGTATAGACGCTTCCTCTTTTTCAGTTCTAGTGCAGGATCTCAGTATGAATATTCTTAGTTGGGACATGTTTTCCTACCTTTACTATTACAGTTTATTCTAGTTATGGATTTGTAGTTGTCGTTTATTGGCCGTGGTTTTCGGCAAGACTTTACCTGCTTTCAGAGTATTTTTACAAACTTCTTATTTATTACTAGAATTTGCAATGTGGTTGTATGGTGAATGTTCTATTTTAATAAGGATAAAATATGGCACCCGTTTAACTTCATTTTGGTGGTTAGTAAATAAAAAGGCGTCCGACAGTGATGCTAAGAATGAACCTTTTAAGAAACCTGTTTATATTAAAATAAGGCTTGATCACCCAAGGTTTAATTAGGCGGGGTGTCACTGATGGTATCAGAGCATCAGGTTCTAGTTTCCATAGGATCTGTACGGCTTACTAGGATTCATCGTAACGTTTGGTTGTATTAGAGCCCTACTATTAGGAATGTTGACTCAAATTTCCACTATTGCGTTATCGTACTTCTGCTCTTAAATTTTGTATAAACTGTGTACTTATACAAATTGAATCGTGTTTCAGAGGCCACTAGGAGACAGAGAGCAGAGAGGGCTGCAGCTAGAGAGGAGGTGAGGGAGGCTCATCAGGAGCCACAGGTACCGATACACCCACCCCCACCAGAGTTAATCTTCACTACTCAGGTTGCAGTGATAGTGGCTCAGGCAGTCGAGACAGCTATGAGGTCCATGGCAGCCCACTTTCCTCAGCCCCAAGTACCTCCCCCTGTGGCACCGGTAGTGCAAGTTCCAGCAAGACCATTTACTTGGCAGCGAGTCAGGGAGACATTTCAGAAGGGACACCCACCCGAGTTTCAGGGTAGTACTGATGTAGTGGAAGCATGCAACTGGAAGAAGAATATCCAACGCCACTTGCACAGGCTAGAGTGCACCGGGGTACAGGAACATATGCTAGCCACTTTTCGTCTGTCAGGAGCGGCCCTACAGTGGTGGGAGTCAGTTACCACCACCGAGGAGAGAGATACTTTGACTATTTTTGACTTTTGGGTGCGGTTTGACCGCAAGTATTTCCCTCCAGCAGTAGGGTCTGAGATGACGAAGAATTCAGCGAAGTGGTTCAGGGTGATCGCTCAGTTGCTAACTATGAGGAGGAGTTTACCCGCTTGCCCAATTTTGTGCCAAACGAGGTGAGCAATGAGGAGAGGAAGTAGTCCAAATTTATAGAGGGCCTAACCTGGAGAATCAGACAGCATTTGATTGGAAATCCGGCGTTGGTAACCTACACAGTTGTCGTCAATGCCCCTCTACTACACTGTCAGGATCACCGTTTTCATACGAAGGGAAATAAGAGGGGTGAGCCAAGCCAACCGGGTAAGGTGGATGGGGGTAGTGGCAGCAGCGCATCACAGCAGCAAACAGCGGGCCAGATAGGGAAGGATTCCCGACAAGGGAACTCTGCCAAGAAGTTTAAGCACGGGAGGCATCGATTTGACCGGCAGGGCCAGCAGGGTCCTCAGCAACCAGTCCCTCAGGGTCGACAGGGCCAGGGTAATCAAAATGGGGGACAACAAGGCCAAGGACGACAGGGCCAAGGACAGAGACAGTTCCTGGGTCAGTGTTTCACTTGTGGCGAGCAGGGTCACAAGAGCAGAAATTGTCCACAGCAAAACAGGGCACAACAACAGGGTGCCCAACAGGGGCAGCAGGCACCATTAGCCCCAGCAACAGTACAGGCCCCACAGCCAGGGCAGATGCAGTACGGGCGTGTGTTCAACATCCGTGATATTCCATTTCAGCCGGAACCTCCAGCACCGCCGGCAGTTGCGGGTAAGTTTCCTAGTCATGGGCTTGAGGGGAATATTTTGTTTGACACGGGGGCGACGCATTCGTTTATTTCCACTAGATTTGCACGGGCAGCCGGCCTATTAGGGACAGTAGACACTCATTTTATGTGTGTGGAGTCACCGATGGGTAGTGGGTCCCTTATACACTCGATTTGTAAGGGTGTGGACATTATGGTCGGGAGATTGAGTCTAGCGGCGGACCTCCTAGTGCTAGATATGGAGGGATATGACGTCATCCTAGGCATGGATTGGTTGGCACATAATAGGGCGATGGTGGATTGTTATGAGAGGACCATCGTGTTCTCCATCCCGGGGCAAGAGATGTTCCTTGTGGCAATACCACTTCCCGAGGGAGGATCGCGAACTCATTTATATTATATTGAGGAGGAGACCTCACAGGGGGTTGTCGTTTCTCTGGACTCAATCCCAGTTGTGAGGGATTTTGTGGATGTCTTTCAGGAGATACCAGGGTTACCACCTAGCAGAGATATAGAGTTCGTTATTGATCTAACACCGGGGACGAGACCGATTGCCAGAGGACCATATCGCATGGCTCCTTCGAAGATGCGAGAACTGAGAGAGAAGATTCAACAACTATTAGGACAGGGTTCCATTCGACGGAGTACATCGCCATGGGGTGCACCGGTGTTTTTTGTAAAGAAAAGGGATGGTTCACTCCGTCTGTGTGTAGATTATAGAGAGCTGAACAAAGTGACAATACGTAATAAGTATCCATTGCCGAGGATTGATGACTTGTTTGATCAATTGAGAGGGGCTGCATACTTCTCGAAGATCGATTTGAGGTCGGGTTACCACCAATTGCGCATTCGTGAAGAGGATGTACCTAAGACCGCTTTCCTGTCGCGGTACGGGTCATACGAGTTCAGAGTGATGCCTTTTGGGCTAACTAATGCGCCGGAAGTATTCATGGATCTCATGAACAGGGTATTCAATGAGTTTTTGGATCAGTTTGTGATTGTATTCATAGACGACATTCTAATTTAGTCTCGTACGGAGGAGGAACACACAGAACACTTACGATTGGTTCTACAGACATAGAGGAACCATCAGTTGTACGCCAAAATTGAGAAGTGTGGATTTTAGCTTCGGGAGGTTCTATTCCTAGGCCACGTCGTATCTAGCAGAGGCATTGTTGTTGACCCGAGTAAGGTATCGGCGGTGAGGGAGTGGTGGCAGCCTACGACACCGACAGAAATTCACAGTTTCTTAGGATTGGCTGGTTATTACCGTCGTTTCATCAAAGGATTCTAAAAAATTGACGGATCATTGACGAATCTGACTCGGAAAGGAATTCCCTTCGTATGGAGTGACAGTTGCCAGTTAGCATTTGATGAATTAAAAGACAAGTTGACATCAGCCCCTGTTCTTGCCTTGCCTAGGAGCGGAGTGGAATACCGAGTCTATACTGATGTGTCCTTACAAGGACTTGGGGGTGTATTACAGTAGGAGGAGAAGGCTATTGCTTATGCATCCCGAAAGCTTAAGCCACATGAGAAGAATTACCCCACCCATGACCTCGAGTTGGCAGCGGTTGTTTTTGCACCAAGGTTTAATTAGGCGGGGTGTCACAGATGGTAGCATTATCTCAAAGTGTGTTACATGCCAGCTCATAAAGGTTGACCATCAGAGACCTTCAGGGATGCTACAACCACTAGAGATTCTCGTGTGGAAGTGGGAGAGTATCTCAATGGACTTTATTACCGGGTTACCAACCTCACAGAAGGGTCACGATTCTATATGGGTGATAGGGGATTGTCTGACTAAAGTAGCCCATTTCTTACGGGTTCGTACGGATTATGATACTATGCGGTACGTGCAATTATTCATTTCAGAGATTGTTAAGCTGCACGTAGTTCCTATTAAGATTGTGTCGGACCGAGATAAGATATTCGTGTCACATTTTTGGCAGAGTTTTTAGGAGGCCATGGGCACCGACTTACAGTTGAGTAGGGCATATCACCCACAGACGGATGGCCAGACGGAAAGAGTAAACCAGATGTTAGAGGACATGCCGAGAATGTGTATTCTAGATTTTGGGAGAAATTGGGAGCCATACCTCCCTTTGGTAGAGTTTGAATATAATAACTCTTACCAATTCACTATTAGCATGGCTCCATTTGAGGCGCTTTAAGGGAGGCCTTGTCGTTCACCCGCCTATTGGGTAGAGGTGGGGGATAACAACCTATTGGGGCCAGAGATGATACAGGAGACTTCCTCCAAAATAGAGCTTTTTCGAGGACGTATTCGAATAGCCCAGGATAGGCAGAAGAGTTATGCTGACGCCGGTAGGAGACACGTGGAAGTAGATGTGGGTGACCAGGTGTTAATTCGGGTATCTCTTATGAAAGGGATTACGAGGTTCGGCAAAATAGGGGAAATTAGCACCGAGATATGTGGGGCCGATTCCCATCATTGAGAGAGTGGGACCGGTAGCTTACAGATTGGGACTCCCTAAGCATCTTCAGCGAATACACGATGTGTTCCATATGGCATCGCTGAAGAAATACAAGAGGAGCGAGAGAGATTCCTGGCACATTCCACTGGAGGAAATCGATTTGCATCCAGATGTCTCGTATGAAGAAAGACCCATGGCAATCCTAGATTATAGTGAGCGCAAACTAAGATCCAAGGTGGTACCCTTAGTGCGAGTACAGTGGGGACATCACAATATGGTTGAGTCAACTTGGGAACGGGAGGAGGATATGCGAGAGCAATATCCAGAATTATTCACAGCAGGTATTTTCTAATTTCGAGGACGAAATTCCTTTTGTAAGAGGGGAAGTATGTAATACCACGTAATTCTGCTTAATTTTTAAATTACGTGAGTAGAGTAATTTAATGTGAATTTTATTTAAATTACGTGAGTAGAGTAATTTGATGTGATTAAATACGCTTTATTTAAATTACGTGAGAAGAGTAATTTAATGAGATATAATGTTAATAAAGATGAATATGACGATTAAAAATTTACTAAATGTGAGTAGTAAATTTTCAATGTTAATATGTACGGTCTAGTGACTATATGGACGTACCAGAATTATCTCAACCGAGATTCGGGCGTAGGATAAAAAAATTAAGGATGAGAGTAGAAAAATATATAAGAGACTCAAACGATAATTTAGAGTCCGCAGTTGATTCCGAAAGGGTCGAATTAGTCAAAATAGTGTACCCGGGGGTACTAGTTGAGTGCCGGGTCATTTTCGGGCTAAACCGGGACCATTCGGGGGCATTTTGGTCTCTTTACAATTATGGGAAAGAATACCAACAAATTTTGAAACCGTAGATCAGATTATAAGAGTGGAGGCTAGGGTTAGACAAAAAGATATACACCATAGCCATTAGAGAAAAGAGAGAGAGAGAGACAAATTCCTAAGGCAAAAGAAGGAAGGAGGGATCATTTTAAGGAGATTTCACCACAAAGATTGTTGGGAAGGAGGATTGAAGTATCAAAATCATCGACCAACATCAACAACCACGAAATCCGACCCTACAAATCATAAGGCAAGTGGTTATTTACAAAATAATTGAGTTATAATACCCGTAATTAAGCTTTAGTAAGAACATGATTTTTATGATATTATTAGGAATAAAACAATTGATTATGATCCATGATTGATAAGGATTGCATGTAGGACGTTTTTGGATTGCCAAGTATGTTGATATCATAGAAAACTTGATGATAAATTAGTAAGAAAATCTGGAATTTGGATGAAAGATATAAAGAATGCATTTTTAGGGTTCTTGAATATTAGAGAGATTTTTAGTTAATTTGGCCAAGATTTATAATGATTTTGTTGTTTTAAATCGTTAGTAATCATCCCAGAACATGTAGGAATGATTAGAAATTGTTGGTCGTGAATATGGTGGACTATCATGAAAAATAGAGAATTAAAAATGGTGAAACCCGTAGGAAGAAGATGAACTAGGTCTGTCAGTGCTTGATCGATCGATCGACCCTTGAATGTCGATCGATCGAGCAGTCGATCGATCGAACATATTCCCTCGATTGATCGACCCTAGCTGGACTTTAGAGAATTTTTGGATAAATTTCTTTAATTATCGTCGCTTATTGGGAACCTTAGAAATGATATTTTACCTATGAGGGGAATTTATAATTACCAGTAGGTGTATCATTAGGTTTATCCATAAATGATTGAGTGGAAATTTTGGAGAAATGGATTGACGAAAGCACGATCGATTTAGCCTTATGTTGAGATTTTTAGAATTTAATTACGGAAAGAATGAGATTTAATTCCGGAAAGAAAATACCACTAGGTTAAAATTAACTTAACTACTGAATTAAGGGAGGGGTAACTAGGGCCCTTAGAGGTGCGTGAATACTCAAATAAATACAATAGTGAAATAAATTGTAATTAACAAGTACGGTGAATATAAGTAAAATATATTACGTACGGGTATGATTTGTTAGGTCGGGTGTGTACCTACTAAATTATATAAAAAGTTTGGGTTAAGAGAATATTACCTAAATTGATTATGTTAGGGTCGATGTGACATTCCGAACTAACATAAAATTATTATATACTTGGGGTCGATGAAAAATGCCGAACTAAACTTTTAACTGGTGTCGCAATGAAAGAGTCCCGAACCAGAGTATGTGTATATATTTATATTTCTTAAAGAGTTGGGGTCGATGGATCATTCCGAACCAACTTTCACTTGGGGTCGATGAATTATTCCGAACCAAGATTCCTTTATGTGTAATAAAAGGATATGTTAGTGGTAACTAATATTAAATACATTGTTGTGTGATAAAATGTATTCTATGTGCATAATCTACTAATTTAGAATAGTTGACAATGAAATGAAATGTAAATGTCTTAGTAATAATTTATAGCGTGATGTAATTATTACAGGAATAAGGACAACGAACAGTAAATAAGTTAACTACGGTTATGGGTAGTATAATTAGGTAGACTCAGTACCCTCGATAGTTACGTACTACGTAAGAGAGGTGAGGAAGTTCAAGGGAGTGTGCAAAACCTTAATATGTGTAATCAATAACTTAATTGTGATAACTGCTTGCAAAATATTTTCAAATGTTTTGAGTACTAACTCTTGCTATGTAAAATTTTAAAAACCTTTTAGGTGCCCAGCCACAAGGACACCCAGCATGATTTCATTCCAGAAATTTGGGAGCTGCAGAAAGTGTGGATGTTGCAGGGATTTTTTAGACGCTTCCTCTTTTTCAGTTCTAGTGCAGGATCTCAGTCTGAATATTCTTAGTTGGGACATGTTTTCCTACCTTTACTATTACAGTTTATTCTAGTTATGGATTTGTAGTTGTCGTTTATTGGCCGTGGTTTTCGGTAAGACTTTACCTGCTTTCAGAGTATTTTTACAAACTGCTTATTTATTACTAGAATTTGCAATGTGGTTGTATGGTGAATGTTCTGTTTTAAGAAGGATAAAATTTGGCACCCGTTTAATTTCATTTAGGTGGTTAGTAAATAAAAAGGCATTCGACAGTGATGCTAAGAATGAACCATTTAAGAAACCTGTTTATATTAAAATAAGGCTTGATCACCCAATGTTTAATTAGGGGGGGTGTCACAGATGGTATCAGAGAATCAGGTTCTAGTGTCCATAGGATCTGTATGGCTTACTACGATTCAGCGTAACGTTTGGTTGTATTAGAGCCCTACTATTAGGATTGTTGATTCACATTTCCACTATTGGGTTATCGTACTTCTGCTCTTAAATTTTGTATAAGCTGTGTACTTATACAAATTGAAACTTATTTCAGATGCCACCAAGGAGACAGAGAGCAGAGAGGGCTGAATCCAGAGAGGAGGTGAGGGAGGCTCATCAGGAGCCACAGGTACCGATACCACCACCCCCACCAGAGTTAATCTGCACTACTCAGGTTGCAGTGATAGTGGCTCAGGCAGTCGAGACAGTTATGAGGGCCATGGCATCTCACTTTCCTCAGCCCCAAGTACCTCCCCCTGTGGCACCGGTAGTGCAAGTTCCAGCAGGACCATCTACTTGGCAGCGAGTCAGCGAGACATTTCAGAAGGGACACCCACCCGAGTTTCCGGGTAGTACTGATGTAGTGGAAGCGTGAAACTCGAAGAAGAATATCCAACGCCACATCCGCATGCTAGAGTGCACCGGGGTACAGGAACAGATGCTATCCACTTTCCGTCTGTTAAGAGCGACCCTACAGTGGTGGGAGTCAGTTACCACCTCCGAGGAGAGAGATACTTTAACTATTTTTGAGTTTTGGGTGCGGTTTGATCGCAAGTATTTCCCTCCAACAGTAGAGTCAGAGATGAGGAAGAAATTCAACGAAGTGGTTCAGGGTGATCGCTCAGTTGCTGACAACGAGGAGGAGTTTACCCGCTTGGCCAATTTTGTGCCAAACGAGGTGAGCAATGAGGAGAGGAGAAGTCCAAATTTATGGAGGGCCTAACCTGGAGAATCAGACAGCATTTGATTGGGAATCCGGCATTGGTAACCTACACAGATGTCGTCAATGCCGCTCTACTACACTGTCGGGATCACCGTTTTCATACGAAGGGAAATAAGAGGGGTGAGCCAAACCAACCGGGTAAGGTGGGTGGAGGTAGTGGCAGCAGCGCATCATAGCAGCAAACAGCGGGCAAGATAGGGCAGGATTCCGGACAAGGGAACTCTGCCAAGAAGTTTAAGCACGGGAGGCATCGCTTTGACCGGCAGGGCCAGCAGGGTCCTCAGCAACCAGTCCCTCAGGGTTGACCGAGCCAGGGTAATCAAAATGGGGGACAAAAAGGCCAAGGACGACAGGGCCAACGTCAGGGGCAACAGGGCCAAGGACAGAGACAGTTCCTGGGTCAGTGTTTCACTTGTGGCCAGCAGGGTCACAAGAGAAGAAATTGTCCACAGCAAAATAGGGCACAACAACAGGGTGCCCAACAGGGGCAGCATGCACCATTAGCCCCAGCAACAGTACAGGCCCCACAGCCAGGGCAAATGCAGTACGGGCGTGTGTTCAACATCCGTGATATTCCATTTCAGCCGGCACCTCCAGCACCGCCGGCAGTTGCGGTATGTTTCCTATCCATGGGCTTGAGGGGAATATTTTGTTTGACACCGGGGTGACGCATTCGTTTATTTCCACTAGATTTTCACGGGCAGCCGGCATATTAGCGACAACAGACACTCATTTTATGTGTGTGGAGTCACCGATGGGTAGTGGGTCCCTTATACACTCAATTTGTAAGGGTGTGAACATTATGGTCGGGAGATTGAGTCTAGCGGCGGACCTCCTAGTGTTGGATATGGAGGGATATGACGTCATCCTATGCATGGATTGGGTTGCACATAATAGGGCGATGGTGGATTGTTATGAGAGGACCATCGTATTCTCCATCCCGGGGCAAGAGATGTTCCTTGTGGCAATGCCACTTCCCGAGGGAGGATCGCGAACTCATTTATATTATATTGAGAAGGAGACTTCACAGGGGGTTGTCGTTTCTCTGGACTTAATCCCAGTTGTGAGGGATTTTGTGGATGTCTTTCAGGAGATACCAGGGTTACCACCTAGCAGAGAGATAGAGTTCGTTATTGATCTAACACCGGGGACGAGACCGATTTCCAGAGCACCATATCGCATGGCTCCTTCGGAGATGCGGGAACTGAGAGAGCAGATTCAACAACTATTAGGACAGGTTTTCATTCGACGGAGTACATCGATATGGGGTGCGCCGGTGTTGTTTGTAAAGAAAAGGGATGGTTCACTCCGTCTGTGTGTAGATTACAAAGAGCTGAACAAAATGACGATACGAAATAAGTATCCATTGCCGAGGATTGACGACTTGTTTGATCAATTGAGAGGGGTTGCATACTTCTCGAAGATCGATTTGAGGTCGGGTTACCACCAATTGCGTATTTGTGAAGAGCATGTACCAAAGACCGCTTTCCTGTCGCGATACGGGTCATACGAGTTCAGAGTGATGCCTTTTGGGCTAACTAATGCACCGGCAGTATTCATGGATCTCATGAACAGGGTATTCAGGGAGTTTTTGGATCAGTTTGTGATTGTATTCATACACGACATTCTAATTTACTCTCGTACGGAGGAGGAACACGCAGAACACTTACGATTGGTTCTACAGACATAGCGGAACAATCCGTTGTACGCCAAAATTGAGAAGTGTGGATTTTAGCTTCGGGAGGTTCAGTTCCTAGGCCACGTCGTATCTAGCAGAGGCATTGTTGTTGACCCGAAAAAGGTATCGGCGGTGAGGGAGTGGGGGCAGCCCACGACACCGACAGAAATTCGCAGTTTCTCAGGATTGGCTGGTTATTACCGTCGTTTCATCAAAGGAATCTAAAAAATTGTCGGACCGTTGACGAATCTGACTCGGAAAGGAATTCCCTTTGTATGGAGTGACAGTTGCCAGTTAGCATTTGATGAATTAAAAGACAAGTTGACATCAGCCCCTGTTCTTGCCTTGCCTAGGAGCGGAGTGGAATACCGAGTCTATACTGATCCGTCCTTACAAGGACTTGGGGGTGTATTACAGCAGGAGGAGAAGGCTATTGTTTATGCATCCCGAAATCTTAAGCCACATGAGAATAATTACCCCACCCATGACCTCGAGTTGGCAGCGGTTGTTTTTGCACCAAGGTTTAATTAGGCGGGGTGTCACAGATGGTAGCATTG
This sequence comes from Sambucus nigra, assembly GCA_949130495.1. Taxonomy (NCBI): domain Eukaryota; kingdom Viridiplantae; phylum Streptophyta; class Magnoliopsida; order Dipsacales; family Adoxaceae; genus Sambucus; species Sambucus nigra. The sequence goes on along the minus strand of OX422220.1, from coordinate 393,934,196 downwards.
TCTCAAAGTGTGTTACATGCCAGCTCATACAGGTTGACCATCAGAGACCTTCAGGGATGCTACAACCACTAGAGATTCCCATGTGGAAGTGGGAGAGTATCTCAATGGATTTTATTACTAGGATACCAACCTCACAGAAGGGGCACGATTCCATATGGGTGATAGTGGATCGTCTGACTAAAGTTGCCTATTTCTTACCGGTTCGTACGGATTATGATACTAAGCGGTACGCGCAGTTATTCATTTCAGAGATTGTTAAGCTGCACGGAGTTCCTATTAATATTGTGTCAGACCGAGATAAGATATTCGTGTCACATTTTTGGCAGAGTTTTCAGGAGGCCATGGGCACCGACTTACAATTGAGTACGGCATATCACCCACAGACGGACGGCCAGACGGAAAGAGTGAACCAGATGTTAGAGGACATGCTGAGAATGTGTATTCTAGATTTTGGGGGAAATTGGGAGTCATACCTCCCTTTGGTAGAGTTTTCATATAATAACTCTTACCAATTCGTTATTGGCATGGCTCCATTTGAGGCGCTTTACGGGAGGCCTTGTCGTTCACCCGCCTGTTGGTTAGAGGTGGGGGATAACAAGTTATTGGTGCCAGAGATGATACAGGAGACTTCCTCCAAAATAGAGCTGATTCGAGGACGTATTCGAATAGCCCAGGATAGGCAGAAGAGTTATGCTGACGCCGGTAGGAGACACGTGGAACTAGATGTGGGCGACCAGGTGTTAATTCGGGTATCTCCTATGAAATGGATTACGAGGTTCGGCAAAAAAGGGGAAATTAGCACCGAGATATGTGGGGCCGTTTCCCATCATTGAGAGAGTGGGATCGGTAGCTTACATATTGGGACTCCCTAAGCATCTTCAGCGAATACACGATGTGTTCCATGTGGCATCGCTGAAGAAATACAAGAGGAGCGAGACAGCTTTCTGGCACATTCCACTGGAGGAAATTGATTTGTAGCCAGATGTCTCGTATGTAGAAAGACCCGTGGCTATCCTGGATTATAGTGAGCGCAAACTAAGATCCAAGGTGGTACCCTTAGTGCGAGTTCAGTGGGGACATCACTATATGGATGAGTCCACTTGGGAACGGGAGGAGGATATGCGAGAGCAATATCCAGAATTATTCACAGCAGGTATTTTCTAATTTCGAGGACGAAATTCCTTTTGTAAGAGGGGAAGTATGTAATACTCCGTAATTCTGCTTAATTTTTAAATTACGTGAGTAGAGTAATTTAATGTGAATTTTATTTAAATTACGTGAGTAGAGTAATTTGATGTGATTAAATACGCTTTATTTAAATTACGTGAGAAGATTAATTTAATGAGATATAATGTTAATAAAGATGAATATGACGATTTAAAATTTACTAAATGTGTGTAGTAAATTTTCAATGTTAATATGTACGGTCTAGTGACTATATGGACGTACCGGAATTATCTCAACCGAGTGTCGCGCGTAGGACAAAAAAATTAAGGATGAGAGTAGAAAAATATTTAAGAGACTCAAACGATAATTTAGAGTCCGCAGTTGATTCCAATAGGTCGAATTAGTCAAAATAGTGTTCCCGGGGGTACTAGTTCAGTGCCGGGTCATTTTTGGGCTAAACCGGGACCATTCGGGGGAATTTTGGTCTCTTTACAATTATGGGAAAGAATACCTACGAATTTTGAAACCCTAGATCAGATTATAAGAGTGGAGGCTAGGGTTAGACAAAAAGATATACACCCTAGCCATTAGAGAAGAGAGAGAGAGAGAGACAAATTCCTAAGGCAAAAGAAGGAATGAGGGATCATTTTAAGGAGATTTCACCACAAAGATTGTTGGGAAGGAAGATTGAAGTATCGAAATCATCAGCCAACATCAACAACCACGAAATCAGACCCTACAAATCATATGGCAAGTGGTTATTTACAAAATAATTGAGTTATAATACCCATAAATAAGATTTAGTAAGAACATGATTTTTATGATATTATTGGGAATAAAACAATTGATTATGATCCATGATTGATAAGGATTGCATGTAGGACGTTTTTGGATTGCCAAGTATGTTGATATCATAGAAAACCTGATGATAAATTCGTAAGAAAATCTGGAATTTGGATGAAAGATATAAATAATGCATTTTTTGGGTTCTTGAATATTAGAGAGATTTTTAGTTAATTTGTCCAAGATTTATAATGATTTTGTTGTTTTAAATCGTTAGTAATCATCCCAGAACATGTAGGAATGATTAGAAATTGTTGGTTATGAATATGGTGGACTATCATGAAAAATAGAGAATTAAAAATGGTGAAACCCGTAGGAAGAAGATGAACTGGGTCTGTCACTACTTGATCGATCGATCGACCCTTGAATGTCGATCGATCGAGCAGTCGATCGATCGACCATATTCCCTCGATCGATCGACCCTGGCTGGACTTTTGAGAATCTTTGGATAAATTTCTTTAATTATCGTCGCTTATTGGGAACCTTAGAAATGATATTTTACCTATGGGGGGACTTTATAATTACCAGTAGGTGTATCATTAGGTTTATCCACAAATGATTGAGTGGAAATTTTGGAGAAATAGATTGAGGAAAGCACGATCGATTTAGCCGTATGTTGAGATTTTTAGAATTTAATTACGGAAAGAGTGAGATTTAATTCCAGAAAGAAAATACCAGTAGGTTAAAATTAACTTAACTACTGAATTAAGGGAGGGGTAACTAGGGCCCTTAGAGTTGTGTGAATACTCAAATAAATACAATAGTGAAATAAATTGTAATTAACAAGTACGGTGAATATAAGTAAAATATATTACGTACGGGTATGATTTGTTAGGTCAGGTTTGTACCTACTAAATTATATAAAAAGTTTGGGTTAAGAGAATATTACCTAAATTGATTATGTTAGGGTCAATGTGAAATTCCGAACTAACATAAAATTATTATATACTTGGGGTCGATGAAAAATGCCGAACCAAACTTTTAACTGGTGTCGCGATGAAAGAGTCCCGAACCAGAATATGCGTATATATTTATATTTCTTAAATAGTTGGGGTCGATGGATCATTCCGAACCAACTTTCACTTGGGGTCGATGAATTATTCCGAACCAAGAGTCCTTTATGTGTAATAAAAGGATATGTTAGTGGTAACTAATATTAAATACATTGTTGTGTGATAAAATGTATTCTATGTGCATAATCTACTAATTTAGAATAGTAGACAATGAAATGAAATGTAAATGTCTTAGTAATAATTTATAGCGTGATGTAATTATTACAGGAATAAGGACAACGAACAGTAAATTAGTTAACTACGGTTATGGGTAGTATAATTAGGTAGACTCAGTACCCTCGATAGTTACGTACTACGTAAGAGAGGTGAGGAAGTTCAAGGGTGTGTGCGAAACCTTAATATGTGTAATCAATAACTTAATTGTGATAACTGCTTGCAAAATATTTTCAAATGTTTTGAGTACTGACTCTTGCTATGTAAAATTTTAAAAAACCTTTTAGGTGCCCAGCCACAGGGACACCCAGCATGATTTCATTCCAGAAATTTGGGAGCTGCAGCAAGTGTGGATGTTGCAGGGATTGTTTAGACGCTTCCTCTTTTTCAATTCTAGTGCAGGATCTCAGTCTGAATATTCTTAGTTGGGACATGTTTTCCTACCTTTACTATTACAGTTTATTCTAGTTATGGATTTGTAGTTGTCGTTTATTTGCCGTGGTTTTCGGCAAGACTTTACCTTCTTTCAGAGTATTTTTACAAACTGCTTATTTATTACTAGAATTTGCAATGTGTTTTTAAGGTGAATGTTCTGTTTTAAGAAGGATAAAATTTGGCACCCGTTTAATTTCATTTAGGTGGTTAGTAAATAAAAAGGCGTCCGACAGTGATGCTAAGAATGAACCATTTAAGAAACCTGTTTATATTAAAATAAGGCTTGATCACCAAAGGTTTAATTAGGCGGGGTGTCACAGATGGTATCAGAGCATCAGGTTCTAGTGTCCATAGGATCTGTACGGCTTACTACGATTCAGCGTAACGTTTGGTTGTATTAGAGCCCTACTATTAGGATTGTTGATTCAAATTTCCACTATTACGTTATCGTACTTCTGCTCTTAAATTTTGTATAAACTGTGTACTTATACAAATTGAATCTTGTCTCAGATGCCACCAAGGAGACAGAGAGCAGAGAGGGCTGAAGCCAGAGAGGAGGTGAGGTAGGTTCATCAGGAGCCACAGGTACCGATACCACCACCCCCACTAGACTTAATCTCCACTACTCAGGTTGCAGTGATAGTGGCTCAGGCAGCCGAGACAGCTATGAGGGCCATGGCAGCCCACTTTCCTCAGCCCCAAGTACCTCCCCCTGTGGCACCGGTAGTGCAAGTTCCAGCAGGACCATCTACTTGGCAGCGAGTCAGCGAGACATTTCAGAAGGGACACCCACCCGAGTTTCAGGGTAGTACTGATGTAGTGGAAGCGTACAACTGGAAGAAGAATATCCAACGCCACTTGCGCATGCTAGAGTGCACCGGGGTACAGGAACAGATGCTATCCACTTTCCGTCTGTCAGGAGCGGCCCTACAGTGGTGGGAGTCAGTTACCACCACCGAGGAGAGAGATACTTTGACTATTTCTGAGTTTTGGGTGCGGTTTGACCGCAAGTATTTCCCTCCAGCAGTAGAGTCAGAGATGAGGAAGAAATTCAGCGAAGTGGTTCAGGGTGATCGCTCAGTTGCTGACTACGAGGAGGAGTTTACCCACTTGGCCAATTTTGTGCCAAACGGGGTGAGCAATGAGGAGAGGAAGAAGTCCAAATTTATGAAGGGCCTAACCTGGAGAATCAAACAGCATTTGATTAGTAATCCGGCGTTGGTAACCTACACCGATGTCGTCAATGCCGCTCTACTACACTGTCAGGATCACCGTTTTCATACGAAGTGAAATAATAGGGGTGAGCCAAGCCAACCGGGTAAAGTGGATGGGGGTAGTGGCAGCAGCGCATCACAGCAGCAAACAGCGGGCCAGATAGGGCAGGATTCCCAACAAGGGAACTCTGCCAAGAATTTTAAGCACGGGAGACATCGCTTTGATCGGCAGAGCCAGCAGGGTCCTCAGCAACCAGTCCCTCAGGGTCGACATGGCCAGGGTAATCAAAATGGGTGACAACAAGGCCAAGGACGACAGGGCCAACGTCAGGGCCAAGGACAGAGACAGTTCCTGGGTCAGTGTTTCACTTGTGGCCAGTAGGGTCACAAGAGCAGAAATTGTCCACAGCAAAACAGGGCACAACAACAGGGTACCCAACAGGGGCAGCAGGCACCATTATCCCCAGCAACAGTACAGGCCCCACAGTTAGGGCAGATGTAGTACGGGCGTGTGTTCAACATCCGTGATATTCCATTTCAGCCGGCACCTCCAGCACCGCCGGCAGTTGCGGGTATGTTTCCTATTCATGGGCTTGAGGGGAATATTTAGTTTGACACGGGGGCGACGCATTCGTTTATTTCCACTAGATTTGCACGGGCAGCCGGCCTATTAGCGATAGCAGACACTCATTTTATGTGTGTGGAGTCACCGATGGGTAGTGGATCCCTTATACACTCGATTTGTAAGGGTGTGGACATTATGGCCGGGAGATTGAGTCTAGCGACGGACCTCCTAGTGCTGGATATGGAGGGATATGACGTCATCTTAGGCATGGATTGGTTGGCACATAATAGGGCGATGGTGGATTGTTATGAGAGGACCATCGTGTTCTCCATATCGGGGAAAGAGATGTTCCTCGTGGCAATGCCACTTCCCGAGGGAGGATCGCGAACTCATTTATATTATATTGAGGAGGAGACCTCACAGGGGGTTGTCGTTTCTCTGGACTCAATCCCAGTTGTGAGGGATTTTGAGGATGTCTTTCAGGAAATACCAGGGTTACCACCTAGCAGAGAGATAGAGTTTTTTATTGATCTAACACCGGGGACGAGACCGATTGCCATAGCACCATATCGCATGGCTCCTTCGGAGATACGGGAACTGAGAGAGCAGATTCAACAACTATTAGGACAGGTTTTCATTCGACGGAGTACATCGATTTGGGGTGCGCCGGTGTTGTTTGTAAAGTAAAGGGATGGTTCACTCCGTCTGTGTGTAGATTACAGAGAGCTGAACAAAGTGATGATACCTAATAAGTATCCATTGCCGAGGATTGACGACTTGTTTAATCAATTGAGAGGGGCTGCATACTTCTCGAAGATCGATTTGAGGTCGGGTTACCACCAATTGCGTATTCGTGAAGAGGATGTACCTAAGACCGCTTTCCTGTCACGGTACAGGTCATACGAGTTCAGAGTGATGCCTTTTGGGCTAACTAATGCACCGGCAGTATTCATGGATCTCATGAACAGGGTATTCAGGGAGTTTTTGGATCAGTTTGTGATTGTATTCATAGACGACATTCTAATTTACTCTCGTACGTATAAGGAACACGCAGAACACTTACGATTAGTTCTACAGACATAGCGGAACAATCAGTTGTACGCCAAAATTGAGAAGAGTGGATTTTAGCTTCGGGAGGTTCAGTTCCTAGGCCACGTCGTATCTAGCAGAGGCATTCTTGTTGACCCGAGTAAGGTATCGGCGGTGAGGGAGTGGGGGCAGCCCAAGACACCGACAGAAATTCGCAGTTTCTTGGGATTGACTGGTTATTACCGTCGTTTCATCAAAGGATTCTCAAAAATTACCGGACCGTTGACGAATCTGACTCGGAAAGGAATTCCCTTCGTATGGAGTGACAGTTGCCAGTTAGCATTTGATGAATTAAAAGACAAGTTGACATCAGCCCCTGTTCTTGCCTTGCCTAGGAGCGGAGTGGAATACCGAGTCTATACTGATCCGTCCTTACAAGGACTTGGGGGTGTATTACAGCAGGAGGAGAAGGCTATTGTTTATGCATCCCGAAAGCTTAAGCCACATGAGAAGAATTACCCCTCCTATGACCTCGAGTTGGCAGCGGTTGTTTTTGCACCAAGGTTTAATTAGGCGGGGTGTCACGGATGGTAGCATTGTCTCAAAGTGTGTTACATGCCAGCTCATAAAGGTTGACCATCAGAGACCTTCAGGGATGATGCAACCACTAGAGATTCCCGTGTGGAAGTGGGAGAGTATCTCAATGGACTTTATTACTAGGTTACCAACCTCACAGAAGGGTCACGATTCCATACGGGTGATAGTGGATCATCTGACTAAAGTTGCCTATTTCTTACCGGTTCGTACGGATTATGATACTAAGCGGTATGCGCAGTTATTCATTTTAGAGATTGTTAAGCTGCACAGAGTTCCTATTAATATTGTGTCGGACCGAGATAAGATATTCGTGTCACATTTTTGGCAGAGTTTTTAGGAGGCCATGGGCACCGACTTACAATTGAGTACGGCATATCACCCACAGACGGACGGCCAGACGGAAAGAGTAAACCAGATGTTAGAGGACATGCTGAGAATGTGTATTCTAGATTTTGGTGGAAATTGGGAGCCATACCTCCCTTTGGTAGAGTTTTCATATAATAACTCTTACCAATTCACTATTGGCATGGCTCCATTTGAGGCGCTTTACGGGAGGCCTTGTCGTTCACCCTCCTGTTGGTTAGAGGTGGGGGATAACAAGCTATTGGGGCCAGAGATGATACAGGAGACTTCCTCCAAAATAGAGCTGATTCGAGGACGTATTCGAATAGCCCACGATAGGCAGAAGAGTTATGCTAACGCCGGTAGGAGACACGTGGAACTAGATGTGGGCGACCAGGTGTTAATTCGGGTATCTCCTATGACAGGGATTACGAGGTTCGGCAAAAAAGGGGAAATTAGCACCGAGATATGTGGGGCCATTTCCCATCATTGAGAGAGTGGGACCGGTAACTTACATATTGGGACTCCCTGAGTATCTTCAGCGACTACACGATGTGTTCCATGTGGCATCGCTGAAGAAATACAAGAGGAGCGAGAGAGCTTTCTGGCACATTCCACTGGAGGAAATTGATTTGCAGCCAGATGTCTCGTATGGAGAAAGACCCGTGGCTATCCTGGATTATAGTGAGCACAAACTAAGATCCAAGGTGGTACCATTAGTGCCAGTACAGTGGGGACATCACAATATGGATGAGTCCACTTGGGAACGGGAGGAGGATATGCGAGAGCAATATCCCGAATTATTCACAGTAGGTATTTTCTAATTTCGAGGACAAAATTCCTTTTGTAAGAGGGGAAGTATGTAATACCCCGTAATTCTGCTTAATTTTTAAATTACGTGAGTAGAGTAATTTAATGTGAATTAAATTACGTGAGTAGAGTAATTTAATGTGAATTTTATTTAAATTACGTGAGTATAGTAATTTGATGTGATTAAATACACTTTATTTAAATTACGTGAGATGAGTAATTTAATGAGATCTAATGTTAATAAAGATGAATATGACGATTAAAAATTTACTAAATGTGAGTAGTAAATTTTCAATGTTAATATGTACAGTCTAGTGACTATATGGACGTACCGGAATTATCTCAACCGAGTGTCGCGCGTAGGACAAAAAAATTAAGGATGAGAGTAGAAAAATATTTAAGAGACTCAAACGATAATTTAGAGTCCGCAGTTGATTCCGAAAGGGTCGAATTAGTCAAAATAGTGTACCCGGGGGTACTAGTTGAGTGCCGGGTCATTTTCGAGCTAAACCGGGACCATTCGGGGGCCTTTTGGTCTCTTTACAATTATGGGAAAGAAGACCTACGAATTTTGAAACCCTCGATTAGATTATAAGAGTGTAGGCTAGGGTTAGACAAAAAGATATACACCATAGCCATTAGAGAAGAAAGAGAGAGAGAGACAAATTCCTAAGGCAAAAGAAGGAAGGAGGGATCATTTTAAGGAGATTTCACCACAAAGATTGTTGGGAAGGAGGATTGAAGTATCAAAATCATCAGCCAACATCAACAACCACGAAATCAGACCCTACAAATCATAAGGCAAGTGGTTATTTACAAAATAATTGAGTTATAATACCCATAATTAAGCTTTAGTAAGAACATGATTTTTATGATATTAATGGGAATAAAACCATTGATTGTGATCCATGATTGATAACGATTGCATGTAGGACGTTTTTGGATTGCCAAGTATGTTGATATCATAGAAAACTTGATGATAAATCGTAAGAAAATCTTGAATTTGGATGAAAGATATAAAGAATGCATTTTTAGGGTTCTTGAATATTAGAGAGATTTTTAGTTAATTTGGCCAAGAGTTATAATAATTTTGTTGTTTTAAATCGTTAGTAATCATCCCAGAACATGTAGGAATGATTAGAAATTGTTGGTTGTGAATATGGTTGACTATCATGAAAAATAGAGAATTAAAAATGGTGAAACCCGTTGGAAGAAGATGAACTGGGTCTGTCACTGCTTGATCGATCGATCGACCCTTGAATGTCGATCGATCGAGCAGTCGATCGATCGACCATATTCCATCGATTTATCGACCCTGGCTGGACTTTAGAGAATTTTTGGATAAATTTATTTAATTATCGTCGCTTATTGGGAACCTTAAAAATGATATTTTACCTATGAGGGGAATTTATAATTACCAGTAGGTGTATCATTAGGTTTATCCACAAATGATTGAGTGGAAATTTTGGAGAAATGGATTTACGAAAGCACGATCGATTTAGTCGTATGTTGATATTTTTAGAATTTAATTACGGAAGGAGTAAGATTTAATTCTGGAAAGAAAATACCAGTAGGTTAAAATTAACTTAACTACTGAATAAAGGGAGGGGTAACTAGGGCCCTTAGAGTTGCGTGAATACTCAAATAAATACAATAGTGAAATAAATTGTAATTAACAAGTACGGTGAATATAAATAAAATATATTACGTACGGGTATGATTTGTTAGGTCGGGTGTGTACCTACTAAATTATATAAAAAGTTTGGGTTAAGAGAATATTACCTAAATTGATTATGTTAGGGTCTATGTGACATTCTGAACTAACATAAAATTATTATATACTTGGGGTCGATGAAAAATGCCGAACCAAACTTTTAACTGGTGTCGCGATGAAAGAGTCCCGAACCAGAATATGTGTATATATTTACATTTCTTAAATAGTTGGGGTCGATGGATCATTCCGAACCAACTTTCACTTGGGGTCGATGAATTATTCCGAACCAAGAGTCCTTTATGTGGAATAAAAGGATATGTTAGTGGTAACTAATATTAAATACATTGTTGTGTGATAAAATGAATTCTATGTGCATAATCTACTAATTTAGAATAGTAGACAATGAAATGAAATGTAAATGTCTTAGTAATAATTTATAGCGTGATGTAATTATTACAGGAATAAGGACAACGAACAGTAAATAAGTTAACTACGGTTATGGGTAGTATAATTAGGTAGACTCAATACCCTCGATAGTTACGTACTACGTAAGAGAGGTGAGGAAGTTCAAGGGAGTGTACGAAACCTTAATATGTGTTATCAATAACTTAATTGTGATAACTGCTTGCAAAATATTTTCTAATGTTTTGAGTACTAACTCTTGCTATGTAAAATTTTATAAAACTTTTAGGTGCCCAGCCACAGGGACACCCAGCATGATTTCATTCCAGAAATTTGGGAGCTGCAGCAAGTGTGGATGTTGCAGGGATTGTTTAGAAGCTTCCTCTTTTTTAGTTCTAGTGCAGGATCTCAGTCTGAATATTCTTAGTTGGGACATATTTTCCTACCTTTACTATTACAGTTTATTCTAGTTATGGATTTGTAGTTGTCGTTTATTGGCCGTGATTTTCGGCAAGACTTTACCTGCTTTCAGAGTATTTTTACAAACTGCTTATTTATTACTAGAATTTGCAATGTGGTTGTATGGTGAATGTTATGTTTTAAGAAGGATAAATTTGGCACCCGTTTAATTTCATTTAGGTGGTTAGTAAATAAAAAGGCGCCGGATAGTGATGCTAAGAATGAACCATTTAAGAAACCTTTTTATATTAAAATAAGGCTTGATCACCCAAGGTTTAATTAGGCGGGGTGTCACATCGGATGGATAAATTTCCATTGTAATTTTCAATAAAATATTTACTCATTTCAATTGTTACTAGAAATAACAAGTTGAGTTTTGTAATACCCGATATTTTTATGCTTTCTAAATTTGGGGATTTATTAAATTTTATGTGAGTTATTAATTTAATATAAATTCGGAAATTAATTATTTTAATTACTAACGTGATGAAAGATAGTCATCATTGGAAACTTGTTGAATATTACTAATGAGTAAAGTAATATAATATTGGTACTATTAAATGTCACGAGTGAATAAAATGACAATTTTGGAAATTTGAGTCAGGACGCGCCCATGTCGCGTTGGGACGAAATATTGATTAATAAAAGGGAATAAATTATAAGTCACTCGTATGGTCATTTTGAGTCCGCCAAAGTGTCCGGAAGGGTTGAAATAGTCAGAAAAGTGTACCCGAGGGTTTAGTTTGGGTCTCGGGGCATTTTTAGGCCTATTTAGCACCCCGGGAGGGCATTTTGGACATTTTGCATTTTTGGGTAATTAAACCCACGAAATTTATTGGGTTATATAAGTCATTTGGAATGGCCCCTTAGGGTTAGCAGACTCAAAACCTTAGAACGGCCATTAGAGAGGAAGGTGGAAAGCTTTCCAAGTAATCCAAGGCCAAAAACATCCGATTGCACCGCCACCACCACCAACACGTAGATCGCGCGCCGGGGAACGCAACCACACCAAATTCGTCCACAAATCAGAACTCTGAAATTCCCAGGCAAGTATTTATCTTGCTTAATTTAGTTAATGCATCACTCATGTTAGTCTAGGGTTGATTAGGATGAGTTTTATGGAAGAAAACCCATGTTGGATATAGGAAAATTGCATGTAGTAATGATATGATTGAAAATCTGTAAATCCCCTTCATATGTAGAGGTTTAGAAGTAGAAATTCTAGAAAAAGACTGATTAGAACAAAGTTAAAGAAATTTCTAGGGTTCATGAGATTTATATAAGTTTTGGCCTATTAATCCATGGATATTGATGAAAATTTTCATGCCTTACGTAGAAGATGTTTAATTTGGCTTCATAATGTTTGTATAACAAATATTTTGGGAGTTTGGGTGTTAAAAATCTAGTTTTGGTTGATGTTGGATGATAGAACCCGTAACTATTAGTCTGTAGAATTCGCCATATCGGTTTGATCGATCGATCGAACCAGGAGTATCGATCGATCGACCCATCGATCGATCAAGCTCCTGCCATCGATCGATCGAGATCCTGCCATCGATCGATCGACCCCTCCTGGAAGACTCTTATTTTCCCCTCTAAATATTTAAATTCAATTTAAATGAGAAATAATCTTTGGGCATTCTTAATAAAATATTTTGGGAGGTGTTGGAGACCAGTAGGACATAATAAAATATGAAACCTTTAATGTAGAATGAGATTCACATTTTGGAGATGTTTACGTATAAGGGACGATCGAACTATATATTAAAGGAGGGAGACACATAAGGTAGTTACGTGGAAAAATAAATGAGTACCTACTGAAATAACACTTGGGAGTATAGGAATTTACGAGTATCACTTGATAAGTTGGGAAAAATCCACAAATTAAAGTAAGATACGAACCGTTATACGTGATAACAGAATAACGAGAAATAAGGATAAATATCATAATTATGGGTCGTGAGTATGTACCTAAACTTGATATGGAAATAGTAGTGTATCTATATGACTGTGTTTATGCATATACTATATACGTGTAAAAATCATACCCGCGCTACTTGCTATACCCGAGGTTACCGCACTGGGACAATCTTATCTCGATGGGACCTTTATGGGGGATATTGACTCGTACCCTAGAAGATAGGAATCCTAGGTACAGTCTATCAAATCGATAGTCACGGTCCTAAGAGACGTGAGGGTATGTGCTGACCTCTTGGACTTGGAAACTATGCTTCTCCTCAATTTTGTTTGTGTTTGTGTTAATACAGTTCAGAGTGATTCCGAACTTGTATTTCCCTTAGTACGAGTGATACGGGGATTGGATAGCAGAGTATGCCCGCCCCATAATTTTTATGTGGGGTGCTGTTAGAATATATATATATATTACATGGGTATTTAATATATATATATTAAATTTTGAAATATGTGAATTACCACCTGTGTTTATGGTAAGTAAGAAATGAATAATGATTTCAATTGAGAAATACGTGTTTTGAAAGTATAGTATATTTCTGGGAAACTTTATTAATAAATAAAGTTAAAATGAGAGCTTTGTTACTAAATGAAATTTACTTCTTAAACAGTTGAATTGTTCAGTTTAAATCTTACGAGTAACCTAAGATAAGATGAGTCAAACCGTTGGGGAGGTTAGTACGATAGGTGTGCACATTAGAAGAGAGGTGAGAATTTCTCAAGGGATGGTCGCACTAATATGTTGTTCCATTGGCCTGTAAACATTTTAAATACTTGCTAAACAAATTTTAAATCATTTTCACAATCGGGATCTGAGCCGTTTCCATTTTCTTTTCTCCCTTGTATATATATGTATATATTACAGGTGCCCAGCCACAGGGACGTCTTGCATAGGATCCTTTGGAAGGAACGCGCTGCAGCTTAGGTGGGAGTTGCAGGCCTCTTACTTAGACGACCTCATTCATTTGATTCTACTCTTAGCATTATTTATTCCAATTGGGCATGTGTCGCCTTTTCCATTATTCAGTTGTTTTATTGGATATTGTAATCCATTTATTTCCAGTATTTGCACTTTGGGATTTATTATTGCCAAGATGTTTTCATTTAAAGTATTAAATGTTGGATTCAATTAGTTGAATGTTTGATTATTTGGATCGTATGTTTCAGGATAGTTGTGGTGTGACTATTAAATTGTGAATTATGCAAAGTTTTAAATATTGGTTTAATAAATAAAAATTTGGAAAGTAATGTCTAAATGGTTTTGACACTTAGCTTAATTATTTAGGGTGTTTAAATTGGAAAAAGTATTTTCTACATTGATGCTAAGAATGAACCAACTGTTCACCTGGATTTTAATTTAATAAAGGAGTGATCGCCCGATATTTAATTAGGCAGGGTATCACAGGTGGTATCAGAGCATCAGGTTCTAGTGTCCTTCGGATCAGTACGGCTGATTTCGCTTTTAGCTTAGCATTTTTGTTATAGAGCCCTATGTTAGGATTGTTGTACTCTTACTTTTAGGATTATGTCTTCAACTATTTATGATTTGATAATAACTGTAGACTAATAAATTTCTTCACATTTCAGATGCCTCCGAGACGTGCACCAAAGGATAGGCGTGCCCAAGCCGAGTAGCCAGCAGCTCCGGCTCAGGGAACGATGAATGCTAATGAGGTAGCCGCTATTGTTGCTCAGGCGGTGAATGCCGCGTTAGCGGTAGTACAGCAGGCTCCACCCCAGGTTCAGGTAGTGGCGCCAGTACCTGCACAGCTTCCATCAGCATGGGAGTGGGTTAGGGATGCATTTCAGAAGGCGCATCCCCCTGAGTTCTCGGGTAGTTCAAATACCATTATCGTCAGCCAATGGAAGAAGGATATCCAGCGTCATCTTCATATGTATGAGTGCATAGATGTGCAGAAACAGTTGTTGGCTTCCTTTAAGCTAGTGGGGGCCGCTTTATAGTGGTGGGAGTCCACCACCACCTTAGAGGAGAGGGATACTATTCCGATTCAGTTATTCTGGGAGCGGTTTGACTGCAAGTATTTTCCACCCACCGTGCAAACTGAGATGAGGCAAAAATTACTGAACTTGAAGCAGGAGAATTCTACTGTTGCTGAGTATGAGGAGGAGTTCAGGAGACTTCTCACTATAGTGACAGATGAGGCACCCACTGAGGGTAAGAAGATACTGTTGTTTGTGGACGGGTTAGCTTGGAGGATCCGTCAGCACCTTATAGGGAATCTGTCTCTGAGTAATTTCACAGATGTACTCAATGCTTCTTTGCTACACCGCCAGGATCACCGCTTCCATCTGTAGGGAAGTAAGCGGGTAGGAGAGTCCAGCCAGCAGGGCAGGACAGGGGGTAGTGGCGCTAGTGGAGCACCGACATCATAGGGACAGACTCGTCAGCACAAGCATAGTTCCCATCAGGGGGACCCTGCCAAGCGATTCCGATCAGGTGATTCCCGGCAGGGATTTGGGGGATATAGGCAGGGCCAGCAAGGCCAACACCGTCAGCAACAGGGCCAATAGTGTTTTCATCAGGGCCAACAGGGCCAGTGGCGGGGCGGTAACGGCCAACAGGGTCGTGATCAGCAATGTCAGATGGGAGGTAATTTCAGAGGCCGATGTTTTGCGTGGGGCAATAATGGCCATAAGCGCCAGGATTTTCCAGAGGGTGATAGGGCCCCACAGCAGCAGGGTGCCCGTAATGAGCTATAGAGGCCACTTTTTCCAGTCGCCCTTCCAGCGCCAGCTCAGGTACCAGCCCTACCAGCCATTCCAGCCGCTCCAGTGCAGCAGGGGCAGTTACAGTATGGACGTATCTATAACGTCCACCAGGCATCAGCTCCGCAGGCACCACCCGCGATTGAGGGTATGTTTACTATCCCTGGTATTATGGGTCTAGTTTTGTTTGATACTGGGGCGACACACTGTTTTATAGCTACCCATTTTACGAAGGCCTTAGGGTTATTAGCCACAGCAGAGAGCACTGTGACGTGTGTAGACTCACCACTGGGGAGTGGATCTCTCATTTTCTTTATATGTCGGGGTGTGGGGGTAGAGATTGGTAGCTTGGTATTACCAGTAGACATGTTAGTCTTAGATATGCATGAGCACGACGTTATTATCGGTATGGATTGGCTCGCAGCTTACAGAGCCATGATAGATTGTTTTGGTGGGAGTATTGTCTTTGCCATTTCTGGGTAAGAGATGTTTATAGTGGCGATGCCTCACCCAGAGGGAGGCTCGACCGTTCATTTGTATTACATTGAGGAGGATACCTCTCAAGAGGTTGTAATTCCCTTAGACTCGATCACAGTTGTTCGTGAGTATTCCGATGTGTTTCAGGAGATACCGAGCCTACCCCCCAATCGTGACATAGACTTTGTCATAGATTTATTACCGGATACTCGACATATAGTACACACTCCATACCGTATGGCTCCGACAGAGATGCAAGAGTTACGAGATTAGATAGAGCAGCTTTTAGGTCAGGGATTCATTCGAAGGAGTACCTAACCTTGGGGCGCTCCAGTTTTATTTGTGAAAAAGAGAGATGGTTCACTGAGGCTATGTGTGGACTACCGGGAGCTGAACAAGGTCATGATACGGAACAATTATCCGTTGCCTCGAATCGATGATTTGTTCGACCAGTTGAGGGGAGCAACTTTCTTTTTGAAAATAGATCTGAGGTCAAGGTACCATTAGCTACGAATTAGGGAGCAGGATGTTTCAAAGGCTGCTTTCTTGACAAGATATGGGTCCTATGAGTTCAGAGTGATGCCATTTGGCCTCACAAATGCTCCATCCATATTCATGGACTTGATGAACCGAGTGTTCAAAGAGTTCTTGGATCAGTTTGTCATCGTCTTCATAGATGACATTCTAATTTATATTCACACTCCGAGGAGGAGCATGTCGAACACTTGAGGCAGGTTCTTCAGACTCTACGAGAGCATCAGTTGTATGCTAAGTATGATAAATGCAGGTTCTGGTTGCGAGAAGTATAGTCCTTAGGGCATGTTGTTTCTAAACAAGGGATAGCAGTTGACCCGAGTAAAGTGTCAGCAGTGAGGGAGTGGGGACAGCCCACGACACCGACAGAAGTGCGTAGTTTCTTGGCATTAGCCGGATACTACAGGAGATTTATTCGGGGGTTCTCCAAAATAGCAGGCCCATTGACGAACCTGACTCGCAAAGGGGTTCCATATGTTTGGGATGATGCTTGCCAATTGGTTTTCGATTAACTGAAAGACAAGCTTACTTCAGCATCGGTCCTTGCTTTACCTAAGCCAGGCGTGGAGTACCTAGTTTACACCGATGCTTCCTTACGAGGACTTGGGGGAATACTTCAGCAAGAGAAGAAGGCTATAGCTTTTGCCTCCCGCATGCTTAAGCCGCACGAGAAGAACTACCCCACTCACGACCTAGAGTTGGAAGCGGTCGTTTTTGCATTGAGGATTTGGAGGCACTATTTATTAGGAGAGAAATTCCGCTTGTTCACAGACCACAAGTCACTGCAGTACCTGTTCACTCAGCGAGAACTGAATATGCGTCAGCACAGGTGGCTAGAGTTTGTGAAGGACTATCAGTTCGACACACAATACCATCCGGGGAAGGCCAACGTAGTTGCTGATGCGTTGAGCCGTAGGCCGGTAGACGATGTAACGGACGTTTAGAACGCAAAGTGGAAAGAGTTTGGTCACCAGGACGCAGTAGCCCGTTCCTTCATATCTGTCATGACAGCGACACCCGAGATTGTTATGAGGGTGATACAGGCACAGACCGCAGACCCGTTTTGTCAGGAGCAGATTGTACGACTTTTAGCCGAGGGTGTTGAGTCCTACTCTGTTAGCTCTGATGGGGGATTGAGGTTCAATGGGACATTGGTGGTTCCAGAAGGAGCAGACTTACATCATGCAGTGATGACCCAGTCTCACGGGTCCCGATTTGTAGTACATCCTGGGGGAGATAAGATGTATCATGATATGAGGCGAAAATACTGGTGGAGTGGAATGAAAAAGGATATTGTTGAGTTCGTGTCCAAGTGTTCTACCTGCCAGCTAGTAAAGGTGGACCACAAGAAACCGCCAGGGTTGCTTCAGCCATTAGAAATACCCGCGTGGAAGTGGGAGAGTATTTCCATTGATTTTATTACAGGGTTGCCTACATCACAGCGAGGCCACGACTCCATCTGGGTGATTGTAGACCGTTTGACCAAGGTGGCTCATTTTCTTCCGGTGCGGACAGACTATACCATGGGTCAGTATGCTCGGTTGTTCATTGCTGAGATTGTCAAATTACATGGGGTGCCCCTGAATATTGTGTCAGATAGAGACAAGATTTTTGTGTCGCATTTCTGGGAGAGCTTTCAGGAGGCTATGGGTATAGAGTTGATGTTGAGTTTAGCTTATCACCCACAGACAGATGGACAAATAGAGCGTACTAATCAGATGTTGGAGGATATGCTACGAACGTGTGTCCTTGATTTTGGAGGAGGTTGGGAGCCACATCTTCCACTGGTAGAGTTCGCTTATAATAACTCTTATCAGTTCACGATTGGCATGGCTCCATTCGAGGCTTTGTATGGCAGGCCTTGTCGTTCCCCAACTTGTTGACTAGAGGTGGGGGATAACAAGTTTCTCGGACCAGAGGTGATTCAGGAAACCTCTGCTAGGATTGAGATGATCAGGAGTCACATTCGAGTAGCCCAGGACAGACAGAAAAGCTACGCCGATGCGAAACTGTTCTTCCGAGAGTTTAATGTGGGGGACCAAGTATTACTACGTGTATCTCCTATGAAAGGAGTGATGAGGTTTGGGAAGAAAGGTAAATTAGCCCCGAGGTACGTGGGACCATTTCCCATTATTGAGAGGGTTGGGCCGGTAACATACAGATTGGGACTACCAAAGCATTTACATCGCATCCACGATGTATTCCACATCGCGTCGTTAAGACGATACCTTCGGGACAATATGTCCCACACCCACATCGCGATAGATGAGATAGACTTACAGCCTGACAGCTCTTACGAGGAGAGACCAGTGGCTATCCTAGACCATAGCGAGAGGAGATTGAGGTCAAGGGTTGTTCCACTTGTACGAGTCCAGTGAGAGCATCATAATGTGTAGTAATCTACCTGGGAGCACGAGACAGATATGCGCGAGAGATACCAATATTTATTCTTACCAGGTATGCCTTATTTTTCAAATTTCGGGATAAAATTCCGTTATTAGGGGGGAAGTATGCAATACCCCGTATTTTTATGCTTTCTAAATTTGGGGATTTATTAAATTTAATGTGAGTTATTAATTTAATATAAATCCGAAAATTAATTATTTTAATTACTAACGTGACGAGAGTTAGTAATCATTGGAAACTTGTTGAATATTACTAATGAGTAAAGTAATATAATATTGGTACTATTAAATGTCACGAGTGAATAAAATGACAATTTTGGAAATTTGAGTCAGGACGCGCCTGTGTCGCGTCAGGACTAAATATTGATTAATAAAAGTGAATAAATTATAAGTCGCTCGTATGGTCATTTTGAGTGCACCAAATTATCCGGAAGGGTCGAGATAGTCCGAAAAGTGTACCCGGGGGTTTAGTTTGGATCTCGGGGCATTTTTAGGCCTATTTAGCACCCCGGGAGGGCATTTTGGACATTTTGCATTTTTGGGTAATTAAACCCACGAAATTTATTAGGTTATATCAGTCATTTGGAATGGCCCCTTAGGGTTAGCAGACTCAAAACCTTAGAACGGCCATTAGAGAGGAAGGTGGAAATCTTTCCAAGCAATCCAAGGCCAAAAACTCATCCTATTGCACCGTAACCACCACCAACACGTAGATCGCGCGACGGGGAACGCAACCACACCAAATTCGTCCACAAATCAGAACTCTAAAATTCCCAGGCAAGTATTTATCCTGCTTAATTTCGTTAATGCATCACTCATATTAGTCTAGGGTTGATTAGGATGACTTTCATGGAAGAAAATCCATGTTGGAGATAGGAAAATTGCATGTAGTAATGATATGATTGAAAATATGGAAATCCTCTTCATATGTAGAGGTTTAACCACGGATTTATGATGGATTAGAAGTAGATATTCTTAAAAAAGACTTATTAAAACAAAGTTAAAGAAATTTCTAGGGTTCATGAGATTTTTATAACTTTTGGCCTATTAATCCATGGATATTGATGAAAATTTGCATGCCTTACGTAGAAGATGTCTAATTTGGGTTCATAATGTTTGTAGTACGAATTTCTGGGAGTTTGGGTGTAAAAAACCTGGTTTTTGTTGATGTTGGATAATAGAACCCATAACTGTTAGTCTGCAGAATTCGCTATACATGTTTGATCGATCGATCGAACCAGGAGTGTCGATCGATCGACGCATCGATCGATCGAGCTCCTGCCATCGATCGATCGACCCCTCCTGGCAGACTCTTATTTTCCCCTCTAAATAGTTAAATTCAATTTAAATGAGAACTAATCTTTGGACATTCTTAATAAAAAAAATTGGGAGGTGTAGGAGACCAGTAGAACATAAAAAAATATGAAACCTTTAATGTAGAATGAGATTCACATTTTGGATATGTTTACGTATAAGGGACGATCGAACTATAAAGTAAAGGAGGGAGACGCGTAAGGTAGTTACGTGGAAAAATAAATGAGTACCTACCGAAATTACACTTGGGGGTATAGGAATTCATGAGTATCACTTAATAAGTTGGGAAAAATCTACAAATTAAAGTAAGAAACAAACCATTATACGTGATAACTAAATAACGAGAAATAAGGATAAATATCATAATTATGGGTCGTGATTATGTACCTAAATTTGATATGGAAATAGTAGTGTATCTATATGACTGTGTTTATGCATATACTATATACGTGTAAAAATCATACCCGCGCTACTTGCTATCCCTGAGGTTACCGCGCTGGGACAGTCTTATCTCGATGGATCCTTTATGGGGGATATTGACTCGTACCCTAGAAGATAGGAATCCTAGGTACAGGCTATCAAATCGATAGTCATGGTCCTAAGAGACGTGAGGGTATGTGCTGACCTCTTGGACTTGGAAACTATGCTTTGCCTCAATATTGTTTGTGTTTGTGTTAGTGTTAATACAGTTCAGAGTGATTCCGAACTTGTATTTCCCTTAGTACGAGTGATACGGGGATTGGATTGCAGAGTATGCCCGCACCATAATTTTTATGTGGGGTGCTGTTAGAATATATATATATTACATGGGTATCTAATATATATATATATATATTAAATTCTGAAATATGTCAATTACCTCCTGTGTTTATGGTAAGTAAGAAATGAATAATGATTTCAATTGAGAAATAAGTGTTTTGAAAGTATAGTATATTTCTAGGAAACTTTATTAATAAATAAAGTTAAAATGAGAGCTTTGTTACTAAATGAAATTTACTTCTTAAACAGTTGAATTGTTCAGTTTAAATCTTACGAGTAACCTAAGATAAGATGAGTCAAACCGTTGGGAAGGTTAGTGCGATAGGTGTGCACATTAGAAGAGAGGTGAGAATTTCTCAAGGGAGAGTCACACTAATATGTTGTTGCATTGGCCTGTAAACATTTTAAATACTTGCTAAAGAAATTTTAAATCATTTTCACAATCGGGCTCTGACCCGTTTCCATTTTCTTTTCTCCCTTGTATATATATGTATATATTACAGGTGCCCATCCACAGGGGCGTCTTGCATAGGATCCTTTGGAAGGAACGCGCTGCAGCTTAGGTGGGAGTTGTAGGCCTCTTGCTTAGACGACCTCATTCATTTGATTCTACTCTTAGCATTATTTATTCCAGTTGGGCATGTGTCGCCCTTTCCATTATTCAGTTGTTTTATTGGATATTGTAATCCATTTATTTCCAGTATTTGCACTTTGGGATTTATTATTTCCATGATGTTTTCATTTAAAGTATTAAATGTTGGATTCAATTAGTTGAATGTTTGATTATTTGGATTGTATGTTTCAGGATAGTTGTGGTGTGACTATTAAATTGTGAATTATGCAATGTTTTAAATGTTGGTTTAATAAATAAAAATTTGGAAAGTAATGTCTAAATGGTTTTGACACTTAGCTTAATTATTTAGGGTGTTTAAATTAGAAAAAGTATTTTCGACAGTGATACTAAGAATGAACCAACTGTTCACCTTAATTTTAATTTAATAAAGGAGTGATCGGCCGGTATTTAATTAGGCGGGGTGTCACAAGTTTATAATAATTATGACTATAATAATTGCATAGTTAGTACAATGTGTAGATTGGCTTTGAACAAGAAAGATTTAGGGTTGGATCTTTGTTTCTATTGCAGTATATGGGGCGTGGAGTCAACATTGGTCGGGGACAAAGTTGATTATAATTTTGTTCCCGAACCAGTAGATGTTAATGAATAGATTCCTGTAAGTATGCATAGTAACACAGTAGATGGTCAGAACATTGCAATTTCATCACAAAATGGTCCTGAACTAAGATCCATATTTCCTCAGGTGTCGGATCTTCTCTCAGCTTAATCAGTCCTAAATATGCCTGTCATTCTTGGAGAATAATGTGTCTTACAAAACACGATATTGATGCCCATATTATATGGTTGATTTGTTGGGGGATGGTTTATTTTTGGAGGAACCAATGGCTTCAAACTAGATTCTTAGTTGATTTGTTGTAGCCTCTACCTAATTGTCCCCAAACAGCTCATTCCTTCATTTATGATAATCAATGGGATCTAGATCTTCTTGGCCCTTTCCTCCCTGTCAATGTCATATCTAAAATTATTAAGATATATCCTAAAAATAAAAAGAATGACACTGCAGTTTGGGATCTCAAATCCAATGGTTTATTCTCTATTAAATCTTCCTGCGAATAGAAGCAGAGGTATCCATATTTTCTCTTATTCCCATGTTTGGAACCAAAACATACCATTTAAAATATCAATTTTCATGTGGAGACTTTTCCATAGGCTTATTCCAGTTGATGATTAGATTATTAAACATCGAGTTAGTCTTCGTTCCAAATGAAAATGTTGACCAAATTCTCCTAATTTGGAAACTATTCAGCTTATTTTCTCTACAGGTTAGTTTGTATCTTCTATTTTCTCATTTTTCAGTAATGACTTGGGATCTCTGAGACTTCTTCCATTCACTTGAGATTGAATAACGGGTGGCTTCATGTTAATTATTACTCAATTAAAGGTCTCATTACATATTATGCAGTATAAAGGTCTCAACTGATATGTGCAACTGGGATCTAACATGTTTTGGGGTTTAATGTGTTTTGGAGAAAATTAGAATAATGTGTTTATGGGTTTAATGTGCTTTGGAAAACCTGGTTATCCCTCATTGCTATCGGACTGGGAAAATATTTACATTGTTGATTGCCTCTACTTTCTTTTTCTCCAAAACATTATTGTCGGACTGTTTCTGATTTTAATACGAACTGATTGATATTAAATCATTAGTACACGTGCTGGAAAACCTGTGGTTTAATGTGTTTTGGAAAACCTGGTCCTCGCCAAACTGATAGAGAAAGTTGTGTACATCATGTCACTATAGAAGAGATCCCAGTACCATCTGATCATTTCACGCTCTTTTCACTATTTCCTCTAGCGAAGTATTGTTGCGATGATAGATTCCGACTTTTGGATGAAAGATTATTGTTGATGCGCATGTATAAGCATTGTGGTGGGGGTTGCACTGCTTCGCTATCGTTGTATTTATATTTTTTTCCAAATACTTTTCTTATGATGTATTTATATATTTATACAGGTTCAAGATACTTTTCTTATGATGTATTTATATATTTGTTTATTTGTAATTTGTTGTCTTCGTTTACGAGGTTGGGTGATTTTCATGAGTTCTTAGAGGGTCTCAATAAAAATGATGAGTTTTAATGTTCGACTACACCAGCATCATTGTTAAGGTGCCCCAAATGTACTATTATGAGGATTCCAATAGATCTTCTTCATAAGACCTGATCACAGATGTACGTTTAACACTATGCTGAACTGCATTGATACTTGAATATTTTTCATTAAAAACATGAACGTATTGATGCTCGAATGCGACCTAATTAATTTTTGTTTTGCAATTTGTTGTGCATATTTAATAAATATGGCTTTCCTTGATATGTTCGTTGTTAAGGCACATATGTTCGAGCATGCCATAATCACATTAACTGAGAGAAATGTGGGACTAAGCAATTGAAAAGGAACATCAAACGACATCTAAGAACTCATGATGCACAAGGGGCTACATTTGAGAGGATAAAATGCAGTTATAAGGGCTATCTCCACATATTTTCATCCATTATAGAGACTTTTATGAGGAGAAGAATTATGCGTATTCCAACAAAGGGCTTGATGCTGAACTGAATAAGTAGTTGAGTTATTATTAGTGCTTAAAATATAGATCAAGAAATGTATACGTCATGTTTGTGTTGGTTTGTTCATATACTGTCACAAATGCTCTGTATACAGGTGGATTAAAACTTTGTATTGGGTTTGTTTGAACATTTTGAATATTGTACGATTGGTTGTTACCCCTTAACTAGGGTGGGTAGTCGAATATACAAAGGACATTATGCCCTTTTTTTAGAATTGACACATTTATGTGAATTCAAGTGATGAATTTAAAGTATTTGAATGTTGTTGGATTATCTTTTATTTGTTAAAAAGGGTGGTTAGTCCTATAAAAGATGGGCATTATGACCATTTTTTTAAATTACATTTTGTTTTCTTGGCAAACGAAATTTTTGCCTTCTTGCAATTACGTATTTTAATTTTTTTTATCATTTTGCTATTATCAGCGTGCCTTCAGGCACGGGCATATCCTAGTATATATATATAGCAAAAGAGAGGAAAAACAGATAAACAGGTCAGAGCCCGAATTGTGAAAATATTTTGCAAGTGCATAAATGCTTTATTTATAAAAATATGGTTTTATCTCATATTTAAATTGGTATCGCACTCCCATGAGATACCCCTTACCACTCCTCTAATAGTGCACACCTATTGTAAACCTGTTAAATAACATAGTAAACCTACCCTGCTTAACTAAATCCATTTTAGACAATCACTACACTCCTAATTAACCCGAGCACTAAGGGCTAAACTTCTCCCCAGTCTCAACACTGCTCTACGTTCGTGTGTGTGGTGTCTCGCGAAGCGAAATCCAAACAAGAAACCCCCCCAATACACTACTACTTGGCAATGTCGATCGTCTTGATCCATTAGTCCATCAGTACATAACATATCTACATACACATATAAATATACACCTCCCATACTCATTTTATTTATCTTATTATAATTTAAGTCTGGATAAAGCCTCCCGGAATGAGAAAATTTCTCTTATTATAATTTAAGTCTGAATAAAGCCTCCCGGAATTAGAATAATTCCTTTTCCATTTATATCTTTACACTTATTAGAGATATATAATATCTTATTCTCATGCTAAGTAATATACTATACACACGAGTATAATAACCATCCCATCGAGTTATAACTCGAGGATGCAGTCTCATAGTGTCGATCCAACTCCGGGTTTACTCACTATACCATATTACCAAGCCAGACTCACTTAATGGTCATGGTAAATACACAACGGTGGAGGCAGTCATGTTCCCTCTGCAAGTGGAGTTACACACATCGCACTCAAACGCGGGACGATAATGACCTGGGTTGTACTATCCCTGCTCCTCAAGCCAGGGGATTCACCCACATCGCACAACCTCCCTGGATCGCACTACAGAAAATATATAATTTGGATGTTCCAACCCTATACCAAAGGAAAGCACGTGCAATCAGCCTCTCAGATACACATACACCAATCACACACACACACAGATATATATATATATATATATATATGCTGAAATCTCATAGTTTATATAATCTATGTCACTCCTCAATATATATAGGGATATAGTTACTAACTCGTATAGCAATAGTCAACCCAAATGCTCCTATTCGTAATAGTGTAAGTATTTACACTCTTAAAATACTAAGTCCATAAGCATGTTCTCACCTAATATAGTAGTCGTCAATACACGTATCGGATGACCACTCAATCATCTTTAGCCGATATCCTAACTTTCCATCTTGGTCGCCTCTTAGGATTGTCTAAATTCCGATTGGCCCATACTTATTCTCACCGCATACGTCCATCTATACACGCTTGTCGAATGATTCTCTCGAATGTCTCTCATCGTAAACATTTCTCAAATTCAAACCCCGGATCATACACAAAATTAATCTGAGGTTCCTTCTTTCATCCCTAAGCTTACTCACTCTCAAAACCATCATCTAGGAGTCCTAATATCATACTTATAATCCCATATAATAATCTCAAAATTTTAGTATTTAATTTCCCTCAACTTAAAAGAGAAAACCTCACAAATCTGCCAGTACCGAATCTATTCGGCCTGTCAGAATTGATTCGTTAGCCACCGAATCGATTCGGCCTATCTGAATCGATTAAAAAATGTTCAACTTTCTAACTGTCTCATACCGAATGGATTTGGCTTGTCCAAATCGATTCGGCTGGTCCGAAATCCCAATTTTTCTTAGGGTTTATACATACCCCCAAAACCCAAAACTCAATCCAATCTCCATTCTTAAGGTTTATAATATCAACCAACGACACTACAACCATCTAATATATGTTCTTCAACTAACACATCCATTAATTTGTGGTATTAAGCCATTTCTCTTTGACTTGAACCATAAAACCCTAGTTAATAATTTTTCCCACTCCTACCCATTTCTACACACCATTAACATGGGTTTACTACTAGAAACCATTCGAAGTTTACACTACATCAATATGTAAACTCATACCCAAATTTCCCCAAAAAAAATTAAGGGTTCTTACCCAAAATTATATGTTTTACCAACTATAATATGATATATACGCACTAAATTACATAAAGAAAGTAAACACTTACCTGGAGGATAAAATACGACGACCTCGAGTCAAATCCTACGAAGTTTGGCCGGAATCCCCTTTCTCCTTCCTCTTTCTTTTCTTCCTCCCTTTCCTTCCTTTTCTCTCTCTTTCTTATTCTTTTCTCCCACTCTCTCTTTCCTTATAAAGGAGAGAATAAGGGTTTATCCCCTTAAAACCCAAAAATGACTCGTTTACTCAATTGAGAGTTCCTATTAATCCAAAAGTACCCGGAATCCAAATACCACTTCCAGATACTCTATTCTGACTATCTCGACCATTCTAAAAACAGTCGCACACTCGGAATCTCCATCTGAGACACTTAACTATGATTTACTAATTAAAACCAATGCCTTTCAATTCGAGTTTTCCAATTAAAATATTATCTTGTCTCTTTACTCGAGTGTGACGTATAATTAAAATACTCCGACTCATTTACTTAATCTCAAAAGTAAATGAAACAAACCTCTGAAATCATCCAACCCTCATAAATTCCAAAAATTATTATTTCGAGAATTCCTCAAATTTCCAATTTACACCCGTATATGGAATTTGATTATTCCCCGAAGTACGGGGTGTTACAGTACGTAGACAACTCATACGCTTGACATGGGCACGACCCCTTCTTTTTCACAAAATGCTATTCTTTTATTATCTCTAAGAACGACAATTCATTTCGTCATTTACATGAAGAAAACGATAATTCAAATGAAAAACTCATCAAGAGGCACAACCATATGATTAAAAAAAATTATTCCATTTTTTAGAACATTAGGTACGATTGCACGTAATATCAACGTACAGATTAAAATAACTACCCCTTCCGACCTTACCCCATTTTATACTTGAAAATTTTGGTTAAAGACAAAGGTCATGCCAAATTTGGATGAAACCCAACCCCATTAAGGACAAAGTGGCTGAAGAAAATGCAATCGAGACTTGGGATGATTGGACTGGACTGACATGCCGATAGACAGAATAAGGAGTATGTTGATCGGCATCCACATATTTTTGGAAAATTAACCTTTTCCTTTTGTGTCAAAATAAAAACTCAATAAAAATTATTTTTATTCCAAAAAAAGGCAGAATTCTTCTCCCTATATATTTTACTCATCGTGTTCTGAAATAAATTATCTTTTAAGTAATGTTAATCCTTTTTACGATCTCAGCAACTAAAGTAAAAAGTGCATGTATGATAAGTCATTTAAAGAAAGATAAATAAATAAAACTCCATTCGTTTCATATATATGTATTGTCATCATTACATTTCTTTTACAGAAGAAAAGAAGAAAAATAACTGGACTCATCCCGATACCCGACACTTTCTCTCCCTCACCATTCTTTTTCTTTCTCTCTCAAACTCTCTATCTCTCTTACTATGATCCCCCATCCCGACGATGCATGCGCTTCCCCTGGCGATGAGCTGAGGAACCCCCACTACCCCATCCATACCCCTACTCAAAAGAAGCATATGGTACCAAACAAGAAGGAACCAGAATCGAATCTCGAATGTGAACGATCGCGGAATCCACAAAATCCTAAAATTCCCTCAGCCAGGTAGTCGACACCTTGACATACTGCAAGAAAAATGAAAAAAAGAAGAAACTCAGTCGGTCAGAGGTAAAGAAGAAATCGGAGAAACATAAAAGACAAAGGAAAAAGTTATACCTCTGGTTAGAGAACATCCTCAGTCAAACCCAACACCTTCGGGTCCATAACATTGGGGTGATGCATCATACACACTGTTCATCCCCCAAGTTTTCTGATGTTGTAATAATCAGGAGCAAGTTGAAGAAGAGGAACCTCTGATGTCGCCGCCGCTGCCGATGTCAACGCACCACGGGCGATGTTGGTTGACTATATTGGCCGACTCGTACCCCTGCTTGAAGTTTTAGGAGGTAAAGGAATATTCATCACATCGTAGATGTATGACGACATCAACTATGTCATCATGAAATCGAGATAGTCTTACATCACCACCGTGTCCCACGTACAACGAATAGGGCTCGCTGATCATCACCCCCACTCGGGCATCCTTCGATATATCCTGCACACGCCTCATATATCTCGAGGGCATAGCTAGTGGGATAGCCACCTTATCCTCCGCAATCTTCTGGACTACCCTCTACCCAAGATACCAGGAGTAGACAAACTCATTCTCTAACAGTCGGCGCATCTGTGTGTGCATCCCAGTCACCCCCATGTGCTGAATGGAAGTCCCCCGGAATAAAAGGTCACTAACATTTTGACAAGATAAAGTCAATACTTGCATGAACAGAAAGTAAATGCTAAAAAGAACACTCTAAAAGGGAAGAAGAAGAAGAAGAAGAAGAAGAAGAAGAAGAAGAAGAAGAAGAAGAAGAAGAAGAAGAAGAAGAAGAAGAGTTATACCGATCGCTTATCGGATCATTCAGGACCTGATGCACTACTTCCAAGGAGAGAGGTCGCATCGACTATCGATTGGACTTCATCCACCGGCACATCCGAAAAAATCCCCCGATCGACTCATTCTTCAAACCAACCAAAAGAGCATTGAGTCCGATCACCTCATAAAACCATGCTTGCAAAAGCTTAAGGATCATCAATCAGAAGAAAGCAAAGAGAACATGAAAGGAAAATGCATAAAAGGAAAATGCAAAAAAAAAATACCTCCAAAACATACGTGGCTCCAGTTAAAGTCTTCTTGAAGAACTGATTGACAGCATCCAAATATGAATAAAGAATCTCCAAAGTCAGGCTCCCCCAGCCAAAGACAAGGATATTCGAAAATACCCTCAAGTATGGGAAAAACCACAAATGGACGACGTCACCGCTCAACGCCACCCAAAATCCTCCCCGTAGCAAACGGTTGAATAAATGAGCCATCTGACGAACCTGTAACCCGTTGGTCTCGTCGATCTGTCAAATCAATAAAACCTCCCAAAAAATATATATACGGATCGAGTCCTCTGAGACTATCCATCCAACATCGCTCAACACCGCCTCCATTTCCACTGGTGTCACCCTCAGCGTTCGATCCACCTCTATCTGGGTCCCCTCACTATCAACCCCCAATAGTTGTTGTTTGTCAATGGGGGTCACTGTAATCTCCCCAAAACCCAAATGTAGGGTGTGGGTAATATCCCACCAGCTATCCCCTAGAAAACATAGAACTACTGTCGAGTGGGGCATCTCATCCAATGCGAATGCCAGACTACATAAACCCACTGAAGAAACCGTCCAACACACCACCAAAGGAAGGAACTCACATACATCTCTGAATTCCGTCGTCCCCCGTAAGATAAGACTCGTCGCAATAATATTAGTTCATCAAAACAAAAGAAAAATATATTGTCAAAATTCAAAAGAAACATATAAAATGTGAAAAAGAATGCCAAAAGTCATACAATACTTACATAACCATTAGGGTTCCTCACCCTAGACGATCGATGGTGCAACGGATCGAGCAAAAGAGTTTGCTCGTCAGCAACTGGATCAAACAGATCAAAGGCATCCTCATTACCCATTGTTAGGGGAACCCTGGCCCGCCACTCCAAGTGCTCCCAGTCATCAACACCTAGCCACGCCATATGGGTCTCATTATTTGAAAAATATTCCATTTCCTAAACTCAAAAGAGGAATGGATGTAGGAACGAATAGAATAAGATATAAGCAGTGGATAAAAAAGATGAAAGTTATGAAAAATGAATACAATTCGCCCTGTTTTATTAGAGGCCAGGGTGTATGCCAATCGACACTATTCTAACACCATCCCATCAGAACTGACCATTCCCCTTCTGAAAGAAGTCCAAAATACCATTCCACTACCGTTTGGCAATTCATACAACCTGTCGACCGGAACCCTCTGAAATTTCATAGAAAAAATCCCAGAAAATGCCAGAAATTTCTAAAATTTCCCCAAAAAATTCCTAAAATTACCAAATAAAGATTAGAACATTTTTTCACCACGAAAATCATTTTTAAGCCCCCAAATACCTAGCCAAATTAATAACACATTTTTTATCCCTGACTTAAAACCCTAAAAATCAGTGCACCCGTGTCCCAAAAACTCACCACCACTTCCCATCGAAATCCCGAAACTTCTTCAGTAAAAATATAATGCTTCCTCAGCAGAGCTACTCGGAATTACCGAATTTTTCCCAAAAAGATTCCAGTTTTATCACAACCACGCAATCCTCGGTGGAATCCTAAAACCTCAACTTATCAACTATTTTCCCAAGTGAAATTTGCAAACTAAGAATTTCAGCTTCCGCAGTAAATCTATCTCTTAAAACCACAAGCAGAATCTCCTCCCCGGTGGAGTCTCAAATAAAAAAAATCCCCAGGAGATTTGTCGCCTACTTAAGATTTTCAAAATTGATCTCGAGCCGCATAATTGGTCGCTCCGTACAAAAGGTCCTCAGAATTGGTCACCCTATCATAGATCCTTAGAATTTTCCTCGACCCTTTGAATTGGTCGCCCCATCTTAGGTCCTCAGAATTTTTCTTGACCCTTAGAATTGGTCACTTCCCAACTTAAGATCCTTAGAATTGACATCGACCCTCCAAATTGGTGGCTCCCAACTGAAGCTCCCCAAAGTTGACCTTGACCCTCGGAATTGATCGATTCCCACTTAAGTTTCTCAAAATTGACATTGACCCTTAGAGTTGGTCTCTCAAAACATAAGGTCCTTAAAATTGGCCTCGACCCTTAGAATTTATCTCTTCCCACTCAAGGACCTCGACCCTTAATATTGGTCGCTCCTATTTAATGTCCTTATAATTGACCTCGAGCATTAGGATTGGTTTCTCCCATATAAGGTCCTCAGAATTGACCTCAACCCTCAGAGTTGGTCGCTCCCACTTAAGGTCCTCAGAATTGACCTCGACCCTCAAAATTGGTCGCTCCCAACTTAAAGTCATCATAAATGACCTTGACCCTCAAAATTGGTTGCTCCCATCTTAGGTCCTCAAAAATAACCTCAGCCCGTAGAATCGTCCATCCCAAGCATTACCTTAGGTCTTTATAAATTGCCTCACCCCTCTAAATTGGTCATCCTCATCCTTTCAGGTTTGCAGAATCAACCTCTTTCTCAAAACATCATGTGATGTCTATTCGAAGTGTTTCACTTGTTCCCAGATCACTCATTAAGGGGATCTATTGATAATAAATTCTAAGACCTCGCTTAATCTCTCCTTAGGTCCCCAGCACCTCCCCATTTCATTACGAACCTCGGGACATACCCTGAGTATCAATCTAGAGGCCATCGGACGCTCCCAGACCCTGTTCGACTCTAGTAAACTCTATCATCATAGCAATATCACAACGAATCTTTGAATGGATTTGAATCCCCTTTCCAACAGTCCATTTTGTGTGCAAATCGATCTAACGATTGAGATGAACGGACCAATTTATAAATCAAAATCAATCTAGAGGCCAGTGAACAATCTCGAGCCCCGATGACTCTAATCAACTTCATCGTTAGAGGGAAATCTTAATGAATATTCGAAGGTAACTCCATACCCTTTCCAACGGTTCGCCTAGTGCGCGAAACAACATAAATGTTCAAATGAACGATCCGTTATCCCCCTAAAACTAAACTGGAGGCCATCGGGTTCTCTCAGACTCTATTTAACAAAGGCCAGATCTTCATCTTCAATGAGATTCAATGAATCTTTGACGAGCACTGAATACCCTTTCCAATGGTCCGTCCCGTGTATGAATCAGCCTTACGGTACGGACAAACGACCCATTTTACTGCGAAAGGTCATTGGGCGCTTTTGGGCGTCAGTTGACCAAAGTCAAATATCTTAACAGAGCGAAGATCTTTATAATGTCAAAGGTCCTCACATAGCCTTTCAACTGGTCTACCCTGTGTGCAATTCTAACTTACGATTTGTATGAACAATACATTATCGTTCGACGATCTCCCATCCAAAGGACCAACGAGCGCTTACAAGTCACATTTGACCTAAAGTTAACTCTTGGACCCGAGAGTAACCTAAAGGACTCTTGAAGGTCTCTGAATTACCTTTCTGATGGTATATCCCGTGCATGATTTGGATCTACAAATTGTGTTCTTCGACCATTTTTCAGGAAAAATTTGCACGAGCCTGCTGATTGACAGGTCCATTTCCCTGCCAATCGATAGTGTCTCTAGGACCACCTAAAAATTGTAAGGGATGGGGGTATGTTGTTTGGAAGTCATTCTACCCTATAAAAGGAGGGCATGATATCACTTCCATACACGCTTCAGATCTATCAACATTAGTGATCTCAGTAACATTATCTTGTAATCATCTAAGTTTTCGTATGTGAAATTCCTTTGCGTCTTTCATTCCCATCATCATCATATCCAATTTAGCAAAATCTCCTTATATCTCACCTAACATTCAAGGGAGCTCATCAAGGATCAAGATCAAGCCTCAAGTCTCCAAAGAATTTCTAAACACACTTCTCTTTCTCTAAATTTCTTTTCACATTAGTTATATTCTCAATTTATCTTTTTCTTTAGATCATATACATGAGAATGTCATTCTTTATCATTTATATTGCACATACTTTATTTTTCATAAAAAAAATCTAAAATAAAGAAAAAGAGGGTTACATCTATAAATTCCAATAGGATTATTCACCATAATTTCTCAAAACTAAAAATACCTTTTCTATACACACACACACACACGTATAATAAACTCCTGTTAGAATCTATGGGATAAACCCCACCCTTATGTCGCATGCGAACTACGTAGACTTTGATGCCTTTATAGGCTACATAGGCATTTCGGGCTAAACCCCGAGATTCGGGTCCAACTTTTCCAATTTTCTAGTTTTCTAATTTTCCTACTTTTACATTTTTATTTTTTATCTATATATTATTCGTATATATCATACTTATGATTCATATTTGCATTTTATCAAATAAATAGTGTCGTTCCACATTATACTTTCTAATTATTACTTTGAGAGCATTCCTTTGGATGACCTCACTCTATCTTTTTCACGATATGAGTCTATCGATTTCGATATCCATTTATATATACATGCACACACACTTCACGGAGAAATTAAGAAAAATAGTAACATAAGCCCATGAAAGACCGAAAGGGAGGGATAGGATCCTAACACCTTCTCATTTCACAAATTATCCCCCGAACCTCTGAACTATTGGTTTTGCAAGCATAAGTTTGTCTCTTATGTCACTCTCTCAAGGCGGCGACATGTTCTTTTGCCTCTTTTGTGCAAAATAGGTTGCAAGTCCATCTCTTTACATCACTCCACATCTACGACAGCCGAAGCGTTCCTAGAGAAAGGGGGTAAGACCTTCTCTCCCTCCCCGAGTGGGCGCGTACGAGAGGGAAAAAGCCTTAAAAATGAAAGGGATTGCCACAATGCCCGTGTAAGCCCTCCTTGAATAGTGATCTCCTTCACCCTATTTTGCCATAGAGTAAAGCTACCGTTTTCATCGAATGGGTCGATCTTGTATTGCGCCCCCAATATTTCTCTCCATGGTTGAATATAAACTCCCCAAGACTTCCAAACACTAGTGGTTTAGTAATAAAGTCTAAATACTGGGTTTTTGTCAAACACCTCATTCATAACTAGAGCTCTAATACCAATTGTTGCGTTTAAATGCCAGTACCACATTCATCCAAACATAAAAAAAATTGTGGATGAAAAAAAAGAATACATAAGAAATACACGCGAGATTTGACGTCGTTCACCCAATAAAGGGAGATTTTAATGTCACCTTCAGTATAAAATCGATGTCTATAAACACTCACACGCCCTCAACAGTTAAACTTGTCACTATAAAAATATACACTCTTTGAACCCTCTCAAACTCTTGCAGGATTTGTTTTTCCTGGCTTCCTCTCTTGGTGTTTGGTGTATTTAATACTTCTCAAGAGGTTCATATTTATAGCAAGCAATTGGATTTCAATTGTCAACTTTGGTCACATGGTTTCACACTTATTCCACATGCCCATACATGAGTTGCCAACTTTATTTCTCATGTTTACACACGGTTGATAACTTTCTTCTTCATGCATGGTTGCAAACCTTCTTCTTCATGTGCAGACATGGTTGCTAACCCCACTTTATGGCTTTTTGCGTTAAAGGTTTGCTAACCCCCAACAGGATGCCCAAACCCACCCAAGCCTTCTCCCCATCCCCTTGATACACCCTTTCGCCTTCCCTACTACCTGCTACACCCCCGCCCACACTCCCTACCCCTTCTCACTACACCCTCCACTCTTGCTCCCCACCCTGCCCCTGCTCCCTTATTTCGTTAAGTTTTTTTTTTTTTTTTGAAGATTCCTTTTAAAGGTTTATAAAAATATGTGTCTTATATTTTTTTATTTTTAGAATTGTATGGATTAATTTATATTTTTTATTTGAGGTTTGGAGGTTTGGAAATATGCATTTTTCAGATCTGAGAGATTTCCACCTGGAGATTTGGAAATATATTTTTATCTGAAATATGTTTTTTAATTGGAATTTTTTTATTTATTTTTTACTGTGTGAATGTTTTGAGTACAATCTATGATGAATATTTATGCATTTTTATTTTTATTTTCTTTGTTTATCATTTTTTATTTTATTTATTTCTTAATTAATTTCCTTTTTAACAATTTTTTAGTTACAATTCTTTTTCTTTCTATAGGATTTTTTTTTTAATTACAAATCTCTTTTTTTTCCTATTGAAAATGTTTTTTTGATCGGAAATGTAATTTTTTATTATTCAAAAAACAAATTTATGTTTTTTTCATTTTGTTTTCAAATTTTTTTATAGTTTTTTTTTTTGTAATTTTTAGAATTTAATTGTTTACGAATTTAATATTTTTAAATGTTTTTTTAATCTCAATATATTTTTCAATAATTATTTTAAATATATTTTTTGAATTATATTTTTAGAATTTTAAATATTTTAAATACTTTTTTGGTAATTTTCAG
Source organism: Sambucus nigra (assembly GCA_949130495.1). Taxonomy (NCBI): domain Eukaryota; kingdom Viridiplantae; phylum Streptophyta; class Magnoliopsida; order Dipsacales; family Adoxaceae; genus Sambucus; species Sambucus nigra. The sequence goes on along the minus strand of OX422220.1, from coordinate 393,898,502 downwards.
AATTTGTAAATATATCTTCGTGGGGCCTAAAATCATAGAAGCTCAATTTCGTCTTGTTCGAGTAGGCCCACAATAATTCTTGTGTCGCCCAATTCAGGTCCAAAAACAGAACGAATAACACGAATCCTTAACATATAGATAAATAAAGGCACTTATCATTTAAATGTTGATAGGCTCAGTTAGTTACCTACAATATCGGGTAAGAAAATCAGGAGTCACAATATGAGCCAATAACAAGCTTTGGGAGTTCCTTGAACGACTCACCTACTTTATACTGTGATAAATACAATCCTCACCCTAGGGTCATAGGGGATGTAGTTTTTGAATTTTAACAGATATTAATAAGAACTCGTAAACCTCTCCCTCAATGTAGGCAAGTGTCGAACCACATAGATCTTTGTGTTTTGGGCATTTTTTAGACTATTTTCCTTCCTTGGTGTCTAGAAATACCTTATTATGATTAATTGCACTCATAATATTCGTGTTTTACAGATGTTTTACAAAATTTGTAAATTTTTTCCAAAGATTTTGGTATTTATTAAATAATTTTTAGTATTTTCTTAATTTTTAAATGTTTTTGTTGTTATTTTAAGATTTTATTCAAAAAATTTACGTTAGGACAAAAATGCCCTTAGTTTAAGTCATGTGCCAATTATATGCCTAACGTTTTTCGCAAAAATTAATGGAGTTGGATAGTAGGGGGTTACTTATAGACGTTTTGAAAGTGTGGATGGTTAAGTGCAAAATTTAAAAGTTAAGGTGGTAAAGTATATGGGGTCTAAGTGTGTGTGTGTGTGTGTGTGTGTGTGTGTGTGTGTGTGTGTGTGTGTGTGTGTGTGTGTGTGTATATATATATATATATATATATATATATATATATATATATATATATATATATATATAGAGAGAGAGAGAGAGAGAGAGATGACCTTTCACGAAAATAGGGGATAACAACAAGATAGACAAAGCCAGAAGATAAAAAAAAAAAAAGGAGAACAAGACAAGCTCATTTACAACCATAGTCGATGATGGCCGGAGAAAATTCATTTGCCTTAGAAGATGTTGAACTAACAATATATATACTGTAAAAAAATTATGTCGATGATGGTTTATAAATATCTTTTTCCCCTAAGCACATATTTTCTAGATAATGATAATTTTCGTCGTTTAAGCACAGGTTTGGGAATGTGAGGGTGGAGGTTGTGGAGTGAAAAGTGGAGAGGTAGATTTTGGAATTATTGGAGGAGGGAGACAAAGTTGGAAAAAAGGGAGAAGTTTTGATGGCGTTTAATTTTTAAATTAATTTTTAGCCCATTAATCCAAATGAGGACCGCTTGTATGTGTGACAAATTTGAACAACTCCTTATTCCTCAAAATAAAGGTTTCTTACATGTAAACCTATCTGTGGAAATGATACATAACTATACGATTTGCATGCGATTTGTATCTACGGTTCAAGTAGAAGAACTCTTAATTTTGGGAATGTGCATTTATTTACGAGGAGGGATCCAAATTTTCATAAATCGAGGGGACTTCAAAAAATTATGTGTAGTTGTGGGCAGTTTTTAGTTTAATAATATTTTTTAAAAATAAACTAAGATAAAAAAACATCCATTTTTTACAAACTGTGATATAAATTATATGGGTGTGATATTTATCTCATTTTAACGGTAAACAAGAAAAAAGATATATTAAAATTCTGATAATTAATCATTTTTCTTCTAGTGGTAATGGTGGGGGTAACCGATAATGTTAATGGTCATTGTGGAGAGCGAAACTTGAAGTGGGTTTTTTTCCAAGAGAGAGAGAGAGCGAGAGAGAAATTAGGGAAATGAGAAAATAGACCCTAAAGGGTTTTATTTATATCAAACAGCGATTCATGGTTCTGAACCATGACCAAGGTTCTTGAGCATTTTCGATTAAATTAACTTGTCACGGTTGACGATTATGATGTCCACGACAATGCCCCCTAGATTCCCAAAAATCGTGACCCCATTCTTTTAATCATTTTTGATTCCATGATTATCACGGTGGATGATCACGATTATGGATTATGACCATATTGCACACATACTGATCATGATCCTTAACAAATGGTCAAGATTTTGGACCATGGCCAGTAATGTGACCAACTTGGCACCATTTTCTTGGACAAGGGCCATAATGGAGTCATGACTTATGACTATGACCATTATCTATTATAGATCACTCTTGGATGAGGTTAGGGTTCAAAATCGTGACCACTTTGTTGTGAGAATTTTTTTACTTTTGGCATAGTGTAAAACATAGTATTCACATATAATCTTATGGTATATTCGCTAACCGTATAAATCGACCTAATCATTTTCCTGAACTCATTCCCATAGGTATATTCTCCACATAATTATATATTATTAGAACATTGATGCCCTAACTTAAACCTTCAGCAAAGTCCCTAGGACAAAGCCTTGATCCTCAAATATAAGTGTTATACAAACCAACAAAATCGACTCAAACAACCATAATTGATCGATCCTTTATACACGACTAATCCCCTTGACCTGATCGATACCCTCTCTCGCAAACCCAAAATTATGTAATTTTGGTGTAACACGCTAACAACTCCTTATATTCATTTTTTTCATATCCGATCATAATCAAATGTCCTCCTTACCTATAAATAGTCCCCACAACACCCAGATTCCATCTATAAGGGATCCTAAACACGTTTTTAATAATTGATTATCATTACCTTGATCAAAACATAACAAATGAGTTATAAATCATCAAAATTTACGTGCTTTTATTGAGAGTTCATCGTAATTTTAGGTTCAATATAAAATATTGATCTTTAATCATCAATGTCTCTTTTAAATACACGATTCATCTTAATAAATCAATTCCAATCAAATTCGTAACATATTAAACAAGTTCTAAGAAAATAATCATCACATTAACTAAGGTACAACCCATTAATACATTAGATCCAAGTTTTCATTATAAAATCACTATAATGACTAAGGTACAACATAATAATTCATTATATTCAAACCTAACATATGTTTAATCCCAAAATACACGAGGAAGTTAATTAATCATAAATAATTTGCATTAAATATAAAGTAAAGCAAATTATTTCTCGCTCGCACATGGAATATTGATGTCCCGTGTTGATTTTTCTAAGTTCTTCCTCATGTTCACCCAAAACTCACTTATTTTGATTTCTTCAATGTTTTTGGTTTGCCTAAGGCTTATGTGATATGTAAAGTGAGTTTTTAACAAGACTTAAGTCTATTTTAAATCATGAATCTCGCATGAATCCTGTGTGCCTAACTATAGACCTCTAAATAAACTCATAATGTTATTTCAACACTCTTAAAACTTAGTCCAAAAGAATACCCACCTCTAGGGCCCAAACCAACATACTAAAAACACATTTTCAGACGTATGTACTCCTTACAACCCACTTCAATGGTATTAGGTCGCAATATAAAAATAAATGAACAGACTATTATCAATTCACGTGTAAACCATATATAATTTATTTATTTTAATTAAATTAAATTTTTAACTTCATAATTCCAATAAAATACACAATGAGAAGAGTTTAAGTAATATTGAATAACTATTTATTTAATTATTAAAAAACACGGGATATTACAAATATTGTTCTCATTATTATTTTTCTTTTTTTATAATAGAAGGATTCGGAAGAAGGTACTTTGGGAAAAGAGGGTATCTCGTAACTTGTGTTTTATAACATGAGAAATCAAAAGATACTATTGTTGTTTGTCTAGGCGTTGGATAAAATCATATAGTTCGAAGAATTTGTAACTTCTCCATTAGTGGCCAACTTTTTTTAGTGGGTTGGGAGACTAACCTTTTTGTTCGGTGGTATGTCCTGAAAAACTAAATAATAAAGATGAATGATAAAGAAGGAGGAAATGGAATGCAATTTTTTGTATATACCATTTTCAAAAAAAAAATTGTAATTTAATTATTTAAATTGGTAACACATCGTTTTTCTCATTATTACGAGACCAGAAACATTAGCATTTGAACCACTCATATATTTATATCAATATGAGAATTACTCCATCTATTTCAACTTAAGAGTCCACTATTCTATTCTGAGATGTCCTGAATTAAGAGTCTACTTTTATTTTTTGTACATAAACACAAAAGACAATTCATGATAATGAATAGGAGTTGATATTGACCATTGATTGAGTGCATAATCTATTTCAAATATAAATATGGACTCTTAATTTTATAGAAACAAAATATAATATTTGTAATTGTAGCACGTATAGAATTTAATTAAAATGTAGAACTAAAATACTAGAGCTCAAACTAGGTGTAAACATGCGCGATGCACGGGCTAGGTGATTTTGGTAGTCAATACGCACCTATAGTGTATTCTTTTTGCTTTTGATATTGTGGCATATTTAATAATGAATAATAAGAACAAATTACTTGTAGCATTATAAAATATTATAATTCTCCCAAATAATATACCATTTATTTTTAATTTACTTCAAATCATGCTTGCCATTCAATACAACTTGGAAGACATGTGTTAATCACAAACATAAATTGCCGCCCTTTACAATATAATTAAAACATGATCTATACAACTAACATCATATAAAGAAAGTAATTGCTATATAACATATAGTTCCCTTGGACAAAGGAACCCATCAAGCACCAGTAAATGTGATATCAAACATTTAAGGTTGTATATTCCTCTAAACATTCTTTCAACGGAGCTTCACTATATCCCTTTCTAGAAATCCAGTTAAGTGCATGGGCATAGCTCACATCCATCTTATTTTGCCCTAAAAACTTCATCATGCAAGATCGATTAAATATAAGAGATTGAGTTCAATAACTTTGACATCTACATTAACCTCGGGCCTTATCCACATCACTCTTTGCAACAATATCTGAGAACTTGAGTCTTGCTAGTGCAGTTGTAATGCGGAGAATGCTGAGAAGAGTTCTAATGGTTGTATAGGAATGTGGGATATTTGATATGGCTTCTTCTTGCTTGATGCTCGAGTAAGCAGTAGAAATGTACTCCTCCAGATCTCTTGGAACAGAGGGAGACAATTTTCTCGCAGCTAAAATATACACCCAAAGAACAAAAGACTCAAGTGGATTGAACCCAAGAGTAGGAGATTCTCTATTATGGTGGACGTAGAGAATATACCTATCCATTTCAAGATCATTATCCATATCTTCTCGATCTAAAATCAATAATAGAAGATCAAATCTCGATGAAAGAGATGGAGGGAGGTTAATGTTATCATCTGGAGTTCTCCTTAGGTTATATCTTCCCCAAGCAAGATTCAGAGCAACAAGGACTACATTTCTTGCATTAAATATAATGATAACAATGTATGCAAGCCGGAAATTTCAATTTATTTAAATTATAACAGTATTAACAAAACTACAAACACCATTTTGAGAGAGAATTTGTCGGAGTTTAATGGTGTATCCCGAAGACTTCGTAGAGCTGGATTCTACCTAAAATATAGAAAACATTGCATTAGCAACTATATATATGTGTGTGTGTGTGTGTGTGTGTGTGTGTGTGTGTGTGTGTGTGTGTGCACGCGTGTGTGGGTATGTTCGTGTGTGCATATATGTACATTCACGTGTAGAAAGAGGAAATAGTAAAATTATAGAAAATGAAACTTATAAAATAAAAATACTAGATATAATGTCTTTAATTTTCAAGTTTCCAAGATAACCCAAATAAACATCATTTGCAAATGGATTCGTTTAACAGGGTGATACCCTAAATATAACAAATTACCAATTTAGATTGTCAAAATTTCCTCCCACAATCGTGATTGTCGGCACCACTTTAACAGTACATTTTGACACAAGGGGTTGTCTAAAACATCGACTTTTAACAACCTAACCAACTAAACAATAATGGAACTACCCACCCTTTTAACGACAAATCGTACATCAACGGACAAACATGCAATACGTAATACAGAATAACGGAGGTCTCCACCCTCGCAACGACAAACCGCGCATCACGGGACAAACATGCGATACGTAATATAACCCCACATCCATATCCAACTTAACACTGTCTAAAATATGTAGTTCTAACATGATAACCAACTAAGCAACATCAGAAGTCCCCACCCTCGTAGCGACAGACCGTACATCACCTGACAAACACGCGATATATAATACACAATAATAGAAGTATCCACCCTCGAAGCGACAAACTGTACATCATCGAACAAACACGCAATATGTAATACACAATAACAGAGATCTCTACCCTCACAATGACCAACCGTACATGTGTTGGAAGTAATTTGATTTTACAGAGGTTTAAGTCTTGTGTTGTCCTTGTTCTTAGGTAATAGTGGAGTCATCATGTTAACCGAGTCTTTAAGTTTGTTTTATGTTGTCCATGTTTGTTACTGTACGTTGGCATTTCATTTGTTAATGGTTCTTAGTGTGTCCTAGTCTTTAGGCTCTTACCTGGTCAGTAGGGAGTTTGTTATTTAGTAGTTGGTGTACTGCCTATATAAAGGCTATTGATTAATGAATGAAAGCAACTACTAAATAACACAACTAATCAATATCCTTTATATAGGCAGTACACCAACTACTAAATAAAAAACTCCCTACTGACCACATAAGAGCCTAAAGACTAGGACACACTAAGAAACGTTAACAAAAGAAATGCCAACGTGCAGTAATAAACATGGATTTCATAAAACAAACTTATAGACTTGGTCAACATGATGACCCCACTACTACATAAGAACTAGGAGAACACAAGACTAAAACCTATGTAAAATTAAATTACTTCCAACAATCCCTCCCTTAAGCTGAATGTTATAAACAATGAGTTTAATTAACCAAGACTTATTATAGAAGACCCCTCCAGATTCTCCAAAGTGCAGACCCCAAGTAACTTCCTGAGATTATGAAATACAACTAATTTAAGGGGTTTTGTGAATACGTCACTAATTTGGTCTTCACTCCAGCAGTAGATCAGATCATTTGTTCCGTTTTTTATGAGGTCACGCAGGAAATGATATTTCACGTCTATGTGCTTGCTCTTTCCATAGAGAACATGATTTTTAGATAGCTTTATTGCTGAACTGCTGTCACAATAAATGAGAGTAGGTCCTTCTGTCTTGCAATAGATCTCCTCAAGAATCTTTCGTAAACATATTGCTTGACAAGCACATATCGTTGCTGCTACAAATTCAGCCTCTGTAGTTGATAAAGTCACAATTGATTGTTTCCTCGATGACCATGAAACTTCTCTGGAACCCATCATAAATGCATAACCAGATGTGCTCTTCCTATCATCTTGATCTCCTGCATAATCGCTATCCGTAAATCCAATTAAATAAGATTTTTCTCCCCTTTTGTAGAGTAACCCATAACTGGCACTACCTTGCAAGTACCTAAAAATTCTTTTGGCAGATAAAAGATGGATCTCCGTGAGACTAACTGAATGCATTATGTAAGGTATCATAGCTGTCAAATACAATAAACTCCCCACAATTTTCTTTTAAAGAGTGCTATCAATCTTCTTTCCATCAGGATCTCGAACAAGTTTCAACCCCACTGCAGTTGGGGGGGAAATAGCATTGCAATTTTTCATTTAAAACCTGTCTAAAATTTATTGCACATATTTAGTTTGGGAAATAAAAATCCTAGCTGCAGATTGCACCACTTCAATACCAAGAAAATAATGCATCTTTACAAGATCGGTCATTTCAAACTCTACCATCGTGGACTTCTTAAAATTTTCAAACGTGGCACTATCATTTCCAGTGAATATAAGATCATGAACATATAAATGCACAATGAGAATTTTTCCTCCATCATCTACCTTTGTAAAAAGTGTGTGCTCAAATGGACATTTTTGAAACGCTTCCTTAGAGAAATAAGCATGTATACGACTATACCAATCTCTTGGGGCTTGTTTTAGTCCATATAAAGCTTTCTTTAATTTGTAAACTTTATTCTCATTTCCATCCCTAATATAACCAGGAGGTTGATTAACAAATACCTATTCTTCTAACTCCCCATGTAAAAAGGTTGATTTCACGTCCAACTGAAACATAGGCCATGAGTTTTGAGCTACCACTGCAATCACTAATCTAATGGTATCATGTATTGAAATAGGAGAAAATACTTCTCTATAATCCACGTCGAACTCTTTCTTATAGCCTTTAGCTACTAAGCGCGCTTTGTACTTGTCAACTTCTCCATTCTCCTTCAATTTTGCCCTGTACACCCACTTGACTCCAATTGTCTTTTGCCCTATTGGAAGGTTTGTTAACTCCCAAGTGTTTTTTCTCTCAATGGAGGCAATTTCATCATCCATAGCATTTTTCCACTTTATTTCTTTGACATGTTCTTCGAAAGCTACAGGATCATAATCTGAAAATAAAGCATAATGTGTAAGTGGGTCCTCTGATTGGTCAATTCCATTCACTTCATAGTCCGACATCCATGATGGCCTCTTTTGATCATGATGAGAACGTGAATCAGTTGGTGCTTCAACTTATTCAACAAAGTCTGTTATTGCTGGTGTGATTTCAGAGGCTATAAAATCTTCATTTTGATGATTCTTAAGGCTATCGGCTACTGGTACCGGCATTTGCTGGGGCTGCACTTCTTCCTCAATATTTTCTTCATCAAAGCATGTTGGAATCTTTTTTCCAACATCATTATTATCCCATGACCAGCTTTTATTTTCATAAAAAATAATGTCTCGGCTGATAAGAATTTTCTTAGTGTTAGGACTGCAAAGTTTATAAGCTTTTGAATGATCACTAACACCAAGAAAAATGCATTTTTATTCCTTGTCATCGAGTTTTTTTCTCCTCTGGTATGGAATATGTGCATAGGCAAGACATCCAAAAATTCTAAAATGATCTACCGACGGTCTACGTCCGCTCCATGCTTCCTCAGGTGTCATAGTTTGAACAACTAGAGTGGGACATCTATTCAATATACGAGTGCTCCGGTTGACTGCTTCTGGCCAGAAACGTTTTAGAACTCCACTCCTCGTCAAAAGGCTTCGCACCATGTTTAGAATTGTGTGATTTTTCCACTCGCATACTCCATTTTATTGAGGCGTGTAGGCTGCAATAAGTTGCCTCTTGATTCCATGAGTCTCACAGAAATTTGCACATTCATTTGAGTTGTATTCTCCACCACGATCAGTACGAAGTACTTTTATTGGGTGGACAACTTCTTTTTCAACAAGAGCTTTGAAGCTTTTAAAGGATGCAAAAGCTTCTGATTTTTCCTGTAAAAAATAAACCCGAATTTTTCGGTTATAATCATCAATGAAGGTAATTATATCTTTTACCTCCGTTTGATGATGGATTTATCGGGCCGCAAATGTCAGAATGAATGAGTTCCAACACTTTCTTTACTCTCCATGATCGCCTATGAGGAAATTGGTTACAATGTTGTTTTCTAACAATGTATTCTTCACAAACTTCTGAGGGCGCTGAAATTTGAGGAAGTCATGTTATCATTCTCTTCAATTGGAGTGTTCTCAGTCTTCCAAAATTGAGATTCCCATATCGAAAGTTCCATAACCATGCTACTTCCTTCAATCATGCAGAAAAATAAGAATGAGTGGTATTCTGGAGATGCAGCAGAAACATTCGATTTGTCGTCATGTTGACTTGAGCAATTAAGCCCAATTTTGCATCTTGAATTTGGCAAACTCCATTCTTGATAGATATTTCATATCCCTTCTCTTGCAGCTTGCCAACACTTAGCAAATTAGTCTTTAAATCTGGGACATAAAGAACATTAGAAATCATTTGAATAAAATTTCCTTTCATTTGAATTGTTACCTTTCCTTTACCCATGACCGAGATTTTAGAGTTGTCACCAAACTTCACATTGTTATGATAGGACTCGTCCCGATAAGAGAATATTATCTTATCTCCACACATATGGTTGCTGCAGCCTGTGTCTAAGTACCATAAATTCTTATTGGTTTCCTCATTTGCATGATAAACCATTAACAATGGTACTTCTTCTTCCTTCTCTAAAAGATTAGACATCTCTCCATGTTGTCTATTCAGATCAGTTCGACATTCAGACTTGTAGTGGGCGTACTTATGACATCCGTGGCATTCCACATTGGACTTATCTGCTGACCTCGGTCTATATTTTTTCGAGTGGTGGCATCCTTGTCCTCTTCATCTTCCTTAAAATTAGTTATCTTGGTGTTGGTTTCCACGGTCATTATTTTCTCTACCTTTGCCTCGACCTCGACCTCTACCCCGTCATCTATCAGCTCTACTTGATGCATAATTATTTTGAGTTGAAACTTCAAAGCTTGTTCATCTTTCTCTTGCTAGTTGAGTTTATGCTCATGAACCAGCAGAGAACTTTGTAATTCATCAATTGAGAGATCATTAATATCATTAGATTCTTCTATGGAACAAACAACAAAATTAAATTTTTGTGTCATGGATCGAAGAATCTTTTCTACTATTGTCACATCCTCCGTCTTGTCTCCATGAATCCGCATCTTGTTCACAATTTCCATTGTCCGAGAGAAATAATCTGTAATCAATTCTCCCGACTTCATTCGAAGTGTTTCAAACTCCGTACGAAGTGCTTTAAGCTGCTGCCTTTTGCCCTTGAAGACCCTTGGTACTTCTTCTTCATAGAGTCCCAAATATGCTTTGAAGTGTCCTTGCAAAGAATAGTTTCCAAGATTGGGCGATCAATTTCTTAGAAAAGATAATTCTTTGCCTTGAGATGTTTCAGTCGCTGTCCTTCTAATTCTATTTTTTATGCATTCGTCATTGGCGTACCAACTGCAGGTTCCGTAATTCCATTAGAAACTACTTGCCAATACTCCTTGGATCTGAGAAAATTCTCCATTAACATACTCCGATGATCATAGTGACCATCAAAGCGGGGAACAGGCTGTTGAACAAAATTGTCAGTGGCCATTGTTCACTACTGCTATAAAATTAAAAGAAATCAACACAGAAACAGCTACTGCCACAGGACACTTTGTCTCAAGAACTCTCTAAAGTGACTCACTTTTAGAACCACTCTCTGCTCACCTTTTAATCGTGGCTCTGATACCACTGTTACACAAAAAGGACTAATATAAGGCTAAAAGTAATTGGGAGAGGAAGTTTTGAACATATGCTTTCATTCATTAACCAATAGCCTTAATATAGGTAGTACACCAACTACTAAATAAAAAACTCCCTACTGACCAGGTAAGATCCTAAAGACTACACACTAAGAACCATTAACAAAAGAAATGCCAATGTGCAATAACAAACATGGACTGCATAAAACAAACGTAAAGACTTGGTTAACATGATGACTCCACTACTACCTAAGAACTAGGACAACACAAGACTAAAACCTCTGTAAAATTAATTACTTCCAACAACATGACCAAACAATCGTGTGATATGTAATAGCTAATAACATAAGTATCCACCCTAGCAATGACAAACCGTACATCACTCGATAAACATTATATACATAATACAACTCCATATACATATTCGTCTTAACTCAATAATTTCTCACAAATAAAATGTTCTTTCCAGTGGATATAATTTATAAAGGAAAGGACACTCAAGTTAAAACAAACACTGTGAAATGGATAAAGAATGGAAACATGAAAGACAAAAAGATAATTGGAGATTATTATATTATTATCATGATTTATATAGAATTAATACATGAAAAAAATTAAAAACCACTGCATTTGCTTACAACACGCACAAATTACAAAAGCACCAATAATTATCGTAAACTAATATCAAAATATAATAACACATTCAGACCAAATTCAAGCCTCAACACCAATAAACACACATCCATATATTTCAGAAGTCATTCAACATAGTTTCATGTGTACAAAAAAAAAAGATGGTGTTCACAAATGTTGAAAGAAGTGCATCATGATGGGATAAATCTAAAAGGATATGGTAGAGTCGCACTCAAGATTGATGTAATAGACGAAAGTTGTTCATACGCAGGCCTAAAATTTGAAACGTTATGAAAGGACTATAATTTAATTTATGTCGTGTTAGCCAAAGAAACTGAGATCATAATTTTTGGTGTATATTTGATATTTAATACATAAATAAGTTGAATGTTTTTAAAATAGACATGATATATTACATCATCAAAGCATCCTTTTCACAACCTTCTAACACAAAGTTTTCCGCTAGAAGTGTTGGTGCTGCATTTTAGAAGCATTCTAGATTAAGGCCATCATTCAAAGTTAAACTTTGAGCCTTATTGATATTAAAGTGAATTAAAAATATATCATACATGTCTTTGTGATCCTCGAGATGGTAATGCTTGAAACATTAAAGCATAAAAACAATTTCCAAAACAGAAAATTTGGAATCAAACTTTATTAAACTTAAAAGAAATAAGTATATACGATAAATTAAGTTACTAACATAAAAATTACTCATACTTCCTAAACATAATGGGGAGGGTAAGGGCAAGCCTGAAGTGGATAAAATGAAGAATAGAAAAAGTGGAGATGGGTACATTATTCTAATTAGTTGTAGTGAGAATACTGAAAGTCTAAAATAAAAAGTTTCATCATATGGTTTGATCACGTATACTAAATATCATCTATCAATTATGGGGAAAAGGAGGATAAAATGGAATTACAAATTGTGAAGTTTAATATTATTATATTATTGTGCCCCAAACACCTACTCCACATCACATAGTCTGTTTATCTTTTGCTCCACACAGATTTTTCCATATTGTGCCAAAGCCAAATAAAAGAGAACAAATGAAATTAAGTAAAACAAAATACAAAAAATATAAAAATTTACACATCTTGGTTGCTATAGAATTTCATCAAACATATGTTGTTCAAACTGAAAGCAAATAAAAATAGAACATTTAATATACTTGTTGATATTTACTAAGAACTTACCACCAATCTGAAATAATGCACACTTGATATCTATAGAATACCAAATGAAAGAGCAAGAATTAAAGCCACATAACAACCCCACAAATTTTTTTTCGATTCAACAATGATGAACTTATAATTCTGAAAATTAGTAGTAAAAAGAAGAAAAACCGGTAAATGTACAGATATGTTAAAATGATCACTTGAGCTTTTTGTCAAACACCTAACGTTTAGCAACAATATTGGTATTAACTTATTGAGGATAATTCTATTCCACCACCACTCTTGTAGGTTAATTGTTGGTCACGACCACACGCGTTCACTACCACCTCAAATATCGTAATTTTGAGAGAGTTGGTTTCAATTAGTGACCATTAAGATATGTGGGAGGAGAACCGACTAAACGAGAAGGGACAGAGAGATAGATATAAAATCACCGGTAGTGGAGGAAAAGTCTGCTCGGTTGCCATCTGGAAAATACGTGACTCCATATTTTTAGGGAGTCCGATTTTATTTGAGAAGATAAAAATAGAAAATGTTGGATTCCAATCTAAATTTCCCTGACTCGAAATTGATATTAAGATTGAAGTCTCTCTGGACTTCAGATACACTTTTTCATTATTGAATATGATAATGACAACATATTTCATATTTGTATTTGTAGAAAAAACATATTTCAGAGTTGCATATTAATCTGAGAATGCAAAAGGTAAAAGTTATAATAACCATTTTGTCCAACATGATAGAACAACAAGTGCTCAAATTTTTCATAACGAAGTGGGCACCTTTTTATTTGGTAGAATAGAAAACCCACAATTTCGTACACGAACCACGACTCTTTTAAACTAAAAAGGATACAATCCTTAAATTGAGAAAGGTACACGGACTCTAACCCGACATGTAACAGACGGTTTTATGTAAGTTATTACAAGTTATTACCTCAACTTAGGCCTTTCAATATAGACACCAAAAAAATGTAAATGGCCCCTCTTCCCTGTAACATGAAAATGTGCCTCTTTTCTACACATGCATATAATAAATCAACAAAAAATGTACAAAGCATAACAAAATATCAAGCCCGTAACTTGTAGCATACAATGAGCTATTATAAGATGGAGGACGAATATACAAACGTGTCTTGAAGTCTGGAATTATCCACACGAGATAAATACTTGAGCAATTGATGTTGTTAATCATGTGTCATATGACTGGAAAACTCCTCAAAGTTAACAACATCCTGCACCAAATATACATAGGGAACTCAATAAGGACCCATACAAGTTAGAAATAAGTAGGAATATGACCAAAAATTCAGAAACAAACTGAGAAAAATTCAAGTTTGAGTAATATGTTCCAAAGAAAGGAGTGACTACCCCCAAAAAATCCAAAAACACCAGTCCTCTTCAAAGGAAAAACTTACGTGAGGTAAATGACTGAAAATTTTCTCCGGTGAGATCTAGGGTTTGTAAAATGAAAAAGGCGAATATGTAATCTCCGTTTAAAGAAAGATAAAAGGCAATAAAGTGAGGAGGGAGAGGAAAGGACGTGAAAAATTAAAGGGTGTGGGAGTGGGTAAATGAAGGGTCGGTTGTACAATTCAAGAATATTAAAGAAGAAGCGAAAGAGACTAATTAAAATGACTACAACCGTGTTACTAAGGTGCCACATGGACATTTTAGTTGAAGAAAAGATATAAGTGATTGTAAAGCATTTTAGAGTAATATAGAGATAAAAATCAAGAACTATCATAAGATGGCCTAAAGGGAACGGAATTAATACATATTAACCATTGAATTGTTCATAGAAATATAAAGGGATGAAAGTGGGAGTGGCAAGATTTCATCAATTTCCCCACTTTTAGATTGTTAGTTTTGATTTCTTGAATAATTCATCAATAGACCTGAAATAGCATGTATGGTTCATCGTGAGCTTCCTTCTTCCTTTTGTTTTGGATCAATTATCAAAAAGTCCCTCAAATATTTTTTTAACACGCATTTAATTCAAATAATTTCTTATTTTTAAAGGTCTCCATCCCGCCCCACCTCCCCCACCACCCCTGCCGGAGCTCCGACGACCCTCACTGGAACTCTTTTTTTAGTGTTTTTGCATGGTATAAGACTTTTTGGAACAAAATAAAAAGGCTTGGACTAAACGTGTATTAAAAATGGTTGTGAGACTATTCGGTATATGCCCTTTAACCTCGTTTAAAAAATTAAGTGGTCTCACATCTTAAATATTTTTTAAAATTATAATAAGTTTTAAAATCGTCTATAACCACCCATAACCACTTCTATATGCTTAACGCTCTTCATTTTAGTAGAGAATGACATGTTGCATTAAAACAAGACCAACAATTATAAAACAATAACTTGAGATTGATTACAAATGAATTTTAAAATACTTTTTCCTGTAGTCTTGTTATCGACTGTTCAAAAAAAAAAGAAGGAAGAACATTTGAAGTTTGATATAGTAAAGTTATGGGAATTTGTTTTTAAGCAATAATACTAAATGCGAGATATGATTTTACATAAAATGTTGAAGTATAATTCCCAAAAAGCTTTCTGCAATTATAATTGAATATTCTATCCAAAAATAAAAATGCCATCATGGAATAAGCAAGCTCTCAATTCAAACTCAACTCTTTGAAATTATCATCCTTGATTAGCAACTTCAGAGTTATCCCGCCAATGATCAATCGAACTACTTGCTATCTTTGCACAGTAATTTTTTTCTTCTACTCTATATTATACAAGTGCCTTATCAATTGTCAACAGTAGAAATTCCACATATTCGATGCCTTGCAGCATGAAAAAATTTCGGACCCTCACTAGACTTTGTCAGATGGTTCATAAGTCCAAAGTAATTAACAAAAATACGCAAGCAACCTTCAAATCGTTGAAGTATGAGATTCTATCTCTCTGTGTCTTTTTTACAGTTGAGGAGAGACGTAAAACTAACACATCGATCAATCAAAACTAGACCTTTCCATCAGATGAAGGAAGAATTCCCTTGGTTTTCATTGTCGTGGAGGACGTAGTTAAAGAGTTTGTGCCCTTAGAGGGGGCTGAAGATGGAGTGGGAATCTTTTTAGGCATCATTTGCTCCCAGTATCCCTTAGGGGATCTTGATGCTTCTGAGGCAACAATAAAAACAAGAAGACTCAAGAGCAAGAGCTTTTGCTTCCAAGAAGAAAGCATGATTAATTTAAATGGCAAAAAATCCAGTTTCCAAAGATGGGTTTTGATAGTTGTTGGGAGCAGACATGTTGAGCAATCTACGAAGAGTGCCAACTTGGTTGTTTGAGGAGAGATGTGACAATGGCAGACAAGGGGTAATTTAAAAATATTAAGCTTTTAGCCGTTGCTTCTTGTTGCTGTTATTATGTTGTGTGAGTGAAAAAGTGGCATGGAATACGAGTAATTCAAGGAAACATATCATTACACTGGACCACACATTAGGAGGTTTGGTTAATCTTAAAATCAGACTTGTTGCTAATGAGGTATAAACAATGACTAATGTCATTTACGCAACATGTTGATATATAATTTCACCTTTGATTGATGTTGAATGCTGACATCACCTCAGAAAATTTTCTTTATTCACATGTAAATGAACCTCTCCATATAAATTGTTTGTTGAAACATATTAATCGCTTCAGTACATGTTTTTGAACAATTTTACCATCATTACTTGTTTTCTTAATAATATTTGTTGTTTGGGGTTAATCAGCCGTTCCTAATATCCTCACGAGTTTTGAAAAAATTTATATGAGCCGGGGTCTACAAATACCCATACATTTAAATTACAGTTTTGGGGAAATTTTTAAAATAGATTTTCTCGGACCTTAATTTTAGAGATACATATATTCCTTATTGGCTACTTTTTCTGTAAATAGTTTGCCAGTCAGTTTGTTAATAAGTTTGTTAATTCTATTTTAGGTGATGTTTTGTTTTCTTATATATTCATGATTGTTTCTCTAAATTCAGTCAATTCAGTTGCTCATTTCCACTTTCTCTCTCTACATTGCTCTTTCTCTCTAGGTTGTACTATGGTGTCAGAGCAGAGCCTTCGATGCCACTGTTGATGTTCTTCATTCCCCTTTGATTTCTCATCGTTTTCTAAGCTTCGAAGTTCATCTTCATCACCTCCATCATATTCAATAGGCCTATAAATTGAGCCGAGCAAGTCCGAAGGTCGCTTGATCGGCCCGCTAAATTTGGACCGAGCTTTTATTGAGTTTGAGTCGAGCCGAGCCGAGTTTGAGCCAAGATATTAGGCTCGAATTTAATTTGAGGAGAGTTTGAGCGAAGCACTGTCAAACCTGAATTAGGCTCGGCCCAAAATTATATATATATATATATCACTACAAGAAAAAATATCATTTATGTCAATTTACAAATGAACGTTATGTGAGACAAATGTAAATTGATATAAATAATATTCATTTATGTCAATTTTACTTTGAAAGTAAATTTTTATTTCAATTTAAATAAAATTGACATAAAAAATAAATCATTTATCTCATATTTATATTTAGATGACACAAATATATATGAGTTATTTTCATCTTCGGAGTAAAAACTGAGATAAATGAAAAAAAAAAAGCAGTGCTAATTTTTTTCATTCCCCCGCTCCAAAAATTTGGAGCCTCAAAATTCGCTCCTCTCTCTCTCCCGTACATCAACTACCGTCCCTCTCTCCCTCTCTCATCCCTCAAAATTCGCTCTTCCCTCTCTGTTGGTCTCTCTCTCTCTCTGACTCTCCCTCTATCTGGGTCGCACGACTCTCTCTCTCTCTCTGTCTCGCTCACGCAAACTCCGGCTCACAGCACCTCCAGCTCTCTCACGTCTCATCACCTCCGGCGCCGGCGAGATTCATCAATCAGGTACAAAAAGCTCTAATTTAGATTTGCAAGGGTTTGTGTATATGTGTTGTGTATATGCGATTTGTTCTTGATATGTGTGTGTGCGATTTCTTGATTTGTGTATATGCGATCCGTTCTTGATTTTTGTACGTGTTTGTAATATTTTTGTTTGAAAACCTAATTGATTTCTCTTCCTTTTTATTGTGTCTTTTATCAGGCTTACAGCTGGGACGCCTTCCCTCTTCTCCTGTTTTCTATCCCGGCGTACGTTGCTTTACCAACTCTTTTTACATTAGTAAATAGTTATGTTCGTGCCAAGCATTGTTCAAGCCTTTATTTGTTTAGATTTGTTACAACTATTAGCAATAATACTCTTTAAAGAATTGTGTCTATTATAAATTCAGTTTATATATTGTCATTTTTTTTAAAAACACACATTAAAGAAATAGTTGAGTGTCATTAGTTTCAAGCGTAATTTTATTTTCTTTTCAGTTTATATGTTCAATGTTTAATAATTTTGGTTAATGACTTGTTGCAAAAAATAGTAGGGTCATTTGAAGAAAAGTTCTTTGACAATTTTATAATTAGTATATAGTCCAATCTTTTTAATTTTGTTCCAAAAGATCCCTCGGCGCTTAAAACAATTACAAACTTTTTTTTATCTTATCCTAAACTTTAAAAAATAATTATCAAAAAAGTAAACAGGCGAGTTTTTGCAAAATTAAAAAATAAGGTGAACTAAATGTAAAATATACTTAGCTCCTAACGACTAAACATTAATTGTCCCGGTTGACTTAAAATATTTAAGTTAAATGTAAAATATCTAGTTTTTGACATAATGTAAAATGTTATGCTTAATGTATAGTATTTAGAGGTTTAGAAATGTAGGGTCAATTCATTTAGTGCTTAGTACTTGAATTTTTGTTAAGATTTTTAGTTCCTAATATGTAATTGTGCAGTATCGTTTCTGTGTCCTTCAATATTCGAATTTCTTTTGAGTCAGACCTGCCATATTCGGGTTTCTTTCGAGTCGGACTCGTTAATTTTAACATGTTAAATGATGTTTTGCTTGAGTTGTGAAAAAAAAATTCAATCTTACAGTTCCGGCCGTCCTGAATTAAAATCCTAGATCCGTCATTGTGTGTGTATCAGCCTTCACTACAAGAAAAAACAAAATTTATGTCAGTTTAGAAATTGACTTTATGTCTGATAAATGTAAACTGACATAAATGGTATTTATTTATGTCAATTTGACTTTAAAGGTATATTTTTATTTCAATTTAAATAAAATTGAGATAAAAAAAAAAATTATTTATCTCATTTTTATATATAAATAACATAAATATAATGTTAATTATTTTAGACTTTGAGTCAAAACTGAGATAAATGGAAAAAAGAAGGGAGCTTATTTTTTTGGCACTCCCGCTCTAAAATTTGCTCTTCTAAATTGTTTCCCGGCTCTCTCATACACGCTCGCATAACTCTCTCTCTCTCTCTCTCTCTCTCTCTCTCTCTCTCTCACACACACACACACACACACAAACACACAACTCTCTCTCTCGCTCGCTCCAACGCACATCTATCTTTCTCGTTCCACCTCCGGTGCTGGCAAACTTCCATCACGCAGGTACAAATAGCTCACGATTGTCTTAAATTCTAGGTTTTCCAGATTGAGTTCTAATATGTTTGATTTGTTCTTGATTTTTTTATTATTTTTGGATTTGATTTTATATAGATATATGGATTTAAAAATGTTTGAAACCCCATCAAATGCTACCATCGTCCCCATCGTCCGCCTATTTAAACCCCATCATTTGATGAAAAATCTAAATTGAGAAATGATGGGGTATTCATCGACCTAGAAGCACATGATACTATGGTACCTCTTCTTCGATTTAATAATTGGTTTTCTTCTTCATTTGAGCAGTTATGAGAACCAGATCCACTACAAAATTTGATGATTTTTGTCCATATCTATTTAGTATGATTTTTTTGCCATGGTATTATTTGAATGCAATTTAAGAATTATTATACTAGTACTCCCCTTACTTTAGATATCTTGCTTAAAGCATTTTTCAAATAATCACAATGTTGCTACTTCCCTCTACACAAAGATGGGTTTGTATTCCTAACTCTGACCACAAACATGGGTTTGTACATAAGATGAGTTTGTTTTATGTAATTGGAATATAGCTTGTAAATAATTGAATCAAGGTGGAGTATGGTTATTTGTGTGTAATTGGATTGGAGCTTGTTGCTCAATCTTAAAGGATTTAGTCATCTGGAAAAAAATTAAGGAGACCAAATTTTATTTCAATTAGATTATAGATACCGAGCATTTTAGAGCATATGAGCAATGGATCTTGTGGAGAATTGCTCCCTTGGTTTGCTTTATAGTTTTTATCTTATTGTCATCAATTTGGGTACATGGTTATATAAAATATTTGTTAATATATATGAATTTACTTTTTCCTAACTGCTGCAACATGTATAATTAGTTTCTTCTTATTTATGCCCTATTAAAAAGACTTTATCAAGTAGTCTTTGAATATCAGTAATCGTTTTTATCGCACAATTTATGTTGGGAACCTTCCCCTGAATATATGAGAATATGAGAATGGTAAGTTTTGGATCTATTCTACAAGGTTTGATTTGAATGTTTCCTTCTCATTTATATTTCCCAAGAGTTAAGTGTGTATTTTCATAATATTTTTCAATCTACAACATAAAACACAATATATTGTATGTATAATTATGTCACCATTTTTAAATGATTATGGTTATGTGTGTGAAGTGATTCACATTCATGTTTGAAGTTAGTTACACATGGAACCCATCTATTTAAGTATCTCTTAAGGTAATCTATCAATATAAAGACCGATTGCATTGTCGTTGACAAATTATCATATGGCATAATTATAGCAATTGGTTTGATTTTGGGTTGTCAATTCTAATATTGTTAGTTAATAATGCAAAATAGGTTTCTAATTATTCATATTGATATGCATGTGTGTATCCCCCCCCCCCCCCCCCCTAAAAGTACTTAATAGTGGTGGTAATTGACAAGGCAATGATACTGGGAAGTGCAAATTTTTTTTTGTTTATTTAACCTATTATTTGGTGAAATTCTATGTAAACTATGTATGAATTAACCTACTTCACACTTTTGTATCTTGAATTTAAGAACTAAAATCTGTATTTGCTATTAGTTAACACATATCTTACCACCAATGATCATGTTCATGGTGGGGGATACTAATTGTAAAGAAATTGCCATGTCAAATATCCTAGTTGGTAGCTCCTCCACACTGGTGTTCCTGATATCCAGCATTTGTAGGTTTCACATGTGCTTTATCATTGCTTGGTGATTTTTTTAGTGTCTAATATTTGGAGATGTTGGAAATAACATGAATTTCAGTAGTGGTGATTTTGAGGTGTTGGCAATAGCATGAAGTTCAATAATGATGATTTTGAGGTGCCATAGTTGTGTTGTTTCCATTAATATTGGTCCTTTAATATGTTTGGTATGGTTTCCTGATTTGATTTTTCATTATGTTTTCCATAGTTGAGGTGCCATAGTTGTGTTGTTTTCGGTAAAAGGCAACACATAATTGAATGTTATATGACGGTCGCTTCAATTAGTTTCTAAATGTGCTAGTATTCCCAAATTGTGCTTTTCGTAGATGGTTTCTTGATTGTTATTGGGTGTTTGTCGGTTCGAGCATAAAGTGATGAGGCTATACACCTAATGGAAATGGTAGAATTGATAATAAGTATCCCATGGATCTTATGTCTTAGAGCAAGATTCACCTTAATAACAGTTGTCATATTGGAAAATTCACCAAGTATTATTTGTATCTATTTAAATGAAACACATCACATAATATCTATTTGACTAGAGTTTATTATCACTTTTGTCATTTG
Source organism: Sambucus nigra (assembly GCA_949130495.1). Lineage (NCBI taxonomy): Eukaryota > Viridiplantae > Streptophyta > Magnoliopsida > Dipsacales > Adoxaceae > Sambucus > Sambucus nigra. The sequence goes on along the minus strand of OX422220.1, from coordinate 393,876,783 downwards.
AAGTTAATCAAGTTCTTCCAACATTGCAAGTACTGATTTGCTTCATGATCCTCTTTGCGTGTTTTGTTAAAAATGCCCTCAGGACAGCAATAGACATACCCATGTTGTTAACATGGTGTTCATATATCTTCAAGATCATAAATTAATCATAATCCTTAATTTTCAAGAAAAAAGTCAGTTGGTTGCAAAAGATATCAATGCAAGGTTAACAACAGGGGTATGTCTATGGTGATGCACGAAGTTATCCCACATTAATTATATTCCTGTGAAGATCCCGAAAGTCTATAGTAAAAAACGAAAAGGTTAGTGATGTAATCGATAATTGTAATATCGAAGTTAAACAGGCGTGGTATAAAAGGCCCATTCTATTTCTCTTTCTTTGAGTTTGTTTATTTTCATATGTGGTTCGATTGCCATGAGTATGAATGGAGTAAAATTATAGTTAAAGCGCAAAGGGATTTATGGTTCGATTGGGATGAGTTTGGACGCAGAGTTTCGGGAGATGATGGTCTAACAGATGTTATCAAAACATTGATTCAAATACTGTTTGTTGACGTTATCAAATAAGTCTGATTTCATTTTGTTAAGATATAGTTCTATATACATATTAATACCTGATTCAGACCTTTGTTGAATTGATTGGATATATGTTTGGAATAATGTTTCTTGTACTGGCCTGCCTAAGATTGAATATGATCATCACCCACTGCTATTTGAATCTACTTGGATTAATCTTACATAACCAAGACCTTTCAAATTCTTTTCTTCTTGGGTGGACCATCCTCATTTCATGGATCTTATTAAGAGTGAATGGACTAATATCACCCCAATTGGTTATCCTATGTATATTCTAAAAAAAGAAACTCAAAAATGTCAAGTGTGTATTGAAAAAGTGGAATGCCTTTGTTTTTAGAAACATCCATTAAAATATGCTACAAGCTAACTCCTCTTTAGCAAAATTCAAGAAGAAATTTAAGGGTTAGGCCACTCCTGACTCAGACATATGTGTTTTACTCTGAAATGGTGCCTTTTTTTCTTGATAGTTTGTTGTGAGAAAGAGAAAATCAAATTTACATATGTTGGAGCACAGCATTGCTGGAATTGATTGGAATTTCAATTGTTGGAGAGGTAAGGCTGCAATATCCATTTCTGATGCCTATTGTCAACTATTTTGTACTTTCTCTATCACAAATCAATTGGTAAACATTATGATGGCATATTTTTTATTGGATGCTGCTATTAGAGCTTCTAATTTGAGAAGAGTATCCATTATAGCATGGCAACTATCCGTAGATAAACATTCAAGCAATTTATCCCTCTCCATTGTCTATTACCGTTGCAAAGATCGTTCACCTGAAGCAAATCAGTGCGGCTAGTATACTGGTATAAAGGTCATGTAGGAGATAAATGGAATAGTTATAGGATAAACTAGTTTCAATACTAGTGACGTACTTTAAGTAATTGTATTATCCAGAACAGAATCACTAATTTTTTTTGTAAGACATATTTTTTTGGGACTGCGATTCCTAGAAAAATATGAATTTGGGCACATTTTGTTGGAAACTTGCTTTTATTTACATGCACACACACGCACATATCTCTGCTTTAGATAATTGATTCTCTTTATTTCTTTTTGTGGAGGTTTGTGCCCACATGCATTTGAAAAAATAAGTCCATATGATATTCGTAATTCCAAGTTTCATGTTTATTTATTCTGTTATTACTTCATATCTTTTTAATTTATCTTCTATTGCCAAAGATTCATAAATATTTGTTAAGTAACTTGCTGAGTTATAGTGGTATGTTTTCAATCTTTTGATTTCCTTCTTGTTTAGAAGCAGAGAAGCAGTTCAAAATTCCCTATACATGGTTGGACTGGAAGATTTATAACAAAACAGTATTCTAATGTTCCGCCTAGTCAACCTTATTTGTTGACTTTTATAGTGGTATGATGTGAATTTGGGACTTTTAACTTTGGGAATGTGAGCGAGAAATGTGTGGTTTATTTGTTGTACCGACATACCATTTTTAAGGGAGGACAAGAATAAAGATGTGATATCATCCCCGATAGCGTGCCAATATTTTTGAAAAAATAAGGCAGGCATACCATCAGAACTGAAATATTTTAAATGAGCCGATATATTTTAAATGAGCGTAACTCAGGCATGAAACTCCTCAATTGGGCCTTCTACTACTGCTGTATGGACTAGGGGTTCTCTAACCTCACCATCTTCATACTCGTCATCTTCTCTGCCATCTTGTCTATCTTCTGTATCCTTGGGAGTGACTAGAGCATGATTACCATCTGACTCGCAGTTAGAACCGTAATAATCTTGTTCCAGCATATGAGATGAAATATTGATCTTTCCCTCATCACTTTCAGAACCCTCACCATTTCCATGAAAATAAGTAAGCTCATCCATCACTTCCAATTTGCATGCCATAGGGTCCTTAACATTCATCCCATCAAATGATATTAATTTATTAGCCTCATAGCCTATACATGTAGAACCCATTTTGGCAGCAACCTTTTTCATACTTCCATGTGCTTCTTGAGGTGTGTTCATATTAAAATATTCTTCTTTTGTACAAGTAGAATATTCTGATTGATTTGATGCATCCTCAATTACAGACAACTTTGAATAATTAGGCATTGCTGAAGAACACGACTTTTGGGGATCAATAAATACAATAAACAGAGTGTACAAACTTTCCAACTGATCTGAGTGATAACACTTCTGTTATTCTCTGTGTTTCCTAATTACTATCTTGAACTAATTCAGATTTAACTGACCAGTGTTCAACTACTTTTGAGGGGATAATATCTGGAAACTTAAAATCTTATTTACTGACCCCTTGTACCAATTCCTTATTTCTAAAAGTCGGTAGTCCCTTAGACTTCCCTTTAGTGTCGCCACAATCATCTTTAGCACTCTTATCAAATGGATATGGTTTTACATTCTTATCACCAGCAGAATTGATGCTTTTAGTAGAGACCAACAGTCCAAGCATATTTGAGTCAGGTACAACCCTTCATGAATCTACTTTAGCTGATGAGACACAGTGTTCACTGAAATTTGACGGACAAGATAATGTACTAAGGCTTAAATAAAGAAGATCCTAAACTTTAGAGTTCTGTCTAGGGGCCATGTGGTTTCAAGTCTCCTAGTGTTTGTACCATAAGATCCATATGGGTCTGAGTAGGCACCCCATCATATAGGTGTTAGTTGATAAGGCTTCCCGAACTCGGTTGTTCTAGTTATATTGTTAGATTTAGTGCCTGAATTAAGAAAGATGGACCATATAATTCTTCTCCCATAGTAAGAATATTAACCCCCGTGCTATGATTGGGTAAGGGACTGGTGTTGTGTTGTTGGATTGCAAAGGACTTTATGTAGGTTATAACTTGAATCAAGATCATGAGTTACTTATTTTGGTTTAAGATGGATTTGAAAGTTCAAAATATATACATATATAAGAAATTATTGACTGCATCAAATCGACCCGCACTTTTTTACTTGCTCCTTGTGATATTTATGTGGATGATTTGGTATCTTTTCCTTTGATATAGCACAAGACTATTAATAGTGTTCTTGCAAGAGGTGAGAAGCTGGATAGTTTAGTTAAGAAGAGTTCAGATATGAGTGCAGCTTCACAAGTACATAAACACTAGGGATTTTAACAGAAGAAACATATTTGGGGTCTTCGAAGTTTAAGAGTAAAGAGAATAAACATATCTGATTTTTCACAAATCTAAGTAAAACTACCTTAACACAAGCTGGGGTCTTCCATCTCCTCAAAATCGACCTCTTTCTCACTGCTACATGTCCAAAGCCTATGATAGATTCAATTGGTTGTTCTTAATAAAAGTTCTGAGATAATTTGGTTTCTGTCAACTATGGATTGACTTAGTTTTAAAGGATGTATTTAATTATTTGTAATCTATGATAGTTAATTATAGTCCATCTAGTTTCTTCTCTTATACTAATACTTACCTATTGAAATATCAATCCTCATGTGGAGACTTTTGCAGCAGCTTATTCCAGTTGATGACTATATTATTAAACATTGAGTTAGACTCTGCTCTAAATGCAACTACTTCCCAAATCTTTGCCATATCCTTAAACTTAAAGTCATTCAAGTGGAATCAGATTCTAAATTATCTATTGATATTTTAAATGGACACATTAAAACTCCTCCTTGGAATCTAATAGAGGTCATTTTATATATATTTTATTATTTTCTATGATATGTAGAAATGTTTTAAAACAAATTACATTAAGCTATTTTATTTATCTGCAAATTGTTAGGATATAATTTATAAAAATAAAAATAAAGTAGGTCATTCCAGATGCTGAAATAAGGCAAAGCCATAATTTTTTTTCATTATGATTTTTTTTGTTAAAACAAATATGTATTGGAATATCCAATTCGCGCTTGCTCAAATCGGGCCTGAAGCCCGTTATACTTTGTGACCTGAGCTTGAGACAAACACTCTCAGGCTCGTATAGGTCGAGCTTGAGCTTGAGCTTGAGCTTGAGCTAAGTAAATTAAAATCAGGTCGAGCCTGATTAACCCCAAACTCGACTCATAGAGCCCGATTGACAGGCCTAATATTCAACTGGTTGATTTCTCAACATTTTCTTTAATTTTCCCTGATTTTCACTATGACGAATCTTGGAACTTATGTGTTCACAATCTTTATTGTCTTCTTCATTCGATGACTCTTCATCGCCATATTTTCTCAATAGCGGTGATAATCCAAGTAATATTTTGGTTTGTCAACCTTTGATTGGAGCTGAGAATTTCAATACCCGGTCTCATTCCATGATTGTTGCTCTTCGTGCGAAGAACAAATTAGGGTTTATTACCGAAACTCTTCTTGAACCTTTTATTACTGATACACTATACAATCAATGGATTCGTTGTGAAAATATGCTTATTTATTGGATTCTTAAGTCTGTTTCTAAGGACAATGCATCTATGGTAATTCATCTAACGATGTTTGGTTTGATATCAAATAATGTTATTCTCAAGAGAATGGCCCTTGAATTTTTCAATTGAAGAAAGAAATTTCATTGTGGAAACAAGATCAATTAAGAGTTACCACTTATTTTCCCAAAATGAAGTCTCTGGGATGAACTCTCGTGTTATGTCATTGCTCTTACTTGTAAATGTGGTGCTCTCAAAACTTGTACTTGTGAAATTGTCAAAAACTCACTTGATCATCAGCATCATGAGCATAGTATGTTCTTTCTTATGGGTTTTGATGATTATTACAATCCTAATTGAGATCATATCCTTCTTATGGATCATTTCCCCTCCATGAATACGGTTTCTGCAAATATCATTCAACAAGAAAGGCAAAGAGAACTCACTTTGTCGAAGGGGTACTTGTAATACCCCTTATTTATGAGTAATTATTTTTATATTAATTTTTCATGTGCGTTAATTATATAAAATAAAGAAAGTTGAAGTAAATATTACTCATTTAAGAGGTAATATTTACCGAGTTTTTCATATTTACCATTAAGCGAATGTAAATAGTGTAACATTACGTTTTATTGCGTCGTTGTGCTTTAAGCGACGGTTATGAATTATATTCCAATTGGATTATTATTTAAGAGTTAATATGATGATGGAACATGATATAATGAAAGATATTTCGGATGCCAATTTAGAGGGCACGGTTAGTCCAAAAATGGTTGAGATAGTCAAAATAAGTACCAATTGTGTTTTCGGGCTCCGGGAATACTTTTGACTAGTTATAACTTAATTATGATGTTACGAGTCATTTTAATTGTGTGGTTGCATTTAAATTTTAGGCTTAATGTCTTTGGATATTTTAGTCTTGTAAGAACATTTATTTCTCATTTATGTTTAAAAAAAACTAGAGAGAGTTAGAGAGAAAAGAGAGAGCTTGGGAGAAAGAGGAGACTTGCTATCTTTGTCTTGAAATCATCTCAACGAGCAAGAATCTGAGGCTACAATCTTGAGGTAATTTTTTAACTTGCAAATATGTATGATTGAGTGTGAATGATTTGTATATATAGTTGTGTTTTGAGATTTAAACCATTTGTAGGTTTTGATGATTTTGGTGTTAAATCTTTAGACCTTGATTTAGATATGATTTGAGTTGGATATATTAGTTAGTTGTTGTGTAAGAATGATTTGGTGAAGTTATTAGATGATGTTGTTGAGAGAAGTGGAAGAAGAAGTGGAAGATTTAAGTTTTGTAAGAAAAACGGGAGATGGCCGACTTACCAGGTACCAGACCGATCCGGTCCTCCAAAGAGACGGATCGATTTTACCCCCAAAATTTTCTGCATAAGGCATACTTAGCGGACCGATCCGAATAAAATGAAAAACGAATCGATCCGGTACCCTATTTTCAACCTAAAAATGAGATATTCTTTCTACTCTTTTCTTTTAGGTTCAAGGCTTAGGAATCTTCTTATAATAAGTAATAAAGAGTATTAGGGTCTTATATTAGGGGGGTTAATACCCTAGGTTAGAAAGGTAGTAATTAGGATTATTTCGGGAGAAAATTAGTATAACTAAATGTCTTAGTTTATCTAGTAAGCTAGCCTAGGACCAAGGGAGAGTTGGGTGGTAGGTTTTAGGACTTTTAGAGACTATTATGAGGAATATTACACTTGGTAGCTTATAGTGTTGTTGTGAACTCTCGGAGGCTAGTATGGGGGCAATTAAACTTTGTAGCTTACGTCGTTGGGTACATATGGTTATGGATATAATGAATTTACACTTGAAATTGGCATATCTTGTGATTTACTTCATGCATATACATGCCTCTCTAAATACTATCATACGGGAAGTTATGTGCATGAGGTAAATCCCCTTGCATGTGATGCAGGGAGAATATACTCCTCGACCATAGGACCAGTGGTTATTTTAATACCCCGTATTTTTATGCTATATTAATTTGGGGATTTATTAAATTTAATGTGAGTTAATTATTTAATATAAATTCGAAAATTAATTATGTTATAATTATTAAAGTGATGAGAGTTAGTAATTATGGGAAAATTTGTTGAATATTACTAATCAGCAAAGTAATATGTAATAGTGGGTATATCAAATGTCACGATTGAATAAAATGACAATTTTGGAAATTTGAGTCGGGACGCGCCCGTGTCGCGTCAAGACTAAATATTGATAAATAAAAGCGAATATTTTATAAGTTGCTTGTATGGTCGTTTTGAGTGCGCCAACGCGTCCGGAAGGGTCGAGATAGTCAGAAAAGTGTACCCGGGGGTTTAGTTTGGGTCTCGGGGCGGTTTTAGGCCTAAATAGTACCCCGGGAGGGCATTTTGGACATTTTATATTTTTGGGTAATTAAACCCACGAAAATTCAAGGGTTATATCAGATGTATAGGTTACCTTATAGGGTTAAAACAATTCAAAACCTTAGAACGGCCATAGGAGAGGAGAGGAGAGAGCTCCCAAAGCAATCCAAGGCCCGAAATCCATCCGTTTGCACCGCCACCACCACCAACGCGAAGATCGCGAGATGGGGAACGCAACCACACCAAATTCGGCACCAAACCAGAACATCGAAAATCCCAGGCAAGTGTTTATCTTGCTTATTTCGTTGATGCATCACCCATGTTAGTCTAGCAATGATTAGGGTGAGTTTTATGGAAGAAAACCTAAAATTTGAGATAGGAAATCGCATGTAGTGATGAATTGATTGTTATTCTGGAAACCCCTTAACATGTAAAGGATTAAACCACAGAATTTTGATGTTTAGAAGAAGAAAATTCTGGAAAAGATTTGTTAGAACCATGTTTCAGAGATTTCTAGGGTTCTTGATATTTACATAAATTTTGGGTTGTTAATCCATGTTTAGTGACGGAAATTTACATGCTTTACGTAGGAAATACATAATATGATGATATAATGTTAGTAGTATAAATTCTGGGACGATTGGGAATGAAAAATATGGAATTGGTTGAGGTTAGAGGATGAAACCCGTAACTGCAAAACTGCAGAAATCGCATACCTGCTCGATCGAGCCCCAGACCTCGATCGATCGACCCCTCCTGGCAGACTTATATTTTTCCCTTTTTTAAATTAGTTGAAATCACTTTAATGAGAAATAATTCATGGACGCCCTTATAAATATGTTTTGGGAGATAAAGAAGACCAGTAGGGTATATGAATAATTTTGGGACCTTTAATGTAAGACGAAAGTTGTATTTATGGGATATTGCATATAAGAAATGATGAAACTACGTATTAAAGTGAGAGATTACGTAAAATGGTTACGATAGAGAATAGATGAATACCTACTGAATTGTTATACTTGGGAGGATAGGGCCCATGAGTGTTATGTGGTAAGTTGGAATAATACCCCGAATTAAGGTTAGAGACGAACCGTTATACGTGATAACTAATAATGCGATATGGGGATAAATGTCGTAACTCTGGAATTTGAGATGTACCTAAAATTGATATGGTAATATTAGTATAGTTATATGATCGTGTATGCATATACTATCTATGTATGAAAATCGTGCCCGCGCTACTTGCTATCCCTGAGGTTACCGCGCTGGGACAGTCTTATCTCGATGGGACCTTTATGGGGGGATATTGACTTGTACCCTAGAAGATAGATATCCATGGTACAAGATGATATGCCCCAAGTGTAACCTCGGCCTAGAGACACCAACCTCGGCCGAGATGATGGCCGAGATATTGATCGACCCTATATAAGCCATGGGTCCACGATATCATCCCTCGGTCGGACTAGGGTCGGCCCAAGCCGACACTATCACCTACATTTCCAAGGGACACTACGCGCATCACAGGCATCAACAGCACTCTCATACACCTGGGTATGGCAACCTCGGCCGAGTGCAGGCCGAGGTGGCAAGAAGCCTTAGTAATCTTCAACATGGAACCAGTCCAACCTCGGCTTGGGCCGAGGTGACAATAAGCCTTGGTAATCGTCAGCATGCTATATGTCCAACCTCGGCTGGGGCCGACCCCAGCATAAAGTCTCGGCCGAGATCAGGCCGAGACTCCCTATGACACATCTCGGATTGAACGGACATCAAGCCTTTGCAGCTCGGCCTCTCCCAGGCCGAGGTCATCCACCAATATGGCGGCCGAGCATCTGTTGACATTTGGATAAGGACACATGGGCACAAATCAGTTGTAACAAGATTATTCTCCACCCATGGGGAGAATATTCCATCATCATTCCTTACAGGTGACAGTGACAGATGGCACTCCCACATTGGTGAGGCTACCACACACATGCTCATTACATGCATGGGGGGTACATTACACCCCCTTGGTACTATATATAGGGGTCATCCCCTACCTTGCAAAAGGATCCCAGTTATTCAACCCTAGCTAAAACTGTCTAAATCTACAGTAGAGAGAGAAAGCTTGAGAGATTGTATCCATGGCCATTAGTGCCTTCATTCAGTGATATTACTCACACACTCACAGTGGACGTAGGCCAGATTGGCTGAACCACTTATATACCGGTGTACTCTCCTCTTATCCTCACCTCATTCTCTTATCTCTTTATATAGCTGTGTTGCCATTGTTATTCTTATATTGAACTTGGAAACACCTTACCTGGTGGTGCTGATTCCGGCATCATCATTTTGTCGCCGTCTATGGGAATCGAGAAGCTATCTCTTCCTCTTTTTCTGCTTAACCTCATCGGAGACTCTGGTGGTGAACCAGGAACCACCGCTTGGGTGGAGATGTTTCACCATTGAAAGAGGTCCTTTAAGGTATTAAGCTCACTTGCTACTCAAGCTCTATAGTGTTAACATATGGCACCAGACTTACCACCACCTCTTCCGCCGCCCGGGGGTGGAGGGGCTAGTTCTAGTTAGGCTCCTCCTCAGTCCGAAATGGCGGAGGTAGCAGCAGCCTTAAAATATTTAGCTGCAACACAACAAGCCATGAAGGAGCAATTTGCCCAGCTCAGTCAAACCATGATGATGAGGCCACCTGGAGTTTCACCGGACATGATCACTCAGGCGGCAGTTAGCCTCATCCTAATGCCAGGGGACCACCCCAGGCGCCAATGAAGGACCAGCCTGCACCCCAGCGGAGAAGAGACGTTGCTGACCCTAGGCGCTTGCGCTTGGGGAGGCAGGGAAACCCTTTCCCAGAGGACAGGTATGATGACCTAGAAGCTGAAGAAGCCCCAGAAAACTACTGGGAGCCGTATGAGGTGTCAAATGACACTATACGACCTCTTAGGCAGAGTCAAGGATGTGTCGGCCAAAAAAGAGAAGAGGCCCAACAAAGAGGGTCGGCCTTTGACAGGTTGAGCAGAGGGTCGACCTTCGAGAGGCTGGGACTAGTGAATGACCTAAGACACAGGCTATCAAGGTCGAGGAACGCAGCAGGCTCCCAGAGAGGGGGTAGGCAAGGTCGGCCAGACCAAGGCCTACCCTGTGGTGGAAGAGCCAGGGAACAGGAAGAGGTCAATAGTCAACGTGTTGTGGCTGGGGAACCCTCTGTCCATAGTAGGGAGGTGGAAGGGGATAACCTCAGCCAAGTTGATGATAGAAGACCCTGGAATGATTCTATCCAACGCCTTAAGGAGAAGATAGGGGACCTCATTAAAAGCAGAGACCCATTACAAAGGGGTTACTCAGAGGGCTCCCCATTTGTGGCTAGGATAGTGGGGTTCCCAACCCCAGACAAGTTCAAGCCTCCTACAGCGACTCCTAAGTATGATGGCAGCACTAAACCTGTGCACCATATCGAGATGTACCAGTCGGCGGAAGATATTTACTCGATACCCGATGAGATGAAGTGTAGGGCCTTCTCAGGGACCTTGACAGGGGCAGCGCACAGCTGGTTCACCTCTCTTCCGAAGAACTCGATCGAGAACTTCAAAGGTTTGGCTGAGCAGTTCATCCACAACTTCTGCTTTGGGGTAAGACCTCAAAAGAAGACTACCCACCTGCTGTATGTCAAACAGGCCAAGGGTTAAAGCCTAAGAGACTACATAGCAAGATTCAACAAAGAGAAGTTGGAGGTGGAAGATTATGAAGAGAGTATAGCCATGACCGCCCTTATAGGAGGCCTCCAGAAGGGGAAGCTACTGTGGAAATTGGCGGAAGACCCCCCCAGGTCTATGGCGGAGCTGATGGCAACCGCAGGGAAGGTGATGAATGCGGAAGAGGCAATAGAAGCCAAATATGAGGAGGAGAACCGCGGTGGCACTGGGAGGTCCCAAAGCAAGAAAGAGGGGAAGAAGAGGTCAGGTGACGACAAGTTTTCTCATTACACTCCTCTGACTGTGAGTTGTGAACACATCCTTAATGAGATTAAGACTGACCGGGCTCTGAGGTGCCCAGAGAAACTGAAGGCCCCGCCACATAAGAGGAACAAAAACCTATGGTGTGAGTTCCATCAGGATCACGGCCATATCACAGATAGATGCTTCTCTTTAAAGAATGAGATTGAGAAGATGCTGAAATCTGGAAAGCTGAGGAAGTATGTGGATGGCAAGGCTCCGAAGGGTGGAAGAGAAGACCCTAAGAAAAGAAGAAATGACAGGTGCCGTGGCGATGTCCCGACCAGAAGGCATGATGATTCAGAGGGAGATGATGAATACAACCCAGATCTCCTGCCAAAGGATGACAACACCCCGGTGAAGAGGGTCGGTATGATCTCCTTTGGTGTTAGCACCATATGTGGGGGATCTGCAGGAGGTGGCTCTGAGGTAGCCGATCGGAAGGCTCATATAGCAGAGTCCAGGTCAGTGGCCAAGCCTGAGGTTGTGAATCTAACGTCTTCCGATGCCGTGCAGAAAAGAAAGAAGGTGGACATGGACACCCTCATAGTGGGGTTCTCCAGACTCGACTTCAAGGGTATCTTAGCCCCCCATGATGATCCTTTGGTCATAACAACCAGGGTGCATGGGTGCGAGGTAGGGAGGATCCTCATAGACGGGGGAAGCTCAGCAGACGTGATGTACTGGCCTTGTTTCAAGAGCCTGGGTCTTAGCAGGGCAAGGCTGGTGCCCTACCATCACCCATTGATAGGCTTCAGTGGTGAAAAGGTGCACCCCTTGGGCATGTATGAAATGGATGTAAGGATGGGGGATGAGTGGCCTAAGAGGCTGACCAAGAAGATAAACTTTTTTGTCATGGACGAAAACGTTTTCTCAGCCTACAACCTCATCGTAGGAAGGGTGGCTCTCAAAGAGTTTGAAGCCGTGCCATCGACGGTCCATCAGATGCTATAATTCCTAACTCCTTATGGAGTAGGGGAAGTGCAAGGGGACCAGACCATGGAGCGGGAGTGTTACTTCAACTCGGCCGAAGAGAGAGAGGCCCATAAGAGAGCAACCGCCACTTACAGCATTGACACTCTTGACCCAAGAGATGAAACAAAATTGAAGAAGGGCGAGGCCGCGGAAGAGGTAGAATCCATCATCCTCAATGAGGACGAGCCGAAAAAAACCATCCAGGTCGGTAAGGCCCTAGAGCCAGGGATCAAGGAAGAGCTGGTAAAATTCCTCAAAAGGAGACAGAGTGTCTTCGCATGGAGTCACGCAGACATGCCTGGTATCGACCCTGAGGTCATGAGCCACAAGCTCAATGTAAACAGAGATGCCAGGACGATCAAGCAGAGACGAAGAGTGTACTCCAGGGAGAAGTATGATGTCATCCGGGAAGAGGTAAAAAAGTTGGAAGAGGCTGAGTTCATAAGAGAGGTTACCTACCCGGAGTGGCTCTCAAATGCAGTCATCGTGCCTAAGGCCAATGGGAAGTGGCGAATGTGTGTAGATTTCACTGACCTGAACAAGTATTGCCCGAAAGACAGCTATCCTTTACCTAGGATAGACCAGATGGTGGACACAGCGGTAGTTCACGAGCTCATGAGCTTCATGGACGCTTATTCAGGCTATAACCAAATCTTCATGGATGCTGAAGACTCTGAGAAGACAGCCTTCATTACTGACAAAGGGACGTACTGCTACAAGGTGATGCCCTTCGGTCTGAAAAATGTGGGGGCAACGTATCAACGTCTTATCAATAAGATGTTCGAGGAGCAAATAGGTAAGACTATAGAGGTGTATGTGGATGATATGCTAACGAAGAGCCTGAAAGCATGTACTCACGTAGCGGACCTTGAGAAGACCTTCGATGTCATGGACTCATATAGAATGAAGCTCAACCCAGCGAAGTGTGTCTTCGGGGTAGGAGCTGGGAAGTTCCTAGGGTTAATCGTTAATCATAGGGGGATTGAAGCAAACCCTGAGAAAATCAAGGCGTTACTCGACATGAAGACTCCTAGGAGTATCAAGGATGTCCAGAGACTCACGGGAAGAGTGGCTGCCCTGAACAGGTTTGTTTCTAGGGCGACGGACAAGTGTCTTCCATTCTTTAAAGTTCTAAGAAAGGCCTTCTAATGGGATGAAGAGTGTGAAAAAGCCTTTGACCAACTCAAGTCCTACTTAGGGTCTCCCTTGTTGCTGTCTCGGCCCATCACGGGGGAAAGGTTGTTTGTATATCTGGCAGTCTCTGAATCAGCTATCAGCGCGGCTATCATACGGGAAGAGGATGGAATCCAGAGGCCTATGTACTTCAACAGTAAGGCCCTTCAAGGGTCTGAACAAAATTATCCCCGAATGGAGAAGTTGGCTTATGCACTAATACATGCCTCAAGGAAAATGAAGCCCTACTTCCAAGTTCACTCCATGGTAGTCCTCACTGACTCCCCACTAAGATGGGTTCTGTACAAGCCTGAGAAGTCCGGAAGATTGATGACCTGGGCCATCGAACTGGGAGAGTATGATCTTACCTACTAGCCTAGGACAGCCATCAAGGGGCAGGCACTCGTAGACTTCGTCGTAGAGTTCACCTGGGAAGAGGCCGATAGAAGTTCGGAAGAGGCCGAAACAGAGAAAGGCATAGATGACGGTGAAGAGATGAACCGTAGTGTCCTCCGAGATTCAGAAGAGACTGCACCAAACGTCTTCCGAGGCCAAAAAGAGATCGTCCCAGGCAAAACCCGGAGCAAAGTATAAGAGAACGAAGAGGATCGATACCTCTTCAAGAAGGGGGTTATGAGAGAAGGGGTCTTCTCATCAGATGCAAATATATGGAGCCTCTTCGTTGATGGCTCTTCCTGTGACTGTGGAAGCGGCGCGGGGCTAATACTCTCGGCTGCAGATGGTGCCAACATTGAATATGCCTTGAGATTCAACTTCCAGGAATCAAATAACGAGTCCGAGTATGAGGTCGTGATAGCGGGTCTCTTATTGGTAATAACTCTTCGAGTAAAGCGACTCCTACTCCATAGCGACTCAAGGTTGGTTGTCAATCAAGTGTTGGGGGTATACGAGGCCAAAGACGAAAGGATGGCCAAGTACTTAAAGAAGGTAAGAAGGTTGTTAGAGTATTTTGAAGAAGCAAAGATGAAGAGAGTGCCTCGACTGAGCAACAATCACGCTGATGCATTGGCAAGGCTGGCCTCGGCAATGAAGACAGATTTGGGAAGGACCATTCCAATCGAGGTCTTAGGAAAAGCAATCATCGAGGAGGACGATGTATGTAGCCCTTGTCACAATGTGAACCTAGGAGACTCATGGATCGACCCGCTCGTCAGATACCTAAGAGACGGAGAGCTACCTGAGTCCAAGATGGAAAGGAGAAAGTTGAGATACAGGGCTGCCAAGTTCTCAATAGTAGGAGACATCTTATAAAAAAAGGGGTTTCTATTGCCTCTCCTCAGATGTGTGAATCCCATGGAGGTACCCCAGGTCTTACAGGAAGTTCATGAGGGTTCCTGCTCTAGCCATATAGGGGGAAGGCCCTTATCTAAGAGGATCATCACTCAGGGATACTGGTGGCCTACCTTGTCTAAGGACGCTGCAGACAATGTGAAGAGGTGCGACAAATGTCAAAGGTTCGCCACTATCCCTCATCAACCCCATCAGCCTATGACATCAATCTCTTCTCCATGGACATTTGCGATATGGGGAATTGACTTGGTAGGACCTTTGCCAAGAGATGTCAATAATTATAGATTCTTGATAGTTGCCATTGACTACTTTTCAAAGTGGGTGGAGGCAGAACCGATGATAATAATTACAGAGCAGAAGACCTTCCAGTTCATTTGGAAGAACATCATATGCAGATATAGCCTCCCAAACACTCTCATCTTAGATAATGGGACCCAGTTCAAGAACTCCTCCTTAGAAAATTATTGCCTAAGAGTGGGGATTAAGAAATTCTTCTCATCTCTTGGTCGACCTCAGGCAAACGGCCAGACCGAGGTCACAAACAGAACAATCTTGGATGGAATCAAGAAGAGGTTAGAAGATACGAAGGGGAGATGGACATAAGAGGTTCACGCAGTGTTATGGGCCTACAGAACCACGTCAAGGACACCAACAGGAGAAACCCCATTCATGCTGGCACATGGATCAGAGGCCGTCATACCAACGGAAGTAGGACTACCAACTCATCGGATTCAGACCTACGACCCTGACAGCAATGGGGAAAAGAGGAGGCTAGACCTGGATCTTATCGAAGAAAGAAGGGAAGACGCAGAGGTCAGAAAAGCAGCCTACCAGCAGAGGGCAACGAAATTCTACAACCAGAGGGTGAAATCAAGACCCATTGCAGTGGGAGACCTAGTGCTAAAGAAGACCCTACATAAGGCAAACAAGCTACACCCAAACTGGCATGGCCCCTACAAAGTAACGAAAGAGGTTGTGCCTGGAACTTACAGGCTAGAAAACCTAGAAGGAGAACCTTTCACTAACCCATGGAATGCTGACCATCTCAAGAAATATTACATATGATGTTTCCTAGGATTTTATGTAAATGTACCATCTTATTAAGAAGAGGATATTAATAAAGATCAGTTTCCATGACAGTTCTTCCTTCATTCTTAGATCAAAAATTTATTATGGGGATAACATCTTAGGTGATGACCTCCGACCCTCATAACATCACTCGGTGGTGACGAGGTCTGAGCTCAGGCTCCTTAGCTGATGACCTCAGACCCTTAACATCATTAATTTAGTGAAATTTATTATGGGGATAACCTCTTAGGTGATGACCTCAGACCCTCATAACATCACTCGGTGGTGACGAGGTCTGAGCTCAAACACCTTAGCAGATGACCTTAGACTCTTAACATCATTGATTTGGTGAAATTTATTATGGGGATAACATTTTAGGTGATGACCTCAGACCCTCATAACATCACTCGGGGGTGACGAGGTCTGAGCTCATACACCTTAGCAGATGACCTCAGACCCTTAACATCATTGATTTGGTGAAATTTATTATGGGGATAACCTCTTAGGTGATGACCTCAGACCCTCATAACATCACTTGGTGGTGACGAGGTCTGAGCTCAGACACCTTAGCAGATGACCTCAGAACCTTAACATCATTAATTTGGTGAAGTTTATTATGGGGATAACCTCTTAGGTGATGACCTCAGACCCTCATAACATCACGCAATGGTGACGAGGTCTGAGCTCGGACACCTTAGAAGATGACCTCAGACCCTTAACATCATTGATTTGGAGAAATTTATTATGGGGATAACATCTTAGGTGATGACCTCAGACCCTCATAACATCACTCGGTGGTGACGAGGTCTGAGCTCAGACACCTTAGCAAATGACCTCAAACCCTTAACATCATTAATTTGGTGAAGTTTATTATGGGGATAACCTCTTAGGTGATGACCTTAGACCCTCATAACATCACTCGGTGGTGACGAGGTCTGAGCTCAGACACCTTAGCAAATGACCTCAGACCCTTAACATCATTAATTTGGTGAAGTTTATTATGGAGATAACCTCTTAGGTGATGACCTAGACCCTCATAACATCACTCGGTGGTGACGAGGTCTGAGCTCAGACACCTTAGCAGATGACCTCAGACCCTTAACATCATTGATTTGGTGAAATTTATTATGGGGATAACATCTTAGGTGATGACCTCAGACCCTCATAACATCACTCGGTGGTGACGAGGTCTGAGCTCAGACACCTTAGCAGATGACCTCAGACCCTTAACATCATTAATTAGGTGAAGTTTATTATGGGGATAACCTCTTAGGTGATGACCTCAGACCCTCATAACATCACTCGGTGGTGACGAGGTCTGAGCTCAGACACCTTAGCAGATGACCTCAGATCCTTAACATCATTAATTTGGTGAAGTTTATTATGGGTATAACCTCTTAGGTGATGACCTCAGACCCTCATAATATCACTCGGTGGTGACGAGGTCTGAGCTCAGACACCTTAGCAGATGACCTCAGACCCTTAACATCATTAATTTGGTGAAGTTGATTATGAGAGTAGCATCTTAGGTAATGATCTCAGAGCCTAATAACAATTCAGTGGTGAAGAGACCTGAGGTCAGAATTATTGGCTAAGTCCAAACAAGAACACTACAACAAAATAATAGAAGAGATTGACATTCAGTAAAGCGAGGAGATCATATAACATTTAGAGGTTGAGATACCAAGAAGTAATAAAATTTTCCTTGAATACAAATTTACAAGTTACAAGCTACAAGCTACGAGTTACAAACTAAAAAGACTAAAGGTTTGGGGGGGGACATCAACAGTCTCGACTGGGTTGGCTTGATCAGCATTAGTAACCTCGGCCACGTCATCAGCATGGTCTGTCCCTCCGAGCTCGATCCCTCCCAGAGTTGTAGTCTCGGCTGGAGCAGCAGCCTCGTCCTCCACCTCTTGAAGCGCCTGAGCAAATTGAGGGTCAGGAAAGCCGAGACCCACAAAGTCAGAGGCCTTTAGAGTGCCGACCTACTTCTCTCTGACTTTAGCCCATTTGGTAGTGGCCTTGATACCTCTTTCAAGATATTCAAAGCCAAAACCCATGAACTCGTCTGAGCCTTTGTAGTCAGAAATTATTTTGGCCGAGGCATCTTAAAGGGCAGCCTTCACAGCCGAGCTGACCTTCTGCTGCAGCACATCATCTTTGGCCTTCAGGGCTTTAGCGTGATCTTTGACAAGCAAAGAGATGTCTTTTTCCAACCCCTTGACCTTATTTTCAGAGTTCTGCAGCTCTGACTTCAGATGGTAAACCTCGGCATTCAGGGCACTCTCAACCTTCTCGGCCTTTTGCCCCTTATGGATAAGGGGTAATTTCCTCATAGCCCAGTTCGATAGCTGATACATGGCAGTCACTCCCTGCACATTTAATGAAGAGGTTAAGCGGGAGAAAAGTCAGATGTTGCACTTATAAAATTTTGACAAAGGAACAAATCATACCTGGACGGCTTTGTGAAGGTCGAACTCAACCAGCAGGGAGGTGTCCATAGCTTTGTAGAAACTCTTATCGGCCTCAGTCATTATAGAGGCGAGTGCATCCATGGCCTGCCTACTGTTGTCGACCACACTATCAGTTAACTTCAGCTGATCCAGACGAGCCGTCAGAATGTCGGCCGAAGAGATGGGAAGTGCAGCATCTGAGGACTTCTTTTGCCTCAAGGTCAGCCTCTGATCCTCAGAGGCATGGGCCTCTGGGGCCCTCTTCTTTGAGGCTTGAGGTTTGGATGTAGAGGGAGCTGGGGGAGGAGCGTTCAGACCATCCTTTTTTGCAAGCCTCGCCAAGCTCGGAGCCGCCATCTCCCACAGTTCGTCCGGGATGTCTTATGGTCGCTCTGAAAAAGTTAAAAGATATAGGTCAGGAATCAGATATGAATGAGTTCAGAGGTTAGACTTGAAATAAAAATTCTTACCAAAATCAACTAGGGGACTTCCACCCAGGCTCGTCCCCGAGAGATACTGGGGGGTCAGCAAATGTTCGAACTTAACAAACAGACCATGTGCCCTCTTGGTCTTGCAGGGCCTTCACCTTCTGCATATTTTGAAGACTTAGACCAGGATCGGCCCTGGCAGACATGGATACCTTGCCCCATTTGAGGGGTATCCTCGGCTCAAGTGTGGAAGAGGGAACGCATGGGCCAAATTCCCATGGCCCTGAGGCGAAAAAATAACGGGGCTTCCAGTTAAGATTTGAGGTTTGAGTCACCTGGACCATTTTCTTCTCAGTCCTTCGAGCCACAAAATGATAGTAGCTCGGATTGTTTTTGGCCGAGGTTGGGACATAACAACCAACGAAGACCTGAACTGGGAGGTCAGAGTGGTGGACTGCCCTCCATAGAATAATGGCCCCTATGATGACTCTCCAGGCATTGGGAGATAGCTGTGAGGGGGCCAAGTTGATGAAAGAGAGAACGGATTTGATGATGGGATGAATGGGTAGGCGAAACCCTAACTTAAACATCTGCTCGTACAGGCAGATTTCCCCATCTCGGTCGTGATAGGCCCTCTCTTCCCTCAGAGGTCTCCTTAATTTGATGGAAGGACTGATGAAGTATAAATATCTGAAGCATAGAAGATCCACTTTAGTTACAATGCTCTCAAACTCGGCAGCCTCAGATATGTCGACTTCACTTTCAGCTTCTTCATCATCATCAAGCTCAACGTCGGCCGGAGCAGATGTAGATGGGTTACTAGGGAATCTCTGAGTGAACTCTGCCCCTGTGACGGCCGATAGGGGGATGGCATCAAGAATGGGTGGCACAGCCACACTCGGCTCAAGCACTTCAACCTCTGAAGAAGAGGCTGAGGTGCTGGAGCCATTATGGGATGAAGCTCAGCTGGATACCTCGGCCTGATCAGGGGCCTGATCAGGCCGAGGTGTGAAATCCATAGCTTCTTAGAAAGAGTCCACTGACATGGGGTCTGAGGTAGAAGCTTCAGACTCAGACATAGGTGTTGGATCAGCAGGCACCCCTGTATGATAGAAGTTCTCCAGGGGGTCAGGATATATCACCCTCAGAGGTGGTGGAAACAAGGGTCTAATGGGAAACTCTTGTGACCTACGAACTTCCTCCTGAGCTCTCTCTATTTGCCTAATCTTTTCTAGGGTCTTCTCTCTGAGAGAGGGGAAATCCTCAAGAAGCTGGAATAAAGGTCTGACCATCAGAGGACGACCCTAAACTTGGGAAAAACTCCTAAAACTACAAACACGATTGACTTGTAAAATAAAGGAGTTTAAAGATCAAACTTGGAAGTTTAAAGAAAACCCAGTTCGCCTGAGACAATGGTGCTCGCCGAAAAACTTAAAAACTCGCCGGAAAATGCAAACCAAATACCAGAAACAAAGGAAATGGAAAGGAAGAAATACCTGGAAATGGAACGATGAGGGAAAGTGAAGAAAACTCGTAAGAAAATCGACAAAGGCTTCGGCAGAAGAGCGTTGAGTAGAAAAGATTTGGAGAGAGAGAAATCGCAAGAACAGTTTGTGCGCAGGAGAGGAAATGGAGAAAAAAGAGAAAAAGAAGGGTTCAAACCCTTAAGTATATGGGCACATTTCCCAAGGCCCATCATTGCCTTGGGAACCCCAAAGGACAGCGCACGCCAGCCAAGTAGGTACGTTCTAGCGTGGAAAGGTGTCATGCTGGTACTAGCTTGGGACGGATAGGCCTCGGCGGTGTAGTAATCCCCTAGCCACTTGCTCTCGCATATGACTAAGGGCTGGGGGGTGATTGATATGCCCCAAGTGTAACCTCGGCCTAGAGACACTAACCTCGGCCGAGATGATGGCCGAGATATTGATCGACCCTATATAAGCCATGGGTCCACGATATCATCCCTCGGTCGGACTAGGGTCGGCCCAGGCCGACACTATCACCTACATTTCCAAGGGACACTACGCGCATCACAGGCATCAACAACACTCTCATACACCTGGTTATGGCAACCTCGGCCGAGTGCAGGCCGAGGTGGCAAGAAGCCTTAGTAATCTTCAACATGGAACCAGTCCAACCTCGGCTTGGGCCGAGGTGACAATAAACCTTGGTTATCGTCAGCATGCTATATGTCCAACCTCGGCTGGGGCCGACCCCAGCATAATGTCTCGGCCGAGATCAGGCCGAGACTCCCTATGACACATCTCGGATTGAATGGACATCAAGCCTTTGCAGCTCGGCCTCTCCCAGGCCGAGGTCATCCACCAATATGGCGGCCGAGCATCTGTTGACATTTGGATAAGGACACATGGGCACAAATCAGTTGTAACAAGATTATTCTCCACACATGGGGAGAATATTCCATCATCATTCCTTACAGGTGACAGTGACAGATGGCACTCCCACATTGTTGAGGCTACCATACACATGCTCATTGCATGCATGGGGGGTATATTACACCCCCTTGGTACTATATATAGGGGTCATCCCCCACCTTGCAAAAGGATCCCAGTTATTCAACCCTAGCTAAAACTGTCTAAATCTACAGTAGAGAGAGAAAGCTTGAGAGATTGTATCCATGGCCATTAGTGCCTTCATTCAGTGATATTACTCACACACTCACATTGGACATAGGCCAGATTGACTGAACCACTTATATATCGGTGTACTCTCCTCTTATCCTCACCTCATTCTCTTATCTCTTTATATAGCTGTGTTGCCATTGTTATTCTTATATTGAGCTTAGAAACACCTTACCTAGTGGTGCTGATTCCGGCATCATCACAAGCTGTCGAATCGATAGTTCAGACGGTCCTAAGAGACGTGGGGGCATGTGCTATCCTCTTAGAGACTTGGAATCTCTGCTTCACCTCAATATTATATGTGTATGTGTTAATATAGTTCGAGAGCGATTCTGAACTTGTATTTCCCTTAGTGCGAGAGATACGGGGATTTGATAGCAAAGTATGCACGCACCATAATTTTTATGTGGGGTGCTATTAGAATATATATATTATACGAGTATTGAATATATATATATATATATATATATATATATATATATATATATATATATATATATATATATATATATATATTAAATTATGAAATTTGGAACTGTTTACTGTGTTATGGCAAGTGAGAAATGAAACTTGACTATAAATCGGAAATACTTGTTTGAAAAGTATAATATGTCACTGGAAAACTTTATTAATGAATAAAGTTAAAAAGGAGAGACTTATTACTAAATGAAATTATCCTTCAAAACCATTATGTTGTTCAGTTTTAAATCTTACGAGTACATAAGATAAGTTAAATCATTGGAAAAATTAGTGCGATATATGATGAGATGAACCATTGGAAAGGTTAGTGCGATAGGTGTGCACATTAGAAGAAAGGTGAGAATTTCTCAAGAGAGTGTCGCACTAACATGTTGTTGCATTGGACTGTAATCAATTTAAATACTTGCTAAACGAATTTTTTTAAATCATATACACTATCAGGCTCTGACACGTTTCTATTTCTCTTTCTCTTTTGTATATATATGTATATATTACAGGTGCCCAGCCACAGGGGAGTCTTGCTTAGGATCCCTTGGATGGAACGCGCTGCAGCTTAGGTGGGAGTTGCAAGCCTCTTGCTTAAATGACTTCCTTTACTTGATTCCTCTCCTAGTATCTTCATTTAGTGGGGCATGTGTCTCCCTTTCCATTATTTAGCTGTTTTATTTGGACATTGTGGTTCAGTTATTGTAGTAGTGATACTTTGGGGTTTATTATGGTTTGGATGTTTTACTTTAAATTTTAATGTTGGGATTCAATTGTCGAATGTTTAAATTATTTGGATTATATGTTCATGGATTATTGTGGCGTGATTCGATATGTATTAAATTGTTGTAAATAATTAAATTTTGGTTTCAAAATAAAATTTGTAAGGTAATGTTTAAAAATGGTTTTGACACTTAGCTTAATTAATTAGGGTGTTTAAATTGGAAAAGTTATTTTTACGACAGTGATGCTAAGAATGAACCAGGGTTCACCTTGATTTTAATTTAATAAAGGAGTGATTTCCCGGTATTTAATTAGGCGGGGTGTCACAGGTGGTATCAGAGTATCAGGTTCTAGTGTCCATAGGATCTGTACGACGTATTTCGCTTTCAGCTTAACATTTTTGCTATAGAGCCCTATTTTAGGATTGTTGCATTCTTGCTTTTACGTTTACGTCTTCAGATATTTGAAATTTGATAATGACTGTATACTAATGAATTTCTTCACGTTTCAGATGCCTCCGAGACGTGCACCAAAGGATAGGCGTGCCCAGGCCGAGCAGCCAGCCGCTCTGGCATAGGGTACTATGAATGCTAATGAGGTAGCTGCCATTGTTGCTCAGGCGGTGAATGCCGCGTTAGCGGTGGTTCAGCAGGTTCCACCCCAGATTCAGGCAGTGGCACCAGTACCTACACAGCTTCCATATGCATGGGAGAGAGATAGGGATGCCTTTCAGAAGGCGCATCCCCCTGAGTTCTCTTGTAGTTCAGATATCATCACATTCAGCCAATGGAAGAAAGACATCCAGCGGAATATTCTTATGTATGAGTGCACCGACGTGCATAAATAGTTGTTGGCTTCCTTTAAGCTGGTGGGGGGCGCTTTGCAGTGGTAAGAGTCCACTACCACCTTGGAGGAGAGGGACATGATCCTGATTCAGACATTTTGGGAGCGGTTTGACCGCAAATATTTTCCACTCGCCGTGCAGACTGAAATGAGGCGGAAATTACTGAATTTGAAGCAAGAGAATTGTACCGTAACTGAATATTAGGAGGAGTTCATGAGACTTCTCACCATAGTGCCAGATGAGGCACCTACTGAGGGTAAGAAGATAATGATGTTTGTGGACGGGTTAGCTTGGAGGATCCGCCAGCACCTTATAGGGAATTTGTCTCTGAGTACTTTCACTGATGTACTCAATGCTGCGTTACTACATTGCCAGGATCATCGCTTCCATCTGCAGGGAAGCAAGAGAGCAGGAGAGTCCAGCCAGCAGGGCAGGACCTGGTGTAATAGTGCTAGTGGGGCACCATCTCTAGGACAGACTCGTCAACATGAGCAGAGTTTCCATCAGGGGGACCCTGCTAAGAGATTCCGTTCAGGTTATTCCAGGTAGGGATTTGAGGGTTTTAGGCAGGGCCATCCTAATCAGCAGGGCCAACACCGACAGCATCAGGGTCAGCAGCAGGGCCAACAGCGTTTTCATCAGGGCCAACAGGGCCAGTGGTGTGGTGGTAACGGCCAGCAGGGCCGTGGTCAGCAGGGTCAGAGGGGAGGTAACTTCAAAGGCCGATGTTTTGGGTGTGGTAAGCACGGCCATAGGCGCCAGGATTTTCCGGAGAGAGAGCGGGCTCCACATCAGCAGGGTGCCCGTAATGAGCCACATAGACCACTTTTTCCAGCTGCCCTCCCAACTCCAGCCCTGGTGCCATCCCTACCAGCCGTTCCAGCAGCTCCTCTGCAGCAGGGGTAGTTACAGTATGGTCGTGTCTATAACGTCCACCAGGCAGCATCTCCACAGGCACCACCTGCGATTGAGGGTATGTTTCCTATCCATGATACTATGGGTCGAGTTTTGTTTGATACTGGGGTGACACATTGTTTTATAGATACACATTTTGCGAAGGCCTTAAGTTTATTAGCCACAGCAGAGAGCACTGTGACGTGTGCAGACTCACCACTGGGGAGGGGGTCGCTTATTTTCTTTATATGCCGGGGAGTGGGGGTAGAGATTGGTAGCTTGGTATTACCTGCAGACATGTTAGTCTTAGATATGCATGAGCATGACGTTATTATCGGTATGGATTGGCTCGCGGCTTACAGAGCCACGATTGATTATTTCGGTGGGAGTATTATCTTTGCCATTTCGGGGCAAGAGATGTTTGTAGTGGCGATGCCTCGCCCAGAGGGAGGCTCGACCGCTCACTTGTATTACATAGAGGATGATACCTCTAAGGAGGTTGTGATTCCCTTAGACTCGATCCCAGTTGTTCGTGAGTATTCCGATGTATTCCAGGAGATACCAGGCCTACCCCCCCATTGGAGAGATAGACTTTGTCATAGACTTATTACCGGATACTAGACCGATAGCACGCGCTCCATACCGTATGGCTCCGGTAGAAATGCAAGATTTGCGAGATCAGATAGAGCAACTGTTAGGTCAGGGCTTCATTCGCAGGAGTACCTCACCTTGGGGCACTCCAGTCTTGTTTGTGAAGAAGAGAGATGGTTCACTGAGGTTATGTGTGGACTACCGGGAGTTGAACAAGGTCACGATACGGAATAAGTACCCGTTGCCTCGAATCGATGATCTGTTCGACCAACTGAGGGGAGCAACTTTCTTTTCGAAGATAGATCTGAGGTCGGGGTACCATCAGCTACGCATTAGGGAGAAGGATATTTCAAAGATTTCCTTCTTGACGCGACATGGGTCTTACGAGTTCAGGGTGATGCCATTTGGCCTCATAAATTCTCCAACTGTGTTCATGGACTTAATGAACCGAATGTTCAGAGAGTTCTTGGACCAGTTTGTCATTGTCTTCATAGATGAGATTTTGATATATTCACATTTCGAGGAGGAGCATGTCGAGCACTTGAGACAGGTTGTTCAGACTCTACGAGAGCATCAATTGTATGCTAAGTGCGAAAAGTGCGGATTCTGGTTGCGAGAAGTACAATTCTTGGGGCATGTTGTTTCTGAACAGGGGATAGCAGTTGACCCGAGTAAAGTGTCAGCGGTGAGGGAGTGGGGGCAGCCCACGACACCGACGCAAGTGCGTAGTTTCTTGGGGTTAGACGGATACTACAGGAGATTCATTCAGAGATTCTCCAAAATAGCGGGTCCATTGACGAATCTGACTCGCAAAGGGGTACCATATGTCTGGGATGATGCTTGTCAGTTGGCTTTCGACAAGATGAAAGACAATCTTACTTCAGCACCACTCCTTGCTTTACTGAAGCCGGGTGTGGAGTACCTGGTTTACACTGATGCCTCTTTACGGGGACTTGGGGGAGTACTTCAGCAGGAATAGAAGGCCATAGCTTTTGCCTTCCGTGAGCTTAAGCAGCATGAGAAGAATTACCCCACCCATGACCTGGAGTTAGCAGCAGTCGTTTTTGCATTGAGAATATGGAGGCACTACTTATTGGGGGAGAAATTCCGCTTGTTCACAGACCACAAGGCACTGCAGTACCTGTTCACTCAGCGAGAGATGAATATGCGTCAGCGCAGATGATTAGAGTTTGTGAAGGACTATCAGTTCGATATACGGTATCATCCGGGGAAGGCCAACGTAGTTGCTTATGCGTTGAGTCGTAGACCGGTAGACGAGGTAGCGGACGTCTGGAAATTAAAGTGGAAGGAGTTGGGTAACCAGGACGCAGTAGCCCGTTCCTTCATATCTGTTATGACAGTGACACCCGAGATTGTTACGAGGGTGATACAGGCACAGACCACAGATCCGTTTTGCCAGGAGAAGATTGTACGACTTTTAGCCGAGGGTGCTGAGTCCTATTCTGTTAGTTCTGATGGGGGTTTGAGGTTTAATGGGAGATTGGTGGTTCCAGAAGGAACAGAATTACGTCATGCAGTGATGACCCAGTCTCACGGGTCCCGATTTGTGGTACATCCTGGAGGGGATAAGATGTACGAGGATATGAGGAGGCAATATTGGTGGAGTGGGATGAAGAAGGACATCGCTGAGTTCGTGTCCAAGTGTTCTACCGGCCAGCTGGTAAAGGTGGACCATCAGTAACTGTCAGGGTTGCTTCAGCCATTGGAAGTACCCACGTGGAAGTGGGAGAGTATTTCCATGGATTTTATTACAGGGTTACCTACATCACAACGGGGCCACGACTCTATCTGGGTGATTTTGGATCGATTGACCAAGGTGGCTCATTTTCTGTCGGTGGAGACAGACTATACCAAGGGTCAGTATGCTCAGTTGTTCGTTGTCGAGATCGCCAGATTACATGGGGTTCCCCTAAATATTGTGTCAGATAGAGATAAGATTTTCGTGTGGCTTTTTTGGGAAATATTTCAGGAGGCTATGGGTACTGAGTTGAGGTTGAGTTCAGCTTATCACCCACAGACAGATGGACAGACAGAGCGTACTAATCAGATGTTGGAGGATATGCTACGCATGTGTGTTCTTGATTTTGGGGGAGGTTGGGATCCACATCTTCCACTGGTAGAGTTTTCTTATAATAACTCTTATCAGTTCACTATTGGCATGGCTCCATTCGAAGCTTTGTACGGCAGGCCTTGTTGTTCCCCAACTTGTTGGATCGAGGTGGGGGATAATAAGTAGCTAGGACCAGGGGTGATTCAGGAAACCTCCGCAAGGATTGAGATGATCAGGAGTCGCATTCGAGTAGCCTAGGATAAGCAAAAAAGCTACGCCGATGCGAAACGGTTCTTCTGGGTGTTTAATGTGGAGGGACCAGGTGTTACTACGTGTGTCTCCTATGAAAGGAGTGATGAGATTCAGGAAGAAAGGAATATTGGCCCCGAGATACGTGGGATCATTTCCCATTATCGAGAGGATTGGGCCGGTAGCGTACAGGTTGGGACTGCCAGAGCATTTACATCGCATTCACGATGTATTCCACATCTTGTCATTGAGACGATATCTCCGGAATGATATGGCCCATACTCACATCGCGATAGATGAGATAGACTTACAACCTGACAGCTCTTACGAGGAGAGACCAGTGGCTATCCTAGACTATAGTGAAGGGAGATTGAGGTCGAAGATAGTTCCACTTGTACGAGTCCAGTGGGAGCATCATAATGTGGAGGAATCCACTTGGGAGCGCGAGGCAGATATGCGCGAGAGATATCCAGATTTATTCTTACCAGGTATGCATTATTTTCCGAATTTCGGGACGAAATTCCGTTATTGGGGGGAAGTATGTAATACCCCGTATTTTTATGCTATATTAATTTGGGGATTTATTAAATTTAATGTGAGTTAATTATTTAATATAAATCCGGAAATTAATTATGTTCTAATTATTAACGTGATGAGAGTTAGTAATTATGGGAAAATTTGTTGAATATTACTAATGAGCAAAGTAATATGTAATAGTGCGTATATCAAATGTCACGAGTGAATATTGACAATTTTGGAAATTTGAGTCGGGATGCGCCCGTGTCGCATCAGGACTAAATATTGATAAATAACAGTGAATATTTTATAAGTTGCTCGTATGGTCGTTTTGAGTGCGCCAACGCGTTCGAAAGGTTCGAGATAGTTAGAAAAGTGTACCCGAGGGTTTAGTTTGGGTCTCGGGGCGATTTTAGGCTTAAATAGTACCCCGGGAGGGCATTTTGGACATTTTATATTTTTGGATAATTAAATCCACGAAAATTCAAGGGTTATATCAGATGTTTAGGTTACCTTCTAGGGTTAAAACAATTCAAAACCTTAGAACAGCCATAGGAGAGGAGAGAAGAGAGCTCCCAAAGCAATCCAAGGCCCGAAATCCATCCGATTGCACCGCCACCACCACCAACGCGTAGATGGCGAGACGGGGAACGCAACCACACCAAATTCGGCACCAAACCAGAACACCAAAAATCCCAGGAAAGTATTTATCTTTCTTATTTCGTTGATGCATCACCCATGTTAGTCTAGGAATGATTAGGGTGAGTTTTATGGAAGAAAACCTAAAATTTGAGATAGGAAGTCGCATGTAGTGATGAATTGATTGTTATTCTGGAAACCCCTTAAAATGTAAAGGATTAAACCACGACATTTTGATGTTTAGAAGAATAAAATTCTGGAAAAGATTTGTTAGAACCATGTTTAAGAGATTTCTAGGGTTCTTGATATTTACATGAATTTTGGGCTGTTAATCCATGTTTAGTGATGGAAATTTACATGCTTTATGTAGGAAATACATAATATGATGATATAATGTTAGTAGTATAAATTCTGGGACGATTGGGAATGAAAAAAATGGAATTGGTTGAGGTTAGAGGATGAAACCCGTAACTGCAAAACTGCAGAAATCGCATACCTGCTTGATCGATCGATCGAGCCAAGAGCTTCGATCAATCGAAGGTTCGATCGATCGAGCCCCAGACCTCGATCGATCGACCCCTCCTGGCAGACTTATATTTTTCCCTTTTTTAAATTAGTTGAAAACACTTTAATGAGAAATAATTCATGGACACCCTTATAAATATGTTTTGGGAGATAAAGAAGACCAGTAGGGTATATGAATAATTTTGGGACCTTTAATGTAAGACGAGAGTTGTATTTATGGGATATTGCATATTAAAAACGATGAAACTACTTATTAAAGTGAGAGATTACATAAAATGGTTACGATAGAGAATAGATGAATACCTACTGAATTGTTATACTTGGGAGGATAGGGCCCATGAGTGTTATGTGGTAAGTTGGAATAATACCCCGAATTAAGGTTAGAGACGAACCGTTATACGTGATAACTAATAATGCGATATGGGGATAAATGTCGTAACTCTGGAATTTGAGATGTACCTAAAATTGATATGGTAATATTAGTATAGTTATATGATCGTGTATGCATATACTATCTATGTGTGAAAAGCGTGCCCGCGCTACTTGATATCCCTGAGTTTACCGCGCTGGGACAGTCTTATCTCGATGGGACCTTTATGGGGGATATTGACTTGTACCCTAGAAGATAGATATCCATGGTACAGGCTATCGAATCGATAGTTCAGACGGTCCTAAGAGAAGGGAGGGCATGTGCTATCCTCTTAGAGGCTTGGAATCTATGCTTTGCCTCAATATTATTTGTGTATGTGTTAATACAGTTTGAGAGTAATTCCGAACTTGTATTTCCCTTAGTGCGAGAGATACGGGGATTGGATAGCAAAGTATGCACGCACCATAATTTTTATGTGGGGTGCTGTTAGAATATATATATTATACGAGTATTGAATATATATATATATATATATATATATATATATGAAATTCTGAAATTTGGAACTGTTTACTGTGTTATGGCAAGTGAGAAATGAAACTTGACTATAAATCGGAAATACTTGTTTGAAAAGTATAATATGTCACTGGAAAACTTTATTAATGAATAAAGTTAAAAAGGAGAGACTTATTACTAAATGAAATTATCCTTTAAAACCATTTTGTTGTTCAGTTTTAAATCTTACG
Source organism: Sambucus nigra (assembly GCA_949130495.1). Classification (NCBI taxonomy): domain Eukaryota; kingdom Viridiplantae; phylum Streptophyta; class Magnoliopsida; order Dipsacales; family Adoxaceae; genus Sambucus; species Sambucus nigra. Next base: position 393,846,798 of record OX422220.1, on the reverse strand, counting down.
AGTACATAAGATAAGTTAAATCATTGGAAAAATTAGTGCGATATATGATGAGATGAACCATTGGAAAGGTTAGTGCGATAGGTGTGCACATTAGAAGAAAGGTGAGAATTTCTCAAGAGAGTGTCGCACTAACATGTTGTTGCATTGGACTGTAATCAATTTAAATACTTGCTAAACGAATTTTTTTAAATCATATACACTATCAGGCTCTGACACGTTTCTATTTCTCTTTCTCTTCTGTATATATATGTATATATTACAGGTGCCCAGCCACAGGGGAGTCTTGCTTAGGATCCCTTGGATGGAACGCGCTGCAGCTTAGGTGGGAGTTGCAAGCCTCTTGCTTAAATGACTTCCTTTACTTGATTCCTCTCCTAGTATCTTCATTTAGTGGGACATGTGTCGCCCTTTCCATTATTTAGCTGATTTATTTGGACATTGTGGTTCAGTTATTGTAGTATTGATACTTTGGGGTTTATTATGGTTTGGATGTTTTACTTTAAATTTTAATGTTGGGATTCAATTGTCGAATGTTAAAATTACTTGGATTATATGTTCATGGATTATTGTGGTGTGATTCGATATGTATTAAATTGTTGTAAATAATTAAATTTTGGTTTCAAAATAAAATTTGTATGGTAATGTTTAAAAATGGTTTTGACACTTAGCTTAATTAATTAGGGTGTTTAAATTGGAAAAGTTATTTTTACGACAGTGATGCTAAGAATGAACCAACTGTTCACCTTGATTTTAATTTAATAAAGGAGTGATCGTCCGGTATTTAATTAGGCGGGGTGTCACAGTTATATTGTGTGGTTGTTTTATTCAAAGTGAGATAGTTCTGGGTATGGTTATGACTCACTGTTGAAGGTATATGGCTGCTTCGCACGCGACGCAATTTAGGATACCCAGGTGGTCTTGATTGTAGGCCCTGGAAGATGCTAGCATTTAGGGGAGAATCGAGTGGGGTGATTCCCAGAAGGATGGTCTTAGAATCGTTATATCATGATTGAAACTATTCTTACGAACGTGGCATTTTTTTTAATGAGTAATACATTTATAAATCAACAGTATGGCATAATATTTCCCAATGTTCAATGGACTTGTGAAGCTATATTGTATGAATTGGCAAACTAAGCATGTAAAAATGGAATTTAGTTTTTCGTCTTATATGGATGGGTAGTTTAACTTATAATGATCTAGTATAACGCTAGGATGCGCATTTAGATGAGAGGTGAGGATGATTCTTATATTGAAGAGCGAATTAAGATTGTTTATGATGATTAGCATTCATAATTATTATACATTTTATTCGCACGTATATCATATCAAACCGGGCCCTGGCCCATTTATATTTCTTCTTCTTGTGTGGTTCTTATATATGTTCAGGTGCTCCGCCGCAACGGCGCCCATTTCGATCTCTCCTTCCTAGTGTCAAGGAGCTACAATATTTTTGCGGATGTTGTAGGGTCTTCTAATAGACGCATCAATCTTTTGTATAATTTAGTTAAGATAAGTCTGTATATTCGGGCATGTTGCCCCAGTTTTTGTTCATACTTATTGTAATACTTTATGTAAAATTTTGTATTAGTCTGTCAACCGACAGCTTATTCGGTTATATTTTATAGAATGGTTATCAAACTATTACATGTCTTTATATTTACCCATCTTCTCTTATAAATTGGATTGTCCAAATTGTTTTATTAAACTTACAAATTAATTGACATCCGTTTTTCTAAAATATTTGGTGGTTGTCTCATATTATTTATTTATATGACAGTGATGCTAAGAATGAACCATTTCTGATTCCTGATTCTATTTGAGTAATTGGATGACCCCCTCTTATTTTAATAAGCGGGGAGTCACAGATGGTATCAGAGCATTAGGTTCTAGAGTCCTTAGGATCTATGCGAACTTATCACTATCTATCATAGCGTTCTTTGATTTAGAGCCCTATTGCTAAGACTGTTTTGTTTTTGGATATGCGATCTTCTCCAAGGATCAATTATTTTAGCTATATTCTAATTCACTTACTTTTATCTTAGATGTCGCCTAAACGAGGTCGCCCGACAAGGGTAAATCGAGTTGTAGAGGATGTTGAGCCCCCACCACGGCAAGGCACTATAAATGCGACAGAGGTGGCTAATATTATGGTCCAGGCGGTGAACCCTGTTATGACCGCTATGGCGCAGCAATTCCCACAAGCTCAACAAGCAATTGCACTGGCGACTCAAGCCCATGTTGGACCCTCCGCATGGAAACAAGTAAAATAATCCTTCCTAAAAGGCCACCCTCCAGAATTTCAGGGTGGGGCTGATGTGATTGTGGCAAACCAATGAAAGAAAGATATGCAATGCCATCTTCGAATGGTGGGGTGTAGCGGGGAGCAAAAACATATTCTTGCTACTTTTAAACTCGTGGGAGCATCCCTACAATCGTGGGAGTCGGTGATAACTTTGGAACAACGGGATGCCATGACTATCGCGGAATTTTGGGTTCTGTTTGATCGAAAGTACTTTCTTCCAACAGTCCAAAAGGAGATGAGGAGGAAGCTTCAGGATGTTGTTTAAGAGGAGCGATCAATGGAGGAATATGAAGAGGAATTTACTCGTTCGGTAAACTTTGTGACAGATAAAGTAATTCCAGAAGAAATGAGGATTTCGAAATTTATCGGGGGCTTGAATTAGAGTATAAGGCAGCACTTACTGGGGAACCTAGCCTTGTAAACATTTGGCGATGTGATGAATGATGCTTCATTGCCAGGATCACCGCCTTCACGTGAAAGGGAGAAAGAAGATTGGAGACTCTAATCAATACAGTAACCAAGGAGGAAATGGTGCAGGTGGAACTTTACCACCGCTACAACAGTGTGGGAATAATAAGAAAGAGCGGGACCTCCAGCAAGGGGACTTGGCTAAGAAACAACGCTTTGGAGGTTTTAGTTTTGGTAAAGGTGGTTTTCGGCACGGTCAGGGTGCTCAGCAGCAGCAGTTATTAAGCCTGCAGGGCCAAGCAGGTAGAGGGAATAATGGAGGTCGAGGCCATTAGGGCCAAGGTGCGGGGCAGTTTCGGAACAATAATCGGGGCCGTCATCTGAAAAATTTTACGGGCCGTTGTTTTCAGTGTGGTGAACAGGGTCACATGAGGAGAGCTTATCCACAGTTAAACGTGGGACAGTTGCTTAGAGGCCCTCAGAATTAGCTGGCACTTCCACAACCTCCAGCACCAATTCTAATCGTCCCTCCACAATAGGGACAACTTCAGTACATGCGTGTGTATAATATCAGGATGCTTTTTTTCCTCCAGCACCGCCCGCACCGCCAGCTATTGAGGGTAAGTTTCTCATTCACGGGTATGTGGGTTGTGTGTTATTTGATACGGGCATGACGTACTCGTTTATTGCTAGGCATTTTTCTCATTCGACGGGCTGATTAAGTTTGCCGAGAGTACTTTTACTAGTGTGGAGTGTTCCATGGGTGATGGTTCTCATATACTTTTTGTTTGTAAAAGGGTAGGAATAGACCTTGGTAATTTGTATTTTGAGGCCGATTTACTCGTCGTGGATATGGTCATGTATGATGTTATTTTGGGCATGGATTGGTTAGTCAAATACCGTGTTATGGTAAATTGTCATGGAAGGAGTATAGTCTTTGCTATTCCAGGGCAAGAAATGTTTTTAGTGGCTATGCCTCTTTCAGAGGGAGGTTCGAGCACGCACTTATATTGTATTGAGGAGGAGACTTCACGCGAAGTAATTATTTCCCTATATTCGATTCCAGTTGTTAGAGAATTTGAGGATGTCTTTCAGGAGATTTCGGGCTTACCCCCAAGTCATGAGATTGAGTTTGTAATTGATTTAACACCGGGAACTCGATCGATTGCGCAAGCTCCATACCATATGGCTCCCTTGGAAATGAGGGAGTTAAGGGATTAGATTCAGCAACTACTAGGACATGGGTTCATTCGGCGTAGTACGTCGCCATGGGGTGCTCCTGTGTTATTTGTGAAGAAGAGAGATGGTTCCCTCCGATTATGTATTGATTACCGGGAATTGAATAAGGTAACCATCAAGAATAAATACCCATTTCCTCGAATCGATGATTTGTTTCATCAATTAATGGGGAGCGTCGTACTCCTCTAAAATAGATTTGAGGACTGGGTACCATCAACACCGAATTCGAGACCAGGACGTGTCGAAGACCGCATTCTTGACTAGATATGGGTTTTATGAGTTTTTGGTCATGCCTTTTGGGCTAACCAATGCTCATGTCGTATTTATGGACCTCATGAACTGAGTGTTTTCGGACATTCTAGACCAGTTTGTCATAGTGTCCATTGACGATATTCTAGACTATTCTCAGACTGAAACTGATCATGCCAAACACTTGCGATTGGTCCTACAGACACTACGGGATCATCAACTTTATGCTAAATTCGAGAAATGTGGATTTTGGTTAAAGGAAGTGCAGTTTTTGGGGATATCGTCATGGCTAAAGGTATTTTCATAGATCCAAGTAAAGTTGTCGCGGTAAGGGCATGGGGTTAGCCCACGACATCGACTGAGATTCGTAGCTTTTTAGGTTTGACGGGTTATTATCGCCGTTTCATTAAGGTTTTATCCAAGATTGCGAGCCCTTTAATGAACTTGACCCGGAAGGGAGTGCGATTTGTTTGGAATGATTCCTATCCGCTAACCTTTGATGAATTGAAGGACAAATTAACTTTTGCTCCTGTACTCGCATTGCCAAGATTGGGAGTGGACTATTTAGTCTTCATTAACGCGTCTCTACAAGGATTGGGAGGTGTGCTACTACAGGAGCATAGGGCCATTTGCTTATGGGTCTCGTAAGCTTAATCCCTATGAAAAGAATTATCCCGTGCATGATCTGGAGCTTGCCGCGGTAGTGTTCGCCTTAAATATATGGAGGCATTACCTCTTGGGTGAGAAGTTTAGTCTTTTTACAGACCACAAATCGTTACAATATTTGTTCTCTCAGAAAGATCTAAATATGCGGCAACGTCGGTGGTTGGAGTTCATAAAGGACTATCAATTAGATATTCGATATCACCCAGGTAAGGCAAATGAAGTAGCAATTGCGCTGAGTCGTAAACCTGTGGGGGAACTAGCGAAGGTGTGGAAAGCCAAGTGGAAAGAGCTTAGCCAGGAGGATACTGTAGCAAGAGCATTTATGTTAGTGTTGACCGTTACGTCTGCTATTGTGATGCCACATATTAAAAGAACAAGCAATATGAGTAGGAGGAGAAATTTAATTAATAACATCAATATCCAATATAAACATTCCTTCAGTGGCATAATCTTTGCCTATAAAAATTCCATTTTTGGTTAATGTAAATAAGTCTTCTCCAAAAGTTTGAGTGAAACTAGCTTTGTTGAGGAGATAGTCTGGAACCAAATTCTTCTTTATCTCGAGAGTGTACAACACTTCCTTAAACACCACATTTTTTTCATAAGTTCACTTCAATTTCACATCTCCAGTACCAATAACCTTAGTGAAGTGAGAATCATCCAACAACACCCTCTTATCTTCAACCTCAAAAGAAGTTTCAAATAAAGAATGATCATAGCAGACATGGAGAAAAGCTCTAGTATCTACCCACAACCCTTATGCCCTGTTGACCATATTGACTTAAAAAATCATAGCACATAAGTCCTCTTTGATTAGGTTCGCCTCTAGAGCTAGACGAGGTCCATTCCGATATTTACGAGCTATATGTTTAGACGTGTTACACCTAAAGTATAGAAATTTCCCGGTGTTACCAGTCTGTCCATTTTCAGAAGGGTGATAATTATTTTTATTCTTATTCTCATTCGGTTTTAAATTTTCATTGTGGTTCTTTTGATGATATTTCATATTTTTTCCATTCGGTTTCAAAATAACTCGAGTGCAATTTTGTTTATAATTCTTGTTGTAGGAGGGTAGTGAGACTGGGGTCTATGAATAACTGGAAAGGGTGAGGCGTGACCCACTCCAATGGACGCTGCCTGCAAGGTCTTCAAGGTCTCCTGGTGCAACTTCTGAAGAAAACTTCTCCTTATGGTAACAATGGAACTCAAGCTTCAACTCACTCCCTGCAAGAAGATGAACTTTCACAGCAAAAATAGTAATTTTCTCAAGGGAAACACCTGAGAGTGATGGCTGTCAGTGGGGAGTGAAAGAACAAGGCACTCAGCACTAGGGAGAGAGCAGGGAGAGAATACTAGAGAGGTTCTGGTGTGATTTTGACAAAGTGACTTTGCTATGGAGTCTTCTATATCTCTATGACCTTTCCGAGGGGTCCTATTTATACTTGGGCACTAAGGCTGGGTTGGCCCTTTTGGAGCCAAAACTTAGAGGGTTGGTGAGGGACAAAGTCTGCAGTGTACTATTTGTCCCTACCTGCAGGCAGGTCTGCCTGTCCCCTCTGGCAGATGCCCCCTGGCGCCGACCAAAGTTCAAAAGCAAATATGTCTTCTAATGGAGACAAAATATCTGATTTGCTAAATATCTTTTGAAACAGTAACTTTGATACAAACTTTGTAAACTTGAGGGGGGGTCTCGAGGACCACCTCCTCTAAAATATTTGCAAGCTTGAGGGGGGTCTCGAGGACCCCTTCTAAAATCATTTTTCTTGAGAGGGGTTTAGAGGACCCCCTCCTCTAAAATCATTTTATAAACAGTTCTTTTCTTGTGAGCAGCCAGCCCTTTGGCTGCTCACTTCACTTGTGACTAAGTGTGAGGTGTGTGAGGACTGGGTGACCCTAGGGTCTCATACTAGTATTCTCTCAATCCTATTGTGCTAAGTGGTTGAGCTTGCTCAACATACCTTGTCCCTCAGCCGCCAAGCCAAAACTCCCAGGAGGTCCCAACGCGCCTGTTCGAGCCCTGCTTGCTCTACTAGGCAACCTGTACAAGAAAGTAAAGTGTTAGTGTTGTTGTTCATTTTGAGACTGATGTTTCATGATGGGGAGTTGTTTGCGATAGCTAATTCCTCAATATGAGTTTCTATCGAAACCCCTGTAGCAGCACTTCTCGAATAACATTTCTGCAATGACCCTTGTAGTGGCGCTGAGTCTTGCAGTGACGCTGACTCTCTCGACTGTCATTACTGCAGTGACCCTTATGTAGTAGCGCTGACACTTGAAGTGGCACTGACCCTTGGAGCTGCGCGGACACTTGCAGTGGCGTAGAGACTTATCGTGGCGCTGACACTTGCAGCGGCGCCGACACATGAAGTGACGCCGACCCTTGCGGCGGTGCGGACGCTTGCGGCGGCGCTGACACTTGAAGCGGTGCCGACCCTTGCAGCGGGGTAGAGACTTGCCGCGGCGCCGACACTTGCGGCGGTGTAGAGACTTGCCGCGGCGCCGACACTTGCAGCGGCGTAGACACCTGAAGTGGCGCCGACCCTTGCAGCGGCGTAGAGACTTGCCACGGCGCCGACACTTGCAGCGGCGCAGACAACTGAAGTGGCGCCGACCCGTGTAGCGGCGTAGAGACTTGTCGCGGCGCCGACACTTGCAGCGGCGCAGACACATGAAGCGGCGCCGACCCATGCAGCGACATAGAGACTTGCCGCGACGCCGACACTTGCGGCGGCGTTGACACTCGAAGCGGTGCCGACCCTTGCAGCGGCGTAGAGACTTGTCGCGGCGCCGATACTTGCAGCGGCGTAGAGACTTGACGTGGCACCGACACTTGCAGCGGCGTAGAGACTTTCCGCGGCGCCGACACTTGCAGCGGCGTAGACACCTGAAGTGGCGCCGACCCTTGCAGCGGCGTAGAGACTTGCCGCGACGTCGACACTTGCGGCGGCGTTGACACTCGAAGCGGTGCCGACCCTTGCAGCGGCATAGAGACTTGCCACGGCACCGATACTTGCAGCGGCGTAGAGACTTACCGCGGTGCCGACACTTGCAGTGGCGTAGACGCCTGAAGTGGCGCCGACCCTTGCAGCGGCGTAGAGACTTGCCACGGCGCCGATACTTGCAGCGGCGTAGAGACTTGCCGCGACGTCGACACTTGCAGCGGTGTAGACACCTGAAGTAGCGCCGACCCTTACAGCGGCGTAGAGACTTGCCGCGACGCCGACACTTGCGGCGGCGTTGACACTCGAAGCGGTGCCGACCCTTGCAGCGGCGTAGAGACTTGCCACGGCGCCGATACTTGCAGCGGCGTAGAGACTTGCCGCGGCGCCGACACTTGCAGCGGCATAGACACCTGAAGTGGCGCTGGGGGTTCCTGCTGAATATGAGTTTCTGTCGGGACCCTGGGGTGGTTCCTTCTCAATTATGAGTTTCTGTCGGGACCCTAGGTGGGTTCCTACTCAATATGAGTTTCTGCCGGGACCCCGGGGGGGTTCCTGCTAAATATGAGTTTCTACCGGGACCCCGGGGGGTTCCTGCTCAATATGAGTTTCTGCCGGGACCCCGGGGGGGGGGGTTCCTGCTCAATATGAGTTTCTATCGGGACCCCGGGGGGTTCCTGCTCAATATGAGTTTCTGTCGGGACCCTGGGTTTCTTCTCAGTATTTCTAATAAAATAATATTTTTACTTTTTTATAGGTAGACACCCTTCTACATTAGCCCCTCGTGCAAAGATTTTTTGGTTGGGTAGACTAAAAAAACTTTGTACGCCATAAATCTGGTTTTTATTTTTTTGATTTTTTGGGGGACCCTAGGATTCCTTCATCATTCCCCCTTAGGGTCATTAAATGTCCTGTCACTTCATCCCAAGTTTTGTAGATGAGGCTACTTATAGTGGACCTCCTTATCTGGGTATCAACTTGGGCGGAGGGGTTACTTGCGGTGAGCCCCTCGTTTTGGCCTGCTTTTGTGGCATTTTTTTCTAGGGCGGAGGGGTTGCGCGCCGTGAGCCCCTCACCCTTGGCCTTCTTCTGTGGCCTTCCATCTTGGGCGGAAGGGTTTCTCGCGGTGAGCCCCTCGCCCTTGGCCTTCTTCTGTGTTTTTCTATCTTGGGCGGAGGGGTAACTCGCTGTGAGCCCCTCGCCATTGGCCTTTTTCTGTGGCCTTCTATCTTGGGCGGATGTGTTTCTCGCCGTGAGCCCCTCGCCCTTGGCCTTCTTCTGCGACCTTCTTTCTTGGGCGTAGGGGTTACTCGCGGTGAGCCCCTCGCTCTTGGCCTTCTTCTGTGGCCTTTCGTCTCGGGTGGAGGGGTTGTTCGCGGTGAGCCCCTCGCCCTTGGCCTTATTCTGTGGCCTTCTTACTTGGGCGTAGGGGTTACTCGCGGTGAGCCCCTCGCCATTGGCCTTCTTCTATGGCCTTCTATTTTGGGCCGAGGGGTTACTCGCGGTGAGCCCCTCGCCCTTGGCCTTTTCCTGTGGCCTTCTATCTTGGGCGGAGGGGTTACTCGCGGTGAGCCCCTAACCCTTGGCCTTCTTCTGTGGCCTTTTATCTTGGGCGAAGGGGTTACTCGCGGGGAGCCCCTCGCCTTGAGTGCTTTTCTGCAGTATTAAGTTTGGGAAGAAAGGGCACTCAAGGTGGATCCCCCCGCCCTAGGCTATTTTATTTCAAACTTGCAATCTTGGGAAGGTGGAGCCACTATAAATGGAACCCGACACTCTAAGTTATTTTACTATTTGTTCACTTGCTTGAGGACTTCTCAATATTAGCCCCCTCGTGCAGAAGTGTCTTGTAATGTCGAGAGACTTATGCACGAAACTATCGTCCCTTTTATTTATACTTGGCAATTGCTCAAGACTGTGAGCACTCCGGTGCCCTTGGAGCCTTAGGTGCTAAACTGTCGCACTTTATATTTATACTTGATGCTTGCTCAAGACTATGAGCGCTCCGGTGCCCTTAGAGCCTTAGGTGCTAAACTGTCGCACTTTATATTTATACTTGACGCTTGCTCAAGACTGTGAGCGCTCCGGTGCCCTTAGAGCCTTAGGTTCTCAACTAGCGCACCTTATGTTTATACTTGACGCTTGCTCGAGACTGTGAGCGCTCCGGTTCCCTTGGAGCCTTAGGTGCTCAACTGGCGCACCTTATGTTTATACTTGACGCTTACTCAAGACTGTGAGCGCTCCAGTGCCCTTGGAGCCTTAGGTGCTCATCTGGAGCACGTTAGGTTTGTACGTGGCATTTGCTCAAGACTGTGAGCACTCCGATGCCCTTGGAGTCTTAGGTGCTCAACTGGCGCACCTTATATTTATACTTGGCACTTGCTCAGGAGTGTGAGCACTCCTGCTGAATATGAGTTTCTGTCGGGACCCTGGGGTGGTTCCTTCTCAATTATGAGTTTCTGTCGGGACCCTAGGTGGGTTCCTGCTCAATATGAGTTTCTGCCGGGACCCCGGGGGGGTTCCTGCTCAATATGAGTTTCTACCGGGACCCCGGGGGGTTCCTGCTCAATATGAGTTTCTGCCGGGACCCCGGGGGGGTTCCTGCTCAATATGAGTTTCTATCGGGACCCCGGGGGGTTCCTGCTCAATATGAGTTTCTGTCGGGACCCTGGGTTTCTTCTCAGTATTTCTAATAAAATAATATTTTTACTTTTTTATAGGTAGACACCCTTCTACACTTGTTGTTAGACGCTACAAGAATTTCATCCTTATAAGATTGTTTCCTGGCTTCCTCTTCAATTCTAAGACAGGTGATGATACTTTCAAGTAAAAATTCTTTTGATTTATGCCTCTGTGTATTTTTAAAATCTTTCCAATTAAGAGGTAATTTATCAATCATAACAGCAACCTAGAAGAACTCATCCAGTTTCATTCCTTTAGAAATCATATCATATGCAATTTTTCATATTTCATAAGGCTGGGCCAGCACTGATTTGTCATACGGCATCTGAAACTTTAGATAACGACTGACTACATATATTTTAGTTCTAGTCTCCTCGGCTTCATATTTTTCTCTCAAATTTCTTTGGAAGAATCACACAAGGCATAATAATTATAAAGATTATCACTTGGGCCATTGAAAATATAATTTTTGCATAAAATATTATTTTCTTCCCAAAATTGAATAGCTCCAGTCTCATTAGCCCAAGAAGTTCAGACGCAATAGACTTATTTGACACAATGCAGGCTGCTTGTTTTTTTGTTGTGAGAGAGAATAATATTTTTTTTATCTCCACCTTTTGAAATTTAAGCCTTCAAATTTGAAAAATATATTAAGGCCATTGGGTGCAGAGTGATCTTCAGAGTCCATAACAGATAAATAAAACACCTTAAAATTATTGTATCTGAAATAAGAAAATTAAACGAAATTACCGACTGCAAAAATCCAACATCATAAAATGGCATGACTGCTCGCTCTGTTTAAGATGTTTCGCGGCTCTGCCCAAAAAATTATCTTGCAATCCTTATAACGCCCTGCCACCCTCCCTCAGGATAAAACAATCCGAAATCGAAAATAATTTCTATCTCATAAAACTATGCACGACAGTAATCTGGTATACTATCAGCTGTTCAATATTAGTTGCTCAATATCACAATATGGTAGTTGTGGGTATGAAATGTTTTCGTGAGAAAATATTTTTCAACAAATGTTTGCTTAGAGAGAGAGAGAACCCATATTTTTCTAAGTATTTTTCTCAGAAAAAGAAAAAAAAAAGTGTCGTTTTTTTTTTCTCCTTCTACTGAACAATGCAAATGATCTCACTATAAGAAAAAACAATTATGAATGTTTTTTCTTTGTCTCCCACTTCTTTCTTTCTTTAAGGAAAAGCAGCCTTTTTTTTTTTAATTTACATAAAAGACAAAATGTCTTTTTGTTCCAACAAATTATTTAGAAGAAAATGACAAATCGGTATGAAAATCTTTAGAAAAGAGGGTTCTTCGTAGATATGTTTCACTCAGCCACATCTCTATTATATGAGAAACACTAACTGAGAATGAGAAGACATATACACTTAGATATGAAAAATAACCATAGATCGGTGATTGGATCTCGACCCAAACTAACGGATGCAACACTAATAACAACAGGAGAAGACACGCCACAAAGCCTTCAAAAAGAACTGAAACCACACCAAAGGAGAAAATATTCCACAAATAATTCTACCAAAAGGAGGTACATAACTCACATAAAAGAGAGATAAACTCTTACTAAAGAAACCTTTTTACATTTAGCAAAATTAAATTATTGCAAAGAAAATGGAGAAGAGAGATGGTTCTCCCCTCTTCCTTATTTTAATGATACATACGTGGGGAGAATGAAATCTTAATTATTTTCTGCTAGCTTGAAAGCCAGACAAGCCCCGCTAAAGAAATGGTTTTAAGCCCCTTTTTTTATTTTTTTATTATTAATTTTTTTTAAATGTAAGCCTCAATACTCTTAAAGAAGCATCTTGTAAGTTATGTAGGCTTTACCACCAACAAATAAATCTGTTTATTTAACGAAAAGATGCCGGTAATCATAAGTGTCAGTGGGATAAATCATAATATCTGGGAAGAGTTTGTGACTTAAATCGGGACCCTTCACTTTCATCAGAGGGCAGCTTGAGCACAACACCTATCTCTACTAATCATGCTTATAAAATAAAAGAGAAAAATGATTGTAACCACTTTCAAAGTGAAGTGAAGAAGAAAGGAAACAAGACTACTTAGAATATCACTTGCCCCGCAAATCTTTAATTTATTCTGAGAAATTTGTCCTTTCACGATAAATTTAATGGAAGTCCAAGTCGCTGTTGTGCGACTCTACTTTATTTTTACATATATCCTCTTTCAAAGCCATGAAAGAATTTAGTGAGGATGTGCAGTTTGTTGAGAATCATATTGAGAAGGGCCGCGAGATTGCTAAGGTTGCCTAAGTTATAAGTGCACCAAGTGTCCGATTTTTCAAGAATCCAAAATTAATAAAATGCAAAAATATTCGGGAGAGTTTATTGTTCAATTGAAGTTAGTTTAGATGTTGCTTTGTTAAGAGTTTGGCCTAGTCTCCCTCTTCTTTCGCTGCTTGAGTATTGTTTTAGTAATAATACCGGGGTCCTTTGGCGTTAGCCTCCTATTTATTAAAAAAAGGCATAAATTGTTGGATCAAAAGTGAAGTGTGACGAAAGGCATAAAAAATTGTTGATGGAATTAAAAATTAAAAATTCACAACCATCTGACTATAATTTATTCTGGAAAAACGCAAGAAGTATCATATGGTAATGTTATGCGAATTTATTTAGAGGAAAAGTCATAAATACAAGAGAATGTACATAGAATGTTGTACACTAAAATCAACTAATATTCTGTCGGCCTTGCTGGTTATTAACAAAAAATTAATTCACCCCCTTGAAATTATCATCCTCAATTGGCAACGAGACAATTATTCCTCGCCAATGAGGAATATAGCTAATTACTATCTTTACAGAGATTATTTTCTGTATTTTATACAATTGACTTATCAAGAACATAAATCCCACATTGAGAATATAATGCCTCGGAAGTAGTAAAAAATAAAATAAAATTTGAGCCTCTCTACCCTTTGCCAATTTGTTCAAGAGCCAAAAGTATTCCCAAAAATTTGCAAGCAACCTATGAATTTGTGGGGTATGAATTTCTACTCTCGTTTCTATACAATTTGGCGGTAATGTGAACCTAACACCTCGTTTGATCAAAACTAGACCTTCCCATCGGATGAAGGCAGCTTATTCTCGGATTTTGCAGTTGTAGAGGACGTAGTTAACGAGTTTGTACCTTTAGAGGGAGTTGAAGATGGAGTGGGAAGTTTTTTGGGCATCATCTGCTCCCAGTATCCCTTATGGGGTCTTGATGCTTGTGATAGAACAATGAAAGCAAGAAGGCTCAAAACCAAGCACTTGTGCTTCAAAGAAGAAAACATGTTGAATTGAATGAGCAATGGCCGAAAACAAAGTTTCAGAGATGGGTTTTGATAGTTTTTGGAAGCAGACATGTTGAGCATTCCACGAGAATGCCAACCAGTTTGCTTGAGGAAAGATGTGACAATGGCAGACAAAGGGTTATTTAAAAATTCCTAGCTTTTAGCCGTTGCTTCTTGCTGCTGCTGTTATTATGTTGTGCAAGTGAAAAAGGTTCGTTGAATTCGAGTAATTCAAGGAAATATGTCATCACACTGGACCACACAGTAGGTGGTTCGGTTTAATCTTTTAAGACAGGGAACAAAATCTTTGTTGACAGGGTTGTTGCTATAAACAATAACTATTGTCACACAAGCAGCTGATTAAAAGATAGGGTAGTGATACAGTAACACTATAGTGACACACGCCGGACACGTGTCCATGTCTGACTGGTGGACACTTTAAGTGGGACACATCTACTTAAGGTATTCACTAATCAAATACTGACATGTGTTCTAGTATCCCAAAATTTTGCCCTCTATCTTCTTAGCATTATCCTTAAAGATAATTTCACCTTTGATGCTTTCTCATAGCATCCCTAGTGGTGATACTAAAGAATGGAGAAAAAAGTAACTTTACAAATCAGAAGCTCTACAATGGTGTAGTTAAAGCAACAAAATCATTAGTAGAAATGGTAGTCATTTTGCAAAGTTACCAATTGGTTACTGAATTTACAAATGGTTCCTACGAACTTCATTTATTCGTAAGAATTCTTACGAACAAATAAAGTTCGTAACAAATATAAATAATTATTTTTATTATATCTGTGGGTTCCTACGAACAACATTTGTCCGTAATAATTTTTTACGAACAAATGTTGTTCATAAAAATATGTATTTGCTTCCTACGAACAAGAGTAGTTCATAGGAACTTATACTTACAAATTGAAGACTCCACCATTGTGAAATAAACCACAAATATAAGGTAAAATCACTCTTACATTTCCTATGCACCCACCACTACACATCCTCTCAATAGTGAGATCAAGTGTGGACAATTTTGATTACATGCAATTTGGATTATTTTAACTATTATCATATGTTTTCTTAATAATAAATAGGGTTCTTTCTACTTTTCGGATTACTTATCCTTCCAAATCTGACGTTGAGTTTAAAAAAAAATCATATAATCAGTATAGATCTCTAAGCGTCATAAATACATTAAAATGACACTTTCTAAGAATTTTCTACAATACTTTTAGAGAATTTATGCCAATGAGACTATGGACCCTAAAATCAAACTAAAATACCCTGGTCTCTGACTATTATTACTCAAACAAATAGATCCCAATTTGTAAGTAACAATAATATTACCGAGTTGAGTATAACTATATATTGTAATGTACCAATCTTACATTTACAGTTTCCTACACATAACAAATAGGAATGTATACATGAGGAGAATATCTCATTTTGAAAGTTATATTTAATCCTACAAACATGAGGTGAACGAACTTTTAACTACTTTCAGGTAGCTTGGAAGCCAGACAATCCCCTCTAAATAAAAGATTATGACCCTTTTTTCATATAAACCTTAAAGAAGTATCTTCATAGTTTTGTAGGCCCTTTCGCCAACAAAGAAAGTTGTTTATTACCTCAAAAGATAACGGTAATCAGTAGCGTCAGTGAGATAAATCATATTACTATGGAAAAGTTGGGAACATCGGCACCATTCACTTTCATCAAAAGGCAGTATAAGCTGAGCACCTATATCTAGTAATCAAGCTTTTATAATAAGAGAGTAAAATAATTGTAACATCTTTTGTGCCGGATGAAATTAAGAATAAAAAGATTGGTATAATAAGTAGAGATAATATTTGTAGCTTCGTTAATCAATGTAATTAAGGCCATTAGTCAATAAATTATTTGAAAGTAAATATGATAACACAAAATACCAATCTTGTTGATATTTTAAACGCACAATTCTTTCAATTAATTAAAAATAAGTCCAAATGATACACGTCATATATGTAAATTATCTATTTTACCCTTGTTGAGTGCTCAAATCATTCAATATCTTAAGAAATGTAATCGTATTTACATTAAATCTCTTAGGATCTGTTTGGTTCAAAAGTGGGCAAAAGTGTCTGCCATAGGTAAAATTTGGCAAATTTTACATAATTTTTTCACATGACGCTATCAAACAACTATTAGGCGAAATTAAAGTCAATCCAATTAGTTTATTTAAATAGTTTTTAAACACTTTTTAGAAATAATTTTTAAACCGTTTTTATAAAACAGTGTTTAAAATATTTCTAAAACGGTTTTTATAAAACAGTTTTTATAAAACATTATTAAAAACAAGTTTTAAAACAGTTTTTTTAACTATTTAAAATTGTTTTTTAAAACTTTAAAACATTTTTTATAATATATTCAAAACATTTTTTAAAAATGTTAGAAACAGTTTTTACAATATTTTTATAAGACGGTTTGTAAAAATATTTGTAAAACAAATTGTTAACATTTTTTATAATATTAAAAACAGTTTTTAAAACATTAAAAAAACAGTTTTAAATATTCATAACCATTTTTTTAACTATTTAAAAGAGTTTTTTAAAATGTTAAAAATAGTTTTTACAATATTTTTATAAGAGGGTTTTTAAAAAAATTGTAAAATGTTTTCTTAATTTTTTTATAATATTAAAAACAATTTTAAAAACATTACAGTTTTTAAATATTCATAACAGTTTTTTTAATTATTTAAAACAGTTTTTAAATTATTTTTCAAAATATTAAAACCGTTTAAGAAGTTAGCAAATTTACTGGCAAATATTTTTCACTCAAATAGGTAAGCAAAGTCTGCCAACACCTTATGCATAAAGGGTGTTGTACACTGACAAATAATGTCACGCAAATTATGCAATCAAATAACCAAAAAGTTGGCAAATTTTTATAATTGCCAACTTTTTGGCATTTGCCATGACAAATATTGGCAACCAAACGGACCCTTAATATATAATTGAAACACTGTAACTACAATAATCTATGTGAATGTGACCGAAATAATAACATTAATTGTATTTGCATCAATCAATGTAATTATATCAGCATTGATAAATGTAATTGTATCTACATTAATAAGTGTAACTATATTTGTATTCAGTATTGTAACTCTATCTATATTAATAAGTGCAACTGTATCTATATTCAATAGTGCAAATGTATACATTAATAAATATAACTCTATCTACATTGATAAATATAATTGTAGATGTATATGTCAATGTAACTCTACCCAAACTAATAAGTATAATTGTATCTACAATAAGTAGTAGAACTCTATCTATCTCTATTTATCAGTGTAACTTTATCTACATTAATAAGTATAACATCATCTAGTATAATTGTATCTGTATTCATCACTTTTACTGTATTTAAGGTAACTATATTTGCATTAACACATGGATGTATTTAAGAGTCTAACAATGTGTGTCCTTCACGTGGATTACGATAGAATTTAAGATTTTTTCACAATATTCCCGATTAGTTAATTAGTTAATTAATTATCGGGTCCACCCAATATTAAATCCTTTTAATATTAAGCCCAATTTTAATTTTTTTTTACATAAAATTAAGTAATTCAATTGCATGCGAAAGATTAAGAATCCGGAAGCTATGAGAATCAATCACACACAATGGAAACATAATTTTTTACAGAAAATCCTTGCGGGCAAACCACTATCGCCCAACCTAACAAGTGAACTAGTACAATGAATTTAGGTCTTGCAGTGGACAAACACGATTTACATATAGACATCGATTACAACTATGAAGTCTCTCCCTTGAGTTATGATTTGATGTCTGGACTCATATTTGCAATAAGTTGCTCCATGCCCGTACTCCACTTGCATTGTCTTCAGACCTTAGTATCCATCGATCGTTTTTGTGGAGGATCAATCCACAACCCTCAAACCTCGGTATTCGAAGGGCATTTAAACCAAGAGTTTACCATGAAAGAATGAATCTAAAAGATCTCACTCTCAAAAGAGAAAACTCTCACAAAACCTTTTAGCATTTTGATAAAATTGGGATATGTATCTTGAAAGACACATTTATGTTAATACTTGTACTTTCCAGTATAAGTAATAAACTCAAACACATTTTCATAAAAAAATGAGCCCTCAATCTAACAAGGGTGCCCTCATTCAAATGAGGTCACATCGCATAAGGGTCATTTATGTGATATCTCTACGAGAACTTCTTCCTTGAATACACGGTTTTCGTGTGAAGGACTTTTTACACGAAGATATCTCTTTTAAAAGAGAGTGTGACACCTAGTAAAATTTGATGGTATATTGATCAAGTTTAATACAAACTCATGGGAATCAAATAATTAAATATCATTCAAAGCATGACTATAAACTAAACTAAATGCAAAAAGTAAATAGCTGAAACATGCCATAGGTGAATCATATAATCTCATACCAAATTAACCAATGGTACTAGTACTATCATGTAAATATACCAAACCTACGGAGTATAAGAATGTTATTAAGTATGGGTTACAAAAAACTACATATCTTCTTCTCATGTTTTAGTTGCATTTATGTCATCCCATCGAAAAACAACCCTACATATCATATGCATCTAATACCAAGTTCATATTCCCCAATGATTAAATCTTATTAATCTTAATGATCTTATGTGTACTAATTCTAATTTACAATAATCTTATACATCTCAATTTTATCATATCTCAATACAAGTATTCCCTACTTAATCATCTTATACATATTAATTTTATAATATCTCAATATAAGTATCTGATGCATATATATCCACATAATACATTAATAGCCCAACACTCGTACATAACGAAGTCTTGTTTTATAACCAAGATAAACATGTCTCGTCGCATCTTGGTCCCCACATAATCGTTGTCACTCAATCAAGAAAAACTCGTCATTCGTATCAAGGTACCAACATAGTCATTGTCTCTCATTCACTATATGGATATCCCCTCTAGTACGTATCTCACGAGTACACACGCTTGATATATTTCACATAATACACAAAGCAAGTAGACTTAATACATATAAGGGTTATAAGTCTATCATCCAAATGCTATCTTATTACCTCATGGTTATGCAACTGGACACTCGTAATTACAATTCTTGGATAGGTATATTCAAATAGTTAAAGTCCCCAAGTCCATCTCACCATCATCTCATATCAAATTAAGGAAACTACTAAATCTTCATTGGTTGTGCACACGGACCTAAAATATAGTCGTTTGCACGAAGCATGCGTATAGACCATAATAGTGACCGTTCGCATGATTAAATGGTGAAACCTTCCAGAATTCAATTTTTTTCTCAAACTACAGACCTTGTCGCCATTCCTATTTACAGAACTACCATTTTCAATATATTATAAGGTCATAGAACCTCCAATACATCGTAAATTTCCACTCTAACTCTACAAACTTTAACTATCGACGAACCTTATCAATTTTAGTCGATTTATATTGAAATTGGAGTTTATACATTAGATATAAAGGCTTAGAGCCCAAAAATTCCATTTCATTCTTAAATACCCAATTTTCTAACCATTTCATAAAATATCGAAGGACTTTTCTTAAATTATGTTAATCCAAAATGAATCAAACACTAATTTTTCCTTATAAACAATTTCATATTGAATTTCATCAATTACTTTAGAAATATGGTGTTTAATCTAAATTGACTAGTTCCACGATTACAAAAATTATATATTTAATACCTAACTCAAAATATACTAAATTTACATTTAGAATCCAATGAGTAAGGATACAATCATACAAAATCAATTATATTTTTATATAAAGTAAACTTTCCTTGGACAAATATGCGTGATTCAATTCAACTTCGCTGTAATGCCCCGTATTTTTAAGGGATTTTATTTTAATTATGGAATTAGGATTAATTAATTTAAATGGAGAAATTTATTTATAATTAATCCAGATTTAAATTTAAAAATTATTAGCGTGACGAGAGTTAGTATTTATTGGTGATAAATATGTTGACTATTATTTATCGAGTAAAGTAATCTATGATTACGAAAATATTATTATGGTCGGGAGTGAAAAATACGGCAGTCACAATACACTTAGTTGGTACGTGCGCGTGAGTCATGTCGGTATTAGTTTATTGGGTTAAAAGATAATTTATTTTTAGGTAACTCGTATGATTATTTTAAGTGCGTCGATGAGTCCGAAAGGGTCGAGATAGTTAGAAAACTCTACCCAGGTGTTTTATTTGTATTTTGGGATAATTTCGGTCAAACCAACACACCGGAGGGGTATTTTGGTCTTTTGAGATTTTTGGGAATTAAAATGGACGAAAATAGAAAATTAAATGGGAAGTGTATGTGGGTAATAAGGTATCTGTCAGTTTGTAAACCTAAGTGAGAGAGAGAGAGAACTAAAGAGGAAGAAGAAGAACTCCATAGGTCCTCTGGCATAGACTCAAGCTCTCAAACAAAAAAAAACACCAACGCGTAGATCGTGAAGAGGGGATCACCCATATACTAGTTTCATTCAGCGAATCAAAAGTTCACAAAGAGGCAAGTGTTTATCTTGCTTGATTTTAGAGCATATAATGTCCATGCTAGATTAATTGATGTTTTAATCGTGATATTATGAATTTGGGACTGAAATTGGGCATTAATCTTTAATTGAGAGTATAGGTTTACATATAGTTAGATAATCATGTTCTGGGTATGATAAATCTGGGTTTTATATGTTGATTTCACGAAATTAAATTTGGGTTTAAAATTATTGTTAATGGAGGCTATATGAATTTAAAGCTTTTAAAGATTTAAGGAATTTATCTTAATCCATATCATAGTAATAAGGATTTGATGTTAAAAATGGGGTAAAGAGTGTCTAATCCTGTAGGGAGACGATTTAAAACCTTTCACTTGGTTTTGAGATAAATTAGCATGCGTGTTGGATGATGGAATAGGGTGAAATTCGAAGTTTGGAAGGTAGAAGAGTATCTCGGAATTCTCATTCGAAGACCTGCCCAGGTCGTTCAAACGAGAATCCCCAGGTTCTAACGAGATTTTAGAAACTCGAATTTTTGCCCGGACGGGTTAAAAAGCCTTCGGTTATTTCAAGTGAGAGAATAGGACATACGTTATTATGGAGTAGCTTCATCTCATAATTTAGTAGTGAGAAGATTTGTGTAACTACTAAGGGAATGTGTTGGAGTGAGGGAGCCTTGAAGAGTATATACAATAGAGAGATAAATCGTACGGTTAAGGTATTGTGAGTAGTAGAGACGATAATATGACATATAAATTTGGGGAGTTAGGTTGCGTGAATACATAATGAATATAATAAGGTGTGTGTATACTTATTGATTGAACAATTATGTGTAAAACATACCTACGTTGCTTGCTATCGGGTGGAGGTTGCATGTTGTGGACGATCATGCCTTGGAGGAGCCTTCCGGTGGGATTTTGATTTGTACCACTAGAGCATAGAACCTATGTACGGGCTATCTGTGAGAATGATAGTGACGACGGTCGTATGGGTGCGTAGGTATGTACGTAGCCCATCAACTAGGGACTATGTTCGCCTCCAATATTTGTGTTTGTTATGAAGGTTTGCAAGAGATTGAACCTATAGTCCTTATGTAATGAGCGATGCACCGGGACATGATAGCAGAGTATGCATGCATCGCAGCTGTGTCTCGGGGTGTAGTATTGTATATATATATATAATAGAATGCAATTATATATATATATATATATATATATATATATATATATATATATATATATACTTTGATACTATCTACTATGTAAAATAAGTAGATATTAATAATAATGAAATCTGAAATGAATTAAGTTGGTGAACACTTTATTTATATTTAATTGAAAAAGAGCTTATCCATGTTAAAGAGAAATTAATTATATGTATTATGTATATTGCGAGGGAAATACATGGGAATGATATTGGGTTGTGATTAGATATTAGAAGGGAAAGAACTAGTTAGCATGGGAATAGAAACTAGTACGATTTAATGGTATGCTAGGCGTGCACATTAGATGAGATGTGAACATCTCAAGTGAGTTCGATAATCTAACATGACTTATATATGTGTTATTAACTCGCTTTAAGCACTTGTTAATTTTTAAACTATTTTCAACTCGGGCTCCGACCCGTTTTCTGCAAATCTCTTTTCTTGTCAAATTATTTTAGGTGCCCAGCCACAGGGACACCAAGCATTGGAGTTTTATTTACTCGATGAGTTGTAGCTGTTGTAGAAGTTACAGGACCTTGGTAGTAGACGCCTCTATGTTTATCATATCTTCCTTTTGAGCTATTTCATCAGTAGGGCATGTTGCCCCTTTTCTATTCAGATATTCAAAGATATTGGATTTAGTTATTTACTTATTTCAGTTGTCGGTTTATTTCTGTTGGTTTATTGTACTTGGGACTCAGACTAGAAGTGTTTGCTCCAGTTACATTTATTATTGCAGTTATTTCTTGTCATATGAAATGGTGTGAATGGTGAATGTTTATTTATTTGTTAACTTAGTTTTATACTAATCAAAAGATAAAATTTTGACATCAACCTTTTTAAATATTAGGTGGTTAGTATTTAATAATAATGTTTTCATCAGTGATGCATAATCTGAACCAACTGGATATTCTGATTTAAGTTAATAAAGGACTGATCACCCGGTATTTAATTAGGTGGGGTGTCACAGATGGTATCACAGCATCAGGCTCTAGAGTCCTTAGGATCTGTGCGGCTTATTATGCTTTTCAAGTAGCTTTCTTTGATATAGAGCCCTATACTTAGGATTGTTGTATTCATCAATTGCGCATTCTATGTCTTCAGCTATTTGAGATATTTATTGTGGACTTGTAAAGCTTATCTCTTATTTCAGATGCCTCCCAGTTGTGCACAGCGAGCCAATAGGGATGCCCAGCCTGAGCCTCAGCCAGCTCCGACCCAGGGCACAATGAATGCTGCAAAAGTTTCCTCTATTGTAGCACAGGCGGTTAATGCAGCATTAGCCGTGGTACAGCAGGCTCCCCCATAGGCACCAGTAGTGGCTCCAGCACCAGTCCACGCTTTCCCTTCTGTTTGGGAGTGCATCAGAGATGCCTTCCAGAAGGCACACCCTGCAGAGTTCGCATGGAGTTCTGATGGAGGAAGGATATATAGAGACACCTAAGGATGTATGAGTGCACGGAGGTGCAAAAGAAAATTTATTTACCTTTAAGTTGGTGGGACAAGTGTTACAATGGTGGGAGTCCACTAACACTGCGGAGGACATAGACAACTTGACTATTCGAGAGTTCTAGGTGCAGTTTGATCGCAAGTACTTCCCTTTCGCCGTGCAGAACGAGATAAAGAGGAAGCCGTTGAACCTCAAACGGGAAGGGAAGACAGTTGCAGAATATGAGGAAGAGTTTACTGATCTTTTGAATATAGTTCTAGATGAGATACCGACGGAGGAGAAGAAGATCCAGAGGTTTATGGATGGATTGACTTGGAGGATTCACCGACATCTGTTAGGGAATGTTTCATTGACCACTTATTCTGATGTGGTTAATGCATCCATTTTACACTATCAGGACCACCACTTCCATCAAGAGGGAATCAAACAAGCCAGGGAGTCCAGCCAGTAGGGCCGAACAAGAGGTAGTAGTGCTAGTGGGGCACTAGAAGCTTAGGGATAGGTCTGTCAGGGTGAGAAGAGTTCCCATCAGGGGGACCCTACTAAGCGGTTCCGTTATGGATATTTCAGGCAGGGGCAGGGAGGTTTTGGGCCAGGCCATCAGAGCCAGCCTAGTCAGCAGGGCCAACAAGGATATCAGCGTTTCCAGCAGGGCCAGGGGAGGGGTGGTAATGGCCATCAGGGCTGAGGACAGCAACGGCAAGGGGGAGAACACTTTCCAGGGAGGTGTTTTACTTATAGCAACACTGGCCACAAATGTTAGGATTGCCCTCATAGGGGTAGAGCTCAGCAGCAGCAGTAGGGCGCTCGTCAGGAGCCCCAGTGACCGATATTTCCAATCGCCCTCCCAGTCCCACCGTAGGTACCAGCTTTACCAGCCATTCCAACATCTCTGGTGCAACAAGGACAGTTGCAATATGGGTGTGTCTACAATGTCCATCAGGTCGCGGTTCATCAGGTCCCGCTCGCAGTCGAGGGTATGTTTTCTATCCAGGGGACTCTGGGCAGATATTATTTGACACAGGGGATTCACATAGTTTCATTGCCACTAGTTTTGCACGCGCCACGGGGTTATTAGACCTAACAGATAGCACAGTTACTAGTGTAGACTCACCAATAGGCTATTGGTCTTTGATATTTTTTACACGTCTTGGAGTAGGCATAGAGATTGGGAGATTGATTTTACCGGCTGATATGCTTGTCTTAGAGATGCACGAGTATGATGTTATTATCGGGATGTATTTGTATAGTTAATATAGGGCTATGATTGATTACTATAGACGTAGTATTGTGTTTTGCATACCGGGTCAATAGATGTTTTTAGTGGAGATGCCTTGCCCTGAGGGAGGTTCGTCGACCCATTTATATTATATAGAGGAGGAGACCTCTAAGGGAGTGGTGGTACCACTTGATTCAATTCCAGTTGTTTGGGAGTTCGCGGATGTATTTCAGGACATACTCGGATTACCGCCTAGCAGGGAGATAGAGTTTGTAATAGATTTGATGCCAAGCACCCGTCCAATAGCTCGTGCACCTTACCGTGTGGCTCCGGTAGAGATGAGGGAGCTATGAGATCAAATTGAGAAGTTATTGGGTCAAGGTTTCATTCGTAGGAGTACCTAGCCTTGGGGTGATCCCTTGTTGGTCGTGAAAAAGAGAGATGGGTCGCTACGGTTATGTGTTGACTATCGATAGTTGAATAAGATCATGATGCAGAATGAATATCTGTTGCCCCGAATTGATGACCTATTCGACCAGTTGAGGGAAGCTTCCTATTTCTCCAAGATAGACTTACGGTTGGGGTACCATCAGTTACGTATTATGGAGAAGGATGTCCCTGAGACTGATTTTCTGATGAGGTATGGATCGTATGAGTTCTGGGTTATGTCAATTAGGCTAACCAACGCACCGGACGTTTTCATGGACTTGATGAACATGGTGTTGAAAGAGTTGTTAGATCAGTTTGTCATTGTCTTCATTGATGACATCCTTATTTATTCCCAGACTGAGGAAGATCATGTCATGCCTCTGAGGATGGTTTTACATACACTATATGAGCACAAGTTATATATGCTAAATATAAGAAGTGTGGGTTCTGGATGAGAGAGGTTCAGTTCTTGGGGCACATCATTTTTACGGAAGGGGTATTAGTAGATCCCGGGAAGGTGTCAGCGGTGAGGGAGTGGGGACAGCCCATAACGCCGACTGAGATGCGTAGTTTTTTGGGGCTGGTAGGATACTATAGGTAATTTATTCGGGGATTCTCAAAAATAGTGGGTCCATTGACAAACTTGACTCGCAAGGGGTGCCATTTATATGGGTGATTCTTGCCAGTTGGCTTTTGACTAGCTGAAGGACAAGCTGAGTTCAGCACTAGTTCTAGCACTACCCAGTTCGGGGGTGGAATACCAGGTTTACACTGATGAGTTCTTAATAGGAGTAAGGCGACTGCTTATGATTCCCATAAGCTTAAGCCTCACGAGAGGAGTTACCCCACCCATGACTTGGAGTTAGCGATAGTCGTGTTTACATTGCAGATATGGAGACATTATCTCTTGGGGAGAGAGATTTTACCTATTCACAAATAACAAGTCACTGCAGTATATGTTCACGCAGCGGGAGTTGAATATGCGTCAGCGAAGGTGGCTTGAATTTTGAAAGATTATCAGTTCGACATCCATTACCACCCAAGGAAGGCTAACATGGTAGTAGACGCATTGAGCTGTAGGCCAGCAGGTGAGGTGGACGAGGCGTAGAAGATGAATTGGAAAGAACTCGAACATTAGGATTATGTTGCCCTCTCATTCATGTCAGTGATGACGGTTACACCCGAGATAGTTACCAGGGTGATACAAGCTCAGGTAGCAGATTCCTTCTGTCAGGATCGGATTATCCAGCTTCTAGCTGAGGGAGAAGAGTACTTCTCTATGAGCTCAAATTGGGGCTTACGCTTTAATGCAAGACTAGTAGTTCTAGAAGGGGAGGAGTTACAACATGCAGTGATGGAAGAGTCGCATGGTTCACGATTTGTGGTACATCCCGGAGGGGATACGATGTACTAGGATATAAGGCTATAGTATTGGTGGAGTAGAATAAAGAAGGATATCACCGATTTTGTTTCGAAGTGTGACACTTGTCAACTGGTGAAGACAGACCATCCGAGATCGGGAGGATTATTACATCCATTAAAAATACCTATATGGAAATAGGTGAGCATTTCCATGGATTTCATCACATGGCTGCCTACATCACAGAGGGGTTACAATTCCATATGGGTATTGTGGATCGGTTGACCAACGTAGATCATTTTCTGCCAGTTCGGACCGACTATACTACGGGGCAATATGCTCAGATTTTCATTTTCGAGATAGTAAGACTCTACGGGGTACCCCTTGGTCTCGTGTCTGACCGGGACAATATTTTTCTGTCCATATTTTGGGAAAGTATCCAGCAGGCCATGGGTATGAAGTTACGATTGATTTTGGCTTATCACCCACTGACGAAGGGGGAAGACAGAGTGGACAAATCAGATGTTGGAGGATATGTTATGGATGTGTATCCTTGATTTTGGAGGGGGATGGGAGAAGTACCTTCCATTGGTGAAGTTTTTTAATAATAACTCCTACCAATTTACTATTGGCATGGATCCATTTGAGGCGTTATATGGTAAACCTTGTCGTTCCCCAGCATGTTGACTTGATGTGGGTAATAACAAGTTACTTGGTTCAGAGGTGATTCAGAACACCTCGGCTAAGATTGAGTTGATACAGAGTCGCATTCGGGTTGCTCGAGATAGGCAGAAGAGTTACGCTGATGCTAAAAGGTTCTTTAATAGAGTTCAGTGCGGGGGATCAGGTGATGTTGAGAGTATCTCCTATGAAGGGGGTAATGCGGTTTGGGAAGAAAGGGAAGTTGGTGTCGATATATGTTGGGCCATTTCTTATTATTGAGAAGATTGGGCCAGTAGCTTACAGACTTAGGTTACCGGAGCACTTGCATAGGATTCATAATGTGTTCCATATTTCTTCACTGAGGAGATATCTTCGGGATGACTTGGCCCACATCCATATTACCTTAGAGGAGATTGATCTACAACCCGATAGTTCCTACGAGGAGGGGCCAGTTGCTATCCTAGACCGTAGTGAGAGGAAAATGAGGTGAAAGATAGTGTCGTTAGTACGAGTGTAGTGGCGACATCATAATGTAGTGGAGTGTACCTGCGAGCGTGAGGATGACATGCGGGAAAAATATCCAGAGTTATCCCTACCAGGTATATCTTTATTCTGTTCCTTTCTGAATTTTGGGACGATATTCCGTTATTAGGGGGAAGTATGTAATACCCCGTATTTTTTAGGGATTTTATTTTAATTATGGAATTAGGATTAACTAATTTAAATGGAGAAATTTATTTATAATTAATCCAGATTTAAATTTAAAAATTACTAGCGTGACGAGAGTTAGTATTTATTGGTGATAATTATGTTGAATATTACATAGCGAGTAATGTAATATATGATTACAAAAATATTATTACGGACGGGAGTGAAAAATACGGTAGTTGCAATACACTTAGTTGGTACGCGTATGTGAGTTGTGTCAGTATTACTTTATTGGGTTAAAAAATCATTTACTTTTAAGTAACTCGTATGATCATTTAGAGTGTGTTGATGAGTTCTAAAGGGTCGAGATAGTCAGAAAACTCTAGCCGAGTGTTTTATTTGGATTTCGAGGCAATTTAGGCAAAATCGACACCCCTGAGGGGTATTTTGGTCTTTTTAGATTTTTGGGAATTAAAATGGAAGAAAATAGAAAATTAAAAGGGAAGTGTACGTCGGTAATAAGGTATCTGACAGTTTTCAAACCTAAGTGTGTGTGAGAGAGAGAGAGAGAACCAAAGAGGAAGAAGAAGAACTCCATAAGTGTCGTGGGATAGACTCAAGCTCTCACACCAAAAATCACAACAACGCGTAGATTGTGAAGAGAGGATCACCCCTATACCAGTTTCATTCAGCGAATCAGAAGTTCACAAAGAGGCAAATGTTTATCTTTCTTGATTTTAGATCATTTAATGTCCATGTTAGATTAATTTATGTTTTAATCATAATATTGTGAATTTGGGACTGAAATTGGGAATTATTCCTTAATTAGGTGTATGGGTTTACATGTAGTTGAATAACCATGTTCTGGGTATGATAAATCTGGGTTTTAAATTGTTATTAATGGAGGCTATATGAATTTAGAGCTTTTAAAGATTTGAGGAATTTATCTTAATCCCTATTATAATTCTATGGATTTGGTGTTAAAAATAGGGTAAAGAGTGCCTAATCCTATGGGGAGACGATTTAGAACCTTTAACTTGGTTTTGAGATTAATTAGCATGGGTGTTGGATGATGGAAGAGGGTGAAATTCGAAGTTTGGAAGGTAGAAGACGATGTCGAAATTCTCGTTCGAAGACCTGACCAGGCCATTCGAACGACCTCGTTCGAACGATAATCCTCAGGTTCTAACAAGATTTCAGAAACTCTAATTTTTTCCCGAAGGAGTTAAGAGTCCTTCTAGGTTATTACAAGTGATAGAATAGGAACTACGCTATTCTGGAGTAGCTTCATATCATAACTTAGTAATGAGAATATTTGTGTAAATACTAAGGGAATGTGTTGGAATGAGAGAGCCTTAAAGAATATATACGATAAAGAGATAAATCGTAAGGTTAAAGTATTGTGAGTAGTAAAGACGATAATACTACATATAAATTTGGGGACTTGGGTTGCGGGAATACCGAATGAATACAATAAGTTGTGTGTATACATATTGATTAAACTATTATGTGTATAACATACCTACACTGCTTACTATCGGGTGGAGGTTGCACGTTGTGGACGATCATTCCTTGAGGAGCCTTCGAGTGGTATTTTGATTTGTACTACTAGAACATAGAACCTAGGCATATGCTATATGTGAGAATGATAGTGACGACAATCGTATGGGTTCTGGCCCATTTTCTGAAAACCTCGAAGGGATTTTAAACTATTTTCATCTCGGGCTCTGACCCGTTTTCTGAAAATCTCTTTTCTTGTCAAATTATTTTACGTGCCCAGCCACAGGGACACCAAGCATAGGAGTTCTATTCAGTCGACAAGTTGTAACTACTGTGGAAATTACAGGACCTTGGTAGTAGATGCCTCTATATCCATCATATCTTCCTTTTGAGCTATTTCATCAATAGGGCATGTTGCCCATTTTCTATTCAGATATTTGGAGATGTTGTATTTAGTTATTTACTTCTTTTAGTTGTTGGTTTATTTATGTTGGTTTATTGTACTTGGGACTTAGATTGGAAGTATTTACTCCAGTTACATTTATTATTGCAGTTATTTCCTATCATATGAAATTGGTGTGAATAGTGAATGTTTATTGAATAGTGAATGTTTATTTATTCGTTAACTTAGTTTTATACTAATCAAAAGATAAAATTTTCACATAAACCTTTTTAAAGGTGGTTAGTATTTAATAATAATGTTTTCACCAGTGATGCATAATCTGAACCAACTGGATATTCTGATTTAATTTAATAAAGGACTGATCACCCAATATTTAATAAGGCGGGGTGTTACATTCACCAAATTCTATCTTATCTAAGTCCACTTTTCCCTAATTTCTTCTTGTACTAGTAGTCTTAGCTCTCTAGTCTCCCCTTAGACTTAGTATTTTATCCCTAAAGTGTTAAGAGTGAACTAAGCTAACCTTAATCCCCCTTTTATCTTTTTGGTCACAAAATTAGGGTTGGGCTTATGAACCTTGACCTAGTAAGGCCAAAATAATCTTTAATTACTCTAAAGTCTAGTTAAAACCATATACTAGCTTATGGCATTGTAACCCAACTTTTTATCTCATAATAAAACATTCTATATGTCCCAAACATCATTCCAATGTACAAAACATAAATATCCAAATAATATTCCAAAATTTTATTATGAGATAATTATTAATTCATTACCGTGTATTAAGTCCAATTTTATTTCGAATAATATATACACATAATCACAAGACATATGAAAATATGAATATTGACATCGCATGTTACTGCGGGCACATATAACCATAAATGATAAATTTCACCATTTAATTAATGCATTAAAATTACGGGGTACTACATTCTTCCCTACTGAAACAAGGAATTTTATTTTCAAAATTCGAATTCATTATAACTATACTAAAAATTCTAGGAACATCTCACCCATATCATCCTCATAATGCTTACACAACATCTACTCGTTCATCGACCTAATACACACTAAGGCCTCTTATTGTAAATTGTATTCGGCTAACACTCAACTAACTAGTACAACCGTTGAAATATTAGTTTATCCTATAAGAACTTCCTCCATTGTATACCTGTAACAACATTGTGTCTCCACTGGCAATGATAAGGAGATATAAGAGGATATCGTCCCTACTCTATCCACTTCCAAGGAAAAAGGATCCATACCTCGAAATGATAACATCCCTTTGGAATCTGAGCCCGCAATCTCCATCCTCGAGGACGTCTTCAAAAGTACACTACCTACGTATTGGGACCCCAAACCATGTTCTGATTCATCACAAAAGCTCTTTTTCATACACCGACAATCTTCATTCACCCCATTATAAATGCTACTTCTTCTGAGTGTCCTGAATAAATTCTCATATAATAACTTTTAAACTCTTGTCTCTTTATCCACTTGGTCAATCTAAGTCAAATGATCCTAAATACTCATTTATCCTCCTTGAAACTCTTGCACCCTAACAAAACTCAATGGTTCTACTCTCCCACTTCTACACTCGGATATCGAACATTTAAGCTCTTTAATTGTCTCAACACGAACTATACCCACATATGTTTCATCGCTTTAACCGTACAAATTCTTCAAATTACTATATAACCCCTTGCTTTTGGAATGTAAAGTATCCCACAAAATATTTAACTTATACAAAACTACCTTCCGTACCTATGGACCTTTGGGGACAACTAATTTATCTTGTAAATCTAACCTCCTACATTCGTTAACATAGAAAGTGACTCTTCCCAGTTATAACCACTATTTATTACCTCGATAAAGTACCCCACTTGATCCCTAACCTACCTCAACCCAAAATTAGGGTCTATCGATCACCACTGCTACAAATTCTTTCGCTTCAACAAGAGGTCATCGTTAAAACTAATGATGAATTCATCACAATAAGACACTTATCTTTAAATAATCGAACATATCATTAACACGTGGTAACGAGCATTTGTTTTGCATCACGAACTTGTCAAATCCCTTTGAGGTTAAAGTCACATGCCCAAAGCATATGTTATAAAAGGATAAACATTACTACTATTAAATCCATATCGTGAGTGGGATAATTGTCCTTATGAGGCTTAATATTTCATAAAGTATAAGATATAGGCCTCTTCTCCTAAAACAACATTCCTCCTAGTCCCTGGAGTGATGAATCTATATACACCGATACTCCACTCCATCTCGTGGTAACATAAATATGAGCATGGTGGTAAGCTTATCCTTAAGATAATCAAATGTTCTCTAATAATCAACACTCAAAATAATCGTACCCCCTTTCGAATGAGGTGAATTAGTGTCCCGACCATCTTCGATGACCCCTGAATGAACCTCTTGTAGTACCCCACAAAACCCAAGAAACTCCTAGCTTCTATAGGCATCGTGGCCTATCCGCAATCTGCAACTGTAGAAACTTAGATAGGATCTACCTAATTTCTAGTTGTTGATACAACATGGCCCAAGAAATGTACTTATCAAAGCCAAAACCTAAACTTATAGAACTTAGTGTGCAACTTATGTTCCCGTACTATTTGCAAAACTAATCATAAATATTTCATGTGTTCCTTGTTTGATTGACAATACACTATAATATTGTCAATAAATACTATGACGAACCAATTAATGGATGGTCGAGAAACCAAATTCATCATGCCTACACACATTATTGGTGCGTTGGTTTGACAAAAAAGCATGAACTGTAACTAATATGATCCATATTACATTCAAAAATTTCTTTTCGGAATGTCCTCCTCCCAAATACGTTAGTGATACCATTAGCACATATCAATATTGGAGAATAATGGTAGACTCCTCAAATGGTCGAATAGATCATTGATACACAAAAAAACCTAAATTTTTATATCATGACCTTTTTTAACTCCCAATAATCCACTCACAATCGAAGCGAACAGTCCCTCTTCTTCAAAAATAAAAGTGGGCTTACCACAGAGATGGTCTCCTCCATATTACCACTGACTCAAAATTGTTGAACCTGCTTATTAGTCTCCCACATTTCCAATAAAGTCGTTCGGTACGGTGCCCTCGCAATGGGCCTAATACTCGATGCCAAATCTATACCAAAGTCTAGATCTCTAACCAATGGTAATCCTCTTACTTCATCATATACGTACCCAAACTCTTGGATAATCGGTATCAATCCTAATGATACGGTGACCTCCTTAGACAAAGTTTTGCTAATATAATATAAGGATATGCTAGACCCTCCCTTGGCCCATGCATAACTATAAGAAACATCCTGCACAAAAATAATAATTGCAGAAACCTACCCCTAGTAGTCGATTATAAGTGTAATACATATAGCTACTATTCAAAGCTAAATAATACAAATGATAGAACCAAATGCCTAAATTAGTAAAATGGCTGAACTGGAATAACAAAATGTCGTGTTTTTAAAGCCACGTTGTAAAGTAGCCCCCACCTGCTGGGTATCAAGATAGAAATAAATCACGATGATAACCGTTCAAAATCTTATTAAATACACTAATAATAAAGAATGAACACTCCTCAATATCTAAGTCATACTCATGTGGGTGAGCCATATATATAATCGTACCAATACCCTGATGGTATTCTCAATAATACGGGTTGTTCTACAGCCTCTACTAACTAAGTAGTCTCACTCTCCACAAGGATAAAACCTTATTATAAAGGAACTATCTAAACGGATGATTTATAAGAGGCCCTGTTGACCATGCCTCTATAGTTATCACTTCTAACTCTTGCATCATTTGTCCTTCTCTCATTTGTCGTGACCCCACTTGTCATAACTTTCTTGGCTCTACTAGTCATAATAGATCACATTTTCTACTCTTAGGTTCTTCTTCCCCTATGTTATTCCCTTTCTAGTGTGGTCTTCCCTACTTGGGTCCACGTTATCCTATCTCTAGACATTGGCCCTAATTTAGACCCAGTCTTCATAATCTTAGGAACTTTATCATTTATATAGTTATTACAGTCATATTGATGTAGTAAAGAGACTACCACTCTATGAACATGAGTGGAAATTAATGATTTTATGATAAAACTATCCAAAACCTCATCGTAAGGTGTATGCCAACTCAAAAAAATATTATATCACTGAAGCGAATAACGCAAACATCCTTCTTGGCCTTCAATTTCTCTCAGTTAAGACATAGAAAGATAATGTAATTCCTCCCCATACTCTCTAATATGCGATTGCACAGATGAGGTTTTCAAAACCATACTTATAATATCGTTATGAAAGGTGATTAAAATAATTTTACACTTAACCCATATGCTAAGTACTTGCTAACGTATCTTGCCTAAAATTTCCCAACTCCAAATTGAGTCGACCTCATGCGCTGGACATCTCACGAAGGAAATCCAAACAATGAAGACTCCTAATATACTTGGCTTATTTGAATATTTTGTTTGGAACAATGTAGCAAAACTCCGTAAGCGGTCATTATTATACCATGTACAAATCCTAAATGATAAAGCTCTAAAGTAACTAGATAACACGATGTAGAAAAGTGGGGGATGCACTCAATATCTCTAGGACATTAGAACTTGGAATGCTCTGATACTAACTACGACATGCCGTAAAAATTTATAATCGATTGATCAAGTCTAATAAAAATTAACGAGAAATAAATAATTGACTATCATTTTAACCATAGATCTAATAATAACTAAATGCATAAAATAAATTACTGAAATATACTATAGGTCAACCACCTAACTCTGCCACCAAACCAACCAATAGTACTAGTACCATCATGTAACCACAATTGTATTAACATAAATCAAACCACACAAATAATCTCAGGGAAGAGGAGACACAACTACCTATATCCTAAAAAGTAATGTAAACACTGACATTAATATCAAGTCTATGAAGTATAAGAATATAACTGAGTTTGGGTTACAATAAACTATGCATCTGCTTCTCATATTTTAATTGATTTTAGTTCACCCCCCCAAATAACCCTATATATAACATGTGTTTAATCCCAAGTCCATATTTCCTAATGATTATGTCTTATTGATCTTAATGGTCTTATGCTTACTAATTCTTATTTTTAACAACCTTATACAACTCAATTTTATAGTATCTCAATAGAAGTATTCACTACTTAATCATATTACACATCTCATTCGTATAATATCTCAATAAAAATATTCTACAAATCTATATCCACATAATACACGTACACTCCAACACTCGTACCTCATATAAGGGCCCTTATCAATAACGCATATAACAAAGGCCTATTGTACCGCCTTTAAGTATCACTCACACATACTTAGCATAGTTATACAATATCACACAGTTGTAACCATCAAATCATCTCTAAAAGCATAATCATTTTTCCTTCACACCAGTAATATAGCCTTATATTCAAGGCTATATGAAAGGATCAACATGATCATCTTACTTTAGGGACAATGGAATTTTCAACACATAATGTGTGGGGTAATCCTAACCAACATAAACTCATCTCATTGCATCGGGGTACCCACGTAATCATCATCACTCAATCAAGTAAAACCCATATTTCATATCATAATACAAATGTGATCATCCCCACTCATCCCCCATATAGAAATCCCCTCAAGTACGTATCTCACGAGTAAATGCCCAGTATGTCGCACATAATACACAAATAAAGTAAACCTAATACACATAAGGGTTACAAGTCTGCCATCCAAATGTTGACCTACCTCCCTCCAGGTTAAGTAATTATACCCACATAATTAAAGTTCTTAGACCAGTATCTTACTATATTCTATGTTCGAAAGTTAATCCCACCTTCTCTTTTCATCAAATTAGGGAAACTACTAAATGTACCTTAGTCGTGTGCGCGACCCTAAAATATGGTTGTTCATATCGACCATGCGCTCATACCACAATAGTGGCCATTCACATAGCTAAATGATGAAAACTTTCAAATTTTTGTTTTCCTTCAACCGAAAGCCCTTGTCACCATTTTTATGTGTAGAACTACCATTTTCGGTATATCCTAATGTCATAGCACCTCCAATATACCCCAAATTGCCATGATAACTCTAAAATTTTTAATTATCAATCAAACTTATCAATTTTAGTTGACTTATATAGCAATTAGAGTTTATACATCAGTTCTAAGGGCTTAGAAAA
This sequence comes from Sambucus nigra, assembly GCA_949130495.1. Lineage (NCBI taxonomy): Eukaryota > Viridiplantae > Streptophyta > Magnoliopsida > Dipsacales > Adoxaceae > Sambucus > Sambucus nigra. The sequence continues at coordinate 393,811,318 of OX422220.1, read as the reverse complement.
ATTCCATTTCATTCTTAAATACCCAATTTCCCAACCATTTCATGAAATATCAAAGGGCTTTTCTTCAATTATTGAAATCAAATATTAATCAAACACTATTTTTTATATAAATAATTCCATACTATTTTTCAAAAATTACCCTAGAACCATTAAGTTTAATACAAATTTCATAATTCAACAATTACCAAAATTATATATTCTAATACCTAACTATAAGTTATACTAAATTTTGATTAGAAATCCAATGAGTATGGATACAATAACACAAAATTAATTATATTTTTAAATAAAGTAAACATTCCTTTCACAAAGATGTGTGTTTACAATCCACGTAGCCTAATTTATTCTTCTTCGAGTCCACTTGTCACTAATTTCTTCTTCTCCAAGTGGCCTCCACCCTCAAGCCTCTTCTCAGACTTAGTGTTTTCTCTCAAAAGTGTAAAGGATGATCTATGCTAACGCTAATGCCCATTTTATCTTTTTAGCCACGTAATTAAGGTTGGAACCCTTGTTAACCTTGGTCCATTAAGCTTAAAACAATCATTCATTAGTATAAAATCTTGCTCAAATGTGACAACCCGCTCAAAATAATAATGGGTGGCCAACCCTATACAACAATAAATCAGGTATCTCAGATGGCACAGTCTCAACATCAACTGACAATACTAAATAATAAAAGGCTAACTACCCGAAACTATAAAAAGCGAATTGACAAAAAATTAAAACTTTTATTTAACACCGATAAAAACCAACCATACTACATCTAACAATGAAGAGTGAGACACATATGCTCCAATAATGTATAAAAGAGTACAATACAATGTACACAGTAAAATACCCGAATATGCTGTCGGGTCACAGATAATATAATAATCTGAGAGAGAGAATATAAAAGTGCTAATCTACAACACTTGGGTATAAACCCGATATACAAACTGAATCCTAATCTAGATATATGAAAGATAGGAATCGACTAAAACAAAGTGCCGCAACAGTCCGCTACTGCCACAGCTCCACGAATACCCTGCAGGGATAACATCAATGGCGTCCTTGCAGAGGAACAGCTAAAGTAATACAATATATATGCATAGGAGGAGAAAATATAAAGGGGCAGAGCCCGAGTTGAAAACATTTTACAGCAAGTGCACAAAAATGCATAATAATTATAAATGCATTATGACATGATTTAATGGAGTCGCACTCTCCCTAAAACCCAACTCACCCCTCAACTAAAGCACGCAACTAAACGTATGCATGTGGTCTCCAAATAAATGCCCAAATTCTAATTAGCCAAATAAGTCTAACTATCTCCTAATCTACACTTATCTGAGTTCCATCTAAATCATATACTTTAAACTTTAATGTTATAGTTCTCTTTTATTCATTCATTTACTCAGCATGTAGAGTTTACATAACCACTCTCATACCAACATATTCACATTTCATAAACATTCCTCTTTTACTAGAATTTCTCATATTCTAGTTATGTCGTCAATATACATATTATTATATATGAGTTATTTGCATCTAAGTGCTAAGGACTAAACTTCTCCCAATTCTCAATACTGCACTACGTTTCGTGCGTGGGACGTCTCAAAAAAGTGAAATCCAAACAAGAACCCCCCCACCCCCCGTTACAATACTCCTGGCAGTATTGATCATCAAGATTCATTATGCCCTCAATGCATGATGCATGTAATCCAATTCTTATTACTCCAATTTTAATTAATTATTATTCCCAATTCTCAACAGTACACGGCGTTTCGTGAGTGGGATGTCTCACAAAAGCGAAATCCAAACAAGGAACTCCCCGTTACACTACTCCTGGCACTGTCGATCGTCGAGAAGTATATACATTATATATATGAGCATTAAGGACTAAATTCTCCTCACTTCCCAACATTACACTGAGCTTCGTGTGTGGGACGTCTCGCAAAAGCGAAATCCAAACAAGGAACCCCCCGATACACTACTTATGGGCAATGTTGGTCGTTGAGGTCCATTATGCCCTCGATACCCGAATATACAATCATATACATAATATAATAACCATCCAAATGAGCTATAACTTGAGGACGCAGGCTCACAATGCTATCATCTTCCAGTTGCCCAAACCACGTAGCAAACTGGGAACCACCTGGTGAAGTTCAACGACACCCACCTCGTGATCAACTCACGCACACAACGTCCCGTGAAGCGGTCATAACTCTTAATCGAGAATTGATAATAGCACATACCCACGACTTCTCACCCCCAAAATAATAAATGTATATCACATAATAATCACCATGGAAGACTATGACCAGGGGACTATCCACCCCCTGCTCATTAAGCCAGGATACTGACCCTCATCGCGCGCAACTTCCCAATGATAGTAAGGAGGGGGTATGCTTCACGATATATATGTATACCATCATATAAGGTATGCATACATCATCACATCATATAAAGATATACCATCATATAAGGTATACCTGCCACATCATTAACATATTCATAGTAAGCACTTAGGCGTAGTTAAATTAATATCATTATTTAGCATATATCTCTCTTTTTATATACTAACCATCAATTCTCACACATCTTCTCCCCTTAGTATACACTATACTATTTCTCGCTGGAAGCTCACATATCCCCTTTGATTATGACTTGTCTCTCAATTCTATTTAAGTTAAGGATATTCTTTATCCTAATGCACCTCAATTAGCATTTCTCATAGTGTGAGACCTCTCCCAAATCAATCATAGTTAAGGATATTTCTATATTCGTATGCACATTTATTAGTATTTATAATTCTCAATCCACAATATGGTTCAATCAATTATGTGAACCTTTAAAGTTATCCCATTTGGGATTCGATTCTAAAATCCATTATCCCTAAACTCATTCTCATTCTTTCACATGAATTTAATAATTATCTTCAAATAGAATTTTCAATGATAGTGGGCTTCCCCACTTAAATTATACCATATTCTCTAATCGGTATTCCTCAAGTTTAGTCAATAGGATTCCAAGAGTTTCTTATAAGGAAAACTCTCTAAAAATCTCCAAAACATACTCCACATATCTCCTATAGAGGTTCCCAATCGATAACCTTGAACAAAACAGAATGAAATTCTCCCTAGAAATACATCCCTCAAAAAGCCCTGTTTTCGAATCGATTCTGGCCAATTCCAAATCAATTCGGACCTGCGAATCGATTCGGCCTCCAAGGCTAATCGATTCGGGTCATCAGACCTGGGGTTTTGTCTCAGTCCGAATCAATTCGGATGGGGTCCGAATCAATTCGGTCATTCAGACCTGGGCACCTGCATATTTCCGAATTGATTCGGTATGGGGCCGAATCGATTCGGCTTCTCAGAAACCTCGAAAATGACTACTTTTTATTTGGCCAAAAATCCCAAAATTTATTTTAATCATCTTCTCTTCATTTCTTTTCAACCCAATCACATATATAACATTAATATTCATCTTAGAATACATTTAAACTCATTTCTAACCTCAAATCCAAGATCTACATAACAAATCTAAGATTTTACCCAAAAGTTAGGTTTTGATAAACTAAACCTAAAACCCAAAGATTCAATCCACAAATCATGAAATAAACGGTACACAACAATTATTTAGCAAGTTTAATCACTTGCCTCAAGTTCGTAGGGTCTGATCCATCCTCGAGATCGCGTATTTGGCCGGAAATCCACTTTCTCTCTCTTTTCTCCTTCTTTCTTTTCTTCTTTCTTCTTCTCTCTTTCTTTCTTTATATTTCTCTTTCTCTCTAAGGAGATTAAATCTCCCGTAGGCTTAATAAGCCTTATTTATTAATGCACACATCTTTAAATGATAATACACACTTTAAATGACTCGATAACTTTAATTCGATCCAAACGAACTTAAAATTATTTCGAAACCTAAATAGACCCCAAGTACAGTCATTTCGGCTTTCTCGACCCTTCTGAAAACAACTACACCCTCAGAATTACCATTGGACACACTTTCTAACAACTTCAAATTTTGACCTCAATTGCCAATTTAATTATTCTCCAATAAAATAATATTTATTTCTCCAAAAATAAATAAATTATCGTCTCAAAAGTCTCGGGTTGTTACGAACTTCCCCACTTACAAAAATTTCATCCTTGAAATTTTAGCTAAGCCTAATACTCGGAAGCTCAACTAGTCTCTACTACACTCATCCTCACTAATCTTATACCTAAACCTCTAACTTCCCATGATAAATTTATTTTAATTTCATTTTGAGTGTTATAAAACCAATTACCACAACTAGGGCGCCCATACACCCTTTATTTCGAGCTTTCTTCGTACCAATCATAATGAGGCTTCATTTGCCTCCAAAGTTCCACAATTCCAAAGATATATAAATAAATACTAGCATTTTAATAGTGTGAAAATTTTGAATGGTCCAAAGAAATAACTCCTCTCAATTCCTGACATTCGCCACTTTCGTGCGGGGGGCATCTCGCAAAAGCGAAATCCAAACAAGGAACCTTCCCAATACACTACTATGTGGCGACGTCGGAGATTGAGAGTTTGTTAAATCCGGACTAGAGTTTGAAATTATTTTGGTGGAAAAAAAATCATTTTGAGATGGCCCAAAGGCCTATGAAAAGTTTGATTTTGAAAACAATTTATTTTGAAAAAAATTTATGTCCTACGATACGTATATATATAATGCCTTATGCCCATACACAAGGTCTTATCAATCATCATACAACTAACAACATAACATATGGCTCACAAAAATTAGCATAATTATGAGCTAAACTTTCCTGCGTCCCAATCATCCACAAATTCTGAACCCTTTTTTAGTAATGATAATTCATATCATATTAACATATTGCCATTTATTTGGCTCATCCATATCTGGAATACAACAATTATATAAGTCTAATATGACCATATACAAATAAGTAGTTTTATCATTACTGATTAACATATTATAACAATCCTAACATTCACAATAAAGTTATAGCTCTCTTTGAGTGCATCACAAAATTATCCTTTCTTTCACAAGAAAATATTATAAGAGCCTAACTTGCTCAAAATTCCCTTTCGGGTCATTACATACACAATACGGTCATAACGCTACCCTCTCGTAAATATCTCTCATACGATATCCAAAACTTCATATGGTAATAATCCTATTCACAAAGGAAAATAACTTTCATCACCCATCTATAGTCTGATTGCCCTTCCTCATCATTGGGCTCCCAAACAAAGTCCCCTGGTCTAAAATGACCTCGAATCTGCTGTAGGGGTTGCACTTCCAAAACTTTATCAAAACGTGGTCCTTTACCTCTTTTAGGACAATCTTTCTTTTTATGACCTATTTCTTTACAAAAGAAACATCTACCCACAAATCCTCTCGACACACCTTGAGGAACAAAACATCATTGTGACTCTCTATAGTCCGACTTATAATCATTCGCATTACTGACACTCTCTTTCCAAACCTACTTGCTGAACTTGAGTCTCCAAAGTTCTTACCATCTTGCAAATGAAGACGATATTCATGACACTTCAACAGTGCCGCATTCACTACCTCGACGAAAGTCACTAATGTTGGACTCTCTAACAAATGCTGTCGAATTCTCTAATCTAAACCTCGAATAAACTTTATATACGCTTTTCTTCCGTATTTACCTCTCACGTACTAATTTTACCCATCTAGAAAAATCTTCTTCATATTCTGCCACCGTTCTATCACCTTGAAACACATCCACCAGTTTCCTCATTTCTTTCTGAACTGGAGAAAAAAAATACCTTCGATCAAAGAGTTCACAAAAATCTGTTATAGGTAAAGTATCTCTTTGTTCTAGTGTGGTGACAGACTCCTACCATTGGAGAGCTAGACCCGATAACTTAAAGGTGGCTAAAAACTACTTCTACACCTCACTACACTCAACCATACGGAGGTGCCTCTACATACTATTCTTCCATCGACTTGCAGCCACTACATCAACTCCCCCTGAAAACTCTGAAGGATGAACCTTACTAAAATATTCCTTTACTCTTTCCCACAAATACAGTCCTAAATTAGTTTGGGTTGCTTGAACGGCAGATTGTTGTGCCATCGTAGAAATGGCAGCAGTTACTGCTTGTGCCACAATGTTGGAAACTTCATCAATAGTCATGTTCCTTTGAGGCTTTGGGGTTCCACATTTTCTGCCCCTTTGCTTTTCCCTGACTGAACGACCTCTCTTCGGTGGCATCTGAAACAAGAACAATTGTATCAGAACGCCTTTCAAATGTTTTCGAATCATAGAAGAAATATGGACGTGTGAATACAACAGTCCTAATAATAAGGCTCTACATCAAGAACATTTTCGAAAGATCGTAGTAACGCAGACAGATCCTAAAGATACTAAAACCTGATGCTCTGATACCATCTGTGACAACCCGCTCAAAATAATAATGGGTGGCCAGCCCTATACTACAATAAATCTGGTATCTCAGATGGCACAGTCTCAACATCAACTGATAATACTAAACAAAATAAGGCTAACTACCCGAAACTATAAAAAGCGAATTGATAAAATTTTAAAACTTTTATTTAACACCGATAAAAACCAACCACACAACCAACCATACTACATCTAACAATGAAGAGTGAGACACATATGCTCCAATAATGTATAAAAGAGTACAATATAATGTACACAGAAAAATACCCGAAAATGCTGTCGGGTCACAGACAATACAATAATCTGAGAGAGAGAATATAAAAGTGCTAATGTACAACACTTGGGTATAAACCTGATATACAAACTGAATCCTAATCTAGATATTTGAAGGATAGGAATCGACTAAAACAAAGTGTCGCAAGAGTCCACTACTGCCACAGCTCCACGAATACCCTGCAGGGATAACATCAATGGCGTCCTTGCAGAGGAACACCTAAAGTAATACAATATATATGCATAGGAGGAGAAAATATAAACCGGTGAGAGCCCAAGTTGAAAACATTTTATAGCAAGTGCACTAAAATGCATAATAATTATAAATGCATTATGACATAATTTAATGGAGTCTCACTCTCCCTAAAACCCAACTCACCCCTCAACTAAAGCGCGCAACTAAACGTATGCACGTGGTCTCCAAATAAATGCCCAAATTCTAATTAGCCAAATAAGTCTAACTATCTCCTAATCTACACTTATCTGAGTTCCATCTAAATCATATACTTTAACCTTTAATGTTATAGTTCTCTTTTATTCATTCATTTACTCAGCATGTAGAGTTTACATAACCACTCTCATACCAACATATTCACATTTCATAAACATTCCTCTTTTACTAGAATTTCTCATATTCTAGTTATGCCGTCAATATACATATTATTATATATGAGTTATTAGCGTCTAAGTGCTAAGGATTAAACTTCTCCCAATTCTCAATACTGCACTACGTTTCGTGCGTGGGACGTCTCAAAAAAGTGAAATTCAAACAAGAAACACCCCCCCCCCCCCCGTTACACTACTCCTGGAAGTATTGATCATCAAGATTCATTATTCCCTCAATGCATGATACATGTAACCCAATTCTTATTACTCCAATTTTAATTAATTATTATTCCCAATTCTTAACAGTACACAACGTTTCGTGTGTGGGTCGTCTCGCAAAAGCGAAATCCAAACAACGAACCCCCCGTTACACTACTCCCGGCACTGTCGATCGTTGAGAAGTACATACATTATATATATGAGTATTAAGGACTAACTTCTCCTCACTTCCCAACATTACACCGATCTTCGTGCGTGGGACGTCTCAGAAAAGAAAATCCAAACAAGGAACCCCCCGATACACTACTTATGGGCAATGTTGGTCGTTGAGGTCCATTATGCCCCCGATACCCGAATAACCAATCACATCTATAATATAATAACCATCCAAACGAGCTATAACTCGAGGACACAGACTCACAATGCTATCATCTTCCAGTTGCCCAAACCACGTAGCAAATTGGGAACCACCTGGTGGGGTTCAACGACACCCACCTCGTGATCAACTCACGGACACAACATCCCGGGAAGAGGTCATAGCTCCTAATAGGAAAGTGAGAACGACATATACCCACGACTTCTCACCCCCAAAATAATAAATATATATCACATAATATTCACCATGGACGACTATGACCTGAGGAATATCCATACCCCGCTCATCGAGCTAGGATGCTCACCCTCATCGCGCGCAACTTCCCAATGATAGCAAGGAGGGGGTATGCTTCACTATATATATGTATACCATCACATAAGGTATACATACATCATCACATCATATAAAGATATACCATCATATAAGGTATACCTGCCACATCATTTACATATTCATAGTACGCACTTAGGCGTAGTTTAATTAATATTATTATTTAGCATATCTCTCTCTTTTGATATACTAACCGTCAATTTTCACACATCTTCTCCCCTTAGTATACATTATACTATTTCTTGCTTGAAGCTCACATATCACCTCTGATTATGAATTGTCTCTCAATTCTGTTTAAGTTAAGGATATTCTTTATCCTAATGCACCTCAATTAGCATTTCTCATAGTGTGAGACCTCTCCCAAATCAATCATAGTTAAGGATATTTCTATATCCGTATGCACATTTATTAGCATTTATAATTCTCAATCCATAATATGGTTCAATCAATTATGTGAACCTTTAAAGTTATTCCATTTGGGATTCGATTCTAAAATCCGTTATCTCTAAACTAATTCTCATTCTTTCACGTGAATTTAATAATTATCTCCAAATAGAATTTTCAATGATAGTGGGCTTCCCCACTTAGATTATACCATATTCTCTAATCGATATTCCTCAAGTTTAGTCAATAGGATTCCAAGAGTTTCTTATAAGGGAAACTCTCTAAAAATCTCCGAAACATACTCCACATATCTCCTATGGAGGTTCCCAATCGATAACCTCGAACAAAACGTAATGAAATTCTCCCTAGAAAAACATCCCTCAAAAAGCCCTGTTTTCGAATCGATTCGGGCCAATTCCGAATCAATTCGGACCTGCGAATCGATTCGGCGTACAAGGCGAATCGATTCGGGTCATCAGACCTGGGGTTCTGTCTCAGTCCGAATCGATTCGGATGGGGTCCGAATCAATTCGGTCACTCAAACCTGGGCACCTACATATTTCCGAATCGATTCGGTAAGGGGCCGAATCGTTTCGGCTTCTCAGAAACCTCGAAAATGGCTACTTTTGATTAAGCCAAAAATCCCAAAATTTATTTTAATCATCTTCTCTTCATTTCTTTTCAACCCAATCACATATATAACATTAATATTCATCGAAGAATACATTTAAACCAATTTCTAACCTCAAATCCAAGATCTAGATAACAAATCTAAGATTTTACCCAAAAGTTAGGTTTTGATAAACTAAACCTAAAACCCAAAGATTCAATCCACAAATCATGAAATAAATGGTACACAATAATTATTTAGCAAGTTTAATCACTTGCCTCAAGTTCATAGGGTCTGATCCGTCTTCGAGATCACGTATTTGGTCGAAAATCCACTTTCTCTCTCTTTTCTCCTTCGTTCTTTTCTTCTTTCTTCTTCTCTCTTTCTTTCTTTCTATTTCTCTATCTCTCTAAGGAGATTAAATCTCCCGTAGGCTTAATAAGCCTTATTTCCCAATGTACACATCTTCAAATGATGATACACACTTTAAATGACTCGGTAACTTTAATTCGAGCCAAACGAACTTAAAATTATTTCGGAACCTAAATAGACCCCAAGTACATTCATTTTGACTTTCTCGACCCTTACAAAAATAACTACACCCTCAGAATTACCATTGGACACACTTTCTAACAACTTCAAATTTTGACCTCAATTGCCAATTTTATTATTCTCCAATAAAATAATATTTATTTCTTCCAAAATAAATAAATTATCGTCTCTAAAGTCTCGGGTTGTTACACCAAACCATATAGCACCCTTAAGGACTTAAATCCCAAGTTTTAAGTCCTAACAAAATATTTTATATCTCCCAAACATCATTCCAAAGTACCCAACTAATATATTCAAATTATATACCCAACTAATATTTCAAATCGTTTAATCGGTATAAGTTTAAGATAATTTCTGCATTTTTTTAAATTATTAATTTCTGACCATGTATTGAGTAAAATTTTAATTTTGAATAATATACACATAGTCACAACGTATATGAAAATATAAATAGTGGCATCACATGTCACTGCAGACACATATAATCGTAAACAATAAACTATACTATTTAATTAATGCATTAAAATTATGGGGTATTACAAAGGGAAGGTTAATATTTCCCCTCTTGTGAATTTTAAAAAAAAAACATTTTCCTTTCATTTTCACAAAGCTTTTATCGTGTCGATTTCCCCATGTGAAAAGTAAACTCAAGGAAATATAAAGGCCTCAAATTTTTACCAAAAGTACGGTTGCTTGAATGTCTGAATCTAGTTAAACATTTGTATCATTGTTTTGTCTTTGTTTTCAATGATATGACAATTACAACTCAAAAGTCTTATAACAATACATTTATTTTCATTCCATAATAAAGCCAAAAATAAAATAAAAGAGTGTAAATAATTATTCTTATAAATATCCCTTCTTGTCTATGTCGTGACAGAAATAAAATTATAAAAGTTACAAAAGATTCAAAAAAGTAATGGCTCAAAAACCTATACATGAATCTTTCTAGCCCAATCCCTACGAGACAAACTTAGCTTTGTGTAAGAATGTTTTATCGAATAATGCCATGAAAAGCACGGGCGTTGTAAGTTGTGCACACTCTAAACATAAACCACGTGACGTACAAAGGATACACGAGAGTAATAAACAAAATGTGAATTAAAATATGCAATAAATGCACTAAATTAGGCTACACTAGGGTATAAACAAACAATAATGAAAATATGCAATTAATGCACTAAATTACTCTCCCTTAACAAGTACTCCTCCTAAATCAAAATTTTCTTTCCATTTGTTTTTTTCAAACAGATAAAGGAGAGAACTAACAACGTACAATGGTTGTAAGAGGTATATATACTGAGCAGGTGACATATGTCCGATCCACATTCTTAAAATACATATTGATATGCATAAAAGAAGTACTATATATATATATATATATATCCGGCTGGTGCCCTTTAATGGGTCCAAAGAATGAGCCATTTTTTTATATACTAATTTTTTTTGCGGGCATGTTGGAATGGTATAAACTGAGCAATTAATGACATCTCTGGCTACTATTCCTACTGTTGTGGCTCTGTTGGAGAAGGATGACTAGTTGTAAAATTTTAAGTAGTTGGTATATGATATGAATCAACCCAAAACGTACAACCTTTATTATCATCTCCATATTACGGATATGAGAATTTATCAGTAAATGAGCATGGGAGAAGTGCGAAATAGTTGAATCATCATGAGATAAAATGATTCTTTTATGGTCATTGGCTATGAGTGGTACATCAAGGGTGACCAAAATGGTGATCATCAACATCCCATAATGTAGGGACTAGCATAATCAGGTATCTCCATCATTGCAAACATAGGCCAGATGATGCCAAATGACTGAATGGACGTCCATAAACTAATGGAGTGTTGAAATCTAATATGGTCATCACAATAGGTATCACAGTGTGCGAAGTGTCTAAGATTGAAAACAAAAATCTTATTTAGGAGGCAGTAGTAGAAGTAAATATGGCGACACTATGGTATCTTACTACTAGTTTTTATTCCCGTGCGATGCGCAAGTGATTTGTAGGGGTTTTTATACACTATAAAATATGACAATGGTGATGACATAAGAAAATGAACATGGTTATCATAATTGCTACCCGAAAACGCAAAAAAGTCGCAATTATTTACTTTAATGGTGCTAACTAATCCCATTTAAAAAATAATATGCTTGAAAAAGCACCTCCAAAGTAATACTTGCTATTCTAAATTCATAGCAATAAACTATCCCAACTAATAATCCAACAACAATATCTCCCTAAAAATGTTAATTAGCTCAATTAAATTGTCAAAAACAAAAGAAAATATAACATCAAGTAATATTAACAAAAAATACAATACCCAAAATAAAATTTTGGAGACGGAGATGTGATGTGTCGTTGCTACCGCCGAATTTGAATCGCTAGAAAAAGATAGATATTAAGATGTTTTTGTCTTGTTTAGACTCACTTCGCATCCTTTTCGGCTGTGAATTTTTTTGTGCCATAGACCCATCTCACTAAAGGTCTTGTTAGGGAGATGATATATATCACCTCAAAATGAATGGGACTAAGGTCTATCAAATAACACAACTATATTTAATGGGAACCCAACTCATATCTTGAAAATATAGATAAAGTTCAATGTGGTACAAACAAGTTAAGTTATAGTTATGAAACACTGGGAATTTTATACAAAAGTTCCATTCCTATGTGCCTAGTGTTGGTTTTCTGCATGTTAGAGGATGAAGGTTACTTCTTAATAAATCATATAAGTGTGACACGCAGAATCACTAAAGTTGATTTACATATACGAGTGTCGAAACTGTGGCCGCTTTCTATGGAATCAAGACCGACCTAAAGCGCTCGTGAAATCAGGATTAGCACAAGGGCATAAAAGTGCATGATAGAAGAACACTTATAAACTTAGAAATCGGTATGTGTGATAGTTTCGACTAGTCTTAAAAGGTCATTGGTTCAAGATACGTTCACTACGGCACCTTGATGAAGCTTTGAATTATTTACACTATACGAAAGTTCAAGTCCGAAAGACACTTCTCATTTATGTACTAGATTTTAGCGATAGTGCCAAAAGTTATTTATTGTCTTTTTGTTTTTCACTCTTGTGTATATTGAAATTGGTGGGGGAATGTTGGATAAATTTCAATATAATATAATATTTTTATTATATTAATTGATGTTTTATTTTTATTCTTTTGTTGTTAATATTTTATTATATTATTTGGTGTTTTATTTTAAACATAGTTTGGGTTTTATTTTAGAAGGTAGAAACATGAGCAAATGGGTGTGAAAGATATGGGAGTGCTCAAATTCTCTTATTATCCCACATTGGAAGAGTAACCCAAAAAGTAATGGTATATCAACTAAAGGACAACTAAGATTCTTAGTTGACAAGTCAAACAAGAGGATATGATCCTACGCATTGCGGTGGTGCTTAACCACCATCAATCGTGACACGCGTAGGCGCGAAAGGGCGACTTAGGGCGCATTGTACGCTTTGATGCGCACTTGGTACTTCGCATTGTTGCTTGGAGCGTGCGAGCCTAAATTTTTGACGAGGTAAAACAGATCAACGGTTGTGATGAAATGATCCGATCAAAGGGTTTAAAATTCTAAACGACTTGATTTGAATTGTTAGATGAACTCGTAGCGTTCCGTGTAGGGGATGCCCATTCGCTTACGATGGGATGCCTAATCTGAACCGTTAAATCGAAGTTGTTCCAAATAGGCATGATCCAACGGTTGCTGAGTCACTTCATGAACAGCTGTGACTGTTAAATAACAGTCACATAAATGACTATAAAAAGAGTTCCAGGGCTCTGTTTTGGACATCGAAAATTGTTAATTTCTCCTCTCTTCATCCTCTACCTTTTGACATTATCATATTACAAATTCAGATTATTCTCGTTTTGATCAAACAGTACATAGAGTGAATCAAACAAACTTTTCTTACACTACATTGTATCCTGAAGGCAGATTCAATAAAACCCATTCTGTACTCGCGGTTCTGTCCCAACCGGATTGGGAGAAATTTTGCCTAAAAGATAGCGCTCCCAGAACGTGCCTTGCAGAAATTAATTTATTATTTCGTTCTTTCCATTTCAAATGTCCAACAGTTTTAGGAAAAAAAATTCTTATTCTTATTACTCCACTCAAATGGAAGGAACAGTGGCACAATCTATCCAAGTCATGACTCAAGACTTAATCCAACTCCACCGTTTTGATGGTGGAAATTTCACCCATTGGCAAGAGAAAGTTATGTTCTTCCTCACGTCACTAAAACTTGCATACATTCTAAATGATAACCTTGAACAAATTCCTGAGCCCACACCCGAAGACACCGAAGAAATAAAGCAAAAACGTGTGAAGAGGAAAGAAGATGAATTTATGTGTCGAGGACACATCCTCAATGCTTTGTCTCAAACTATTTATAGCGCTCATCGAATGATTTCGACGGTAAAGGAATTATGGAAGGCTTTAGAGACAAAATATCAAAACGAGGAAGCGAGCAACCGTAAGTTTCTGATTTCAAACTATATGAATTTTAGAATGAGTAATGATAAACCTGTCGTTGCATAAGCACATGAATTCCAACAAATTATTGGTGACCTTAAAGTCGTTGGAATTAATCTTCAAGGTGAATTTCAAGTAGGGGTGATTGTTTCAAAATTTCCATCCTCTTGGAATGGCTTTAAGAAGAAAATTAATCATGATGAAAAGAGTTATACTGTGGAATCCCTTCTTCATCACCTTCATATTGAAGATGATACTCGTATTCGAGAAAAGAAGGCTGAACAAGGTGAGGGTCATTCAAAAGCCAATATGGTTGAGGATCAAAAATCTAATATTACCAAAGACTTAAAATTTAAAGTAAAGAATGATTCAAAATTCAAGAACCAAGGTGCAAATAAGAAAAAGAAGGGAAAATGTTTCTTCTGTGACAAACGGGGCCATTATTCTCGAGAATGTCGTCTTAAAAAGAAGGCATTTAAGGAAAAACAAGTTTCGAAGGAAACCAATAATGTTGAAGATCTTATTGCTACTGTATGCGAACAAATTCAATTCATAATGAAAGTGGATGGTGGCTGGATACCGGCGCAACAGTCCACATATGCAAAGACCACTCTTCATTCAAAACATATCAAGAAATTGATGGAAAAGAAGTGAAGATGGAAAATAATCTTCACACCAATGTAGTTGGAAAAGGAACAGTGGAATTGAAGCTAACTTCTGGAAAGACACTTACTCTAATTGATGTACTTCATATACCTGATATGTCTAAAAATCTTATGTCTGGGGACCTTCTCAATAAGAGAGGTTTCAAATTAGTGTATGAGTCTGATAAGTTTGTCTTGTGTAAGAATGGCCAATTTATTGGCAAAGGGTATTCTTATAACAGCATGATCAAAATTAATGTCATCAATGATATTAGTTCTGCTTATATGGTTGAGTCTATTTCTTTATGGCATAGTAGATTAGGTCATGTGAATTATAAAAGTATAAAAAATATGACTAATCTCGGCTTAATCTCGTATTGTAAATTTGATAACCTTTTCTAAATGTGAAATTCGTGCTCAATTAAAGATAACTAGAAAGTCGTTCAAATCTGTTAAGAGGACATCCGAAATGCTTGATCTTATTCATAGTGATGTATGTGATATGAAGAGTAATATGACTCATGGTGGAAATAAATATTTCCTAACTTTCATTGATGATTACTCTAAGTATGCATATACATATTTACTTAAAAGTAAAGATAAAGTTTTCGATAAATTTCTAATTTTTAAAGTAGAAGTTGAAACTCAACAAAATTGGAAAATTAAAGTCCTACGATCCGATAGGGGTGGTGAATATTACCCGAGTGAGTTTATACAATTTTGTAATACTCATGGAATAATCCATCAAGTAACGACGCCTTATATGCCACAACAAAATGGAATGGCAGAAAGGAAAAATAGGACTTTAGTTGAAATGATAAATGCAATGTTAATCAGTTTTGGTTTACCTTTGTCGATGTCGGGAGAAGCGGTTTTATCTGCATATTATTTTTTAAATATAATTCCATTGAAAAACAAGGATGTTACACCATACGAATTATAGTTTAATCGTAAGCCTAATCTTAGACGTCTTAAAGTTTGGGGATGTCTTGCTTATGTAAGAGAACCCGAGCCTAAAAGACCTAAACTAGGAAATAGGACTTACAAATGTGTTTTTATTGGATACTCTATTAACAGTATGACTTATAGATTTTTAAATCTTGAAACTCAAGAAATCATTGAATAGATAGATGTGCAATTTTTTGAATATCTAACAAAGTTTAGTACTTTGAATCAAGGTTTAGAAAATAATAATCCGACTGCTGACTCCTCAACTTTAGAAGAAAATTCACAATCAATATCTTCTTCGGAAACAACGAATGACGTTGAATCGCGATGGAGTAAAAGATAAAGAATTGAAAAAATATTTGGGCTTGGCTTTATTATTTATTTAGTTGACGGGGATTTAAATGCGACTAAGAAGAAAACTAAATTTGTTCTTAATGTAGAAGATTAACCGACCACATTTCATGAAGCGGTAACATATAGGGATGCTGTCTTTTGGAAAGAAGCAATAAATGATGAAATGAACTCAATTTTGTCAAATCAAACTTCGATTATTTTCGATCTTCCCCCGCGGGCTAAACCTACTGGGTGCAAATGGATATTTAAAAGAAAATTAAATTCGTATGGTTCTATAAATAAATTTAAGGCAAGACTAGTTGCTAAAGGCTATAAACAAAAACATGGAATTGATTACTTTGATACATATGCTCCTTTTGCTCGAATCACTTCCATTAGGATATTGATATCTCTTGCTTCTATTCACAATTTAGTTATTCATCAAATTGATGTTAAAACTACATTTTTAAATGGTGATTTAGAAGAAGATATTTACATGGAACAACCTGAAGGGTTTGTCTTACCTGGCCAAGAAAAGAAAGTGTGTAAACTGGTTGAATCTCTTTATGGCCTTAAACAAGCTCCTGTGCAATGGCATGAGAAGTTTAATAATATTGTTATATCCCATGGATATAAACTTAATGATGCCGATAAATGTATATATAGTAAATTTGAAAATGGTTTTGGTGTTATTATTTGCTTATATGTGGATGACATGTTAATATTTGGGTCTAATCTCAAATATGTTGAAGAAACCAAAAGGTTTCTTTCATCAAAATTTGATATGAAAGATCTTGGAGAAGCTCATGTGATTTTAGGAATCAAAATTGTGAGAAAAGATAATTCTTTAGCGTTATCTCAATCTCATTATATAGAAAAAGTTCTTAAAAGATATAGTCATTTTGAACTTAATCCAGCTACTACACTAGTGGATCCTAGTATCAAATTAATGAAAAATACTAGGCATGCTACGGACCAACTTAAATATGCTAGTATTATTAGGAGTCTAATGTATGCCAAGCATTGCACTAGACCAGATATTGCTTATGCAATGAGTGTATTATGTAGATTTACAAGTAATCCAGGACAAGAGCACTGTAATGAAATTTCTAATGTGCCTTGATACCTGAAGAGGACTTTGGATTATGGCTTACAGTATGTAGGATATCCATCTGTTTTAGAAGGATATAGTGATTCAAGTTGGAATAATCTTGAATCAAAATCCAAGTCAACTACTTGTTGGATTTTTACGCTAGGAGGAGCAGCTATCTCTTGGGGATCCAAGAAATAAACATGTGTGTCTGATTCAACAATGCAATATGAATTTATAGCCCTAGCTGATGCATGTAAATAAGCGTAATGGTTTAGAAATGTGTTTTATGATATTACTTTATGGAAAAACCATCACCTTCTATTATGATAAGTTGTGATAACCAAGCCACAATTAATAAAGTTTTGAACAAAACTTACAACAAAAAATCTAGACACATTAGTCTATGGCATCAAATTATAAGAAAATTACTCAAGGATGGAGTAATTACAGTCGAGTATATTAAAACGAACAAGAATTTAACAGATCCTCTGACTAAAGGTCTTGTTAGGGAGATGATATATATAACCTCAAAATGAATGGGAATAAGGTCTATTAAATAACACAACTATATTTAATGGGAACCCAACTCATATCTTGAAAATATAGACAGAGTTCAATGTGGTATAAACAAGTTAAATTATAGTTATGGAACACTAGGAATTTTATACAAAAGTTCCATTCCTATGTGCCTAGTGTTGGTTTTTTGCATGTTAGAGGATCAAGGTTACTTCTTAATAAATCATATAAGTGTGACTCTCAGAATCACTAAAGTTGATTTACCTATACGAGTGTCGAAAGTGTGGCAAATTTCTATGCAATCCAGATCGACCTAAAGCGCTCGTAAAATTAGGATTAGTACAAGGCCATAAAAGTGCATGCTAGAAGAACACTTATAAACTCATAAAAAGGTATGTGTGATAGTTTCGGCGTGTCTTAAAAGGTCCTTGGTTCAAGATACGTTCACCACAGCACCTTGATGACGCTTTGAATTATTTACACTATATGGAAGTTCATGTCCGAAAGACACTTCTCATTTATGTACTAGATTTTAGCGATAGTGCCAAAAGTTATTTATTGTCTTTTTGTTTTGCACTCTTGTGTATATTGAAATTGGTGGGGGAATGTTTGATAAATTTCAATATAATATAATATTTTTATTATATTAATTGATGTTTTATTTTTATTCTTTTGTTGTTAATATTTTATTATATTATTTGGTGTTTTATTTTAAACATAGTTTGGGTTTTATTTTAGAAGGTAGAAACATAAGCAAATGGGTGTGAAAGATATGGGAGTGCTCAAAATCCCTTATTGTCCCACAAAGGAAGAGCAACCCAAAAAGTAGTGGTATATCAACTAAAGGACAACTAAGATTCTTAGTTGACAAGTGAAACAAGGGGGTATGATCATACACATTGTGGTGGTGCTTAAGCACCACCAATCGCGACACGCGTAAGCACGACACGTGGCGCGCGAAAGGGCGACTTAGGGCGCATTGCGCGCTTTGACGCGCACTTGGCACTTCGCATTGTCGCTTGGAGCGTGGGAGATTAAAGTTTTGACTAGGTATAGATCAACGGTTGTGATGAAACGATCCGATCAAAAGGTTAAAATCCGAAAGGACTTTATCTGAGCCGTTAGATGAACTCGTAGCGATTCCTATAGGGGATGCCCATTCGCTTACGATGGAACGCCTAATCTGAACCGTTAGATCGAAGCTATTCCAAACAAGCATGATCCAACAGTTGTTGAGTCGCTTCATGAAGAGTTGTGACTATTAAAGAACAGTTACATAAATGACTATAAAAAGAGTTCCAGAGTTCTGTTTTGGACACCAAAATTACTAATTTCTCCTCTCTTCGTTCTCTACCTTTTGGCATTATCATATTAAAAATTCAGAGTGTTCTCGGTTTGATCTAACAGTACATACACTACACCAAATCTGCCGAATTGTCACAGTCATTGACCTTGACAAATTCAACTTGTCAAGGTCAATGACCGTGATATTTCGAGGTGAGACAACTTTTTTGTCACGGTCGTGTCACAGTCATTGACCGTGACACAAAACTCGCATTTTATGTCACGGTCATGTCGCGGTCCATGACTGTGACACGTTTTATCACGGTTAGAAACCGTGACAAAGCCGTGACCCTTTTTAAAAAAATTGTCACGATTAATGACCGTGACACGTCTGTGATAAAAAGTTGTCACAGGCTTGTCACGGTCAATGGCCATGACAATTCTGGGCAGAATTTAAAAAAAATTTGCTGGGCAGTATGGCCACTGCCACTGCCCAGCAGTATATTTGTACCTGTTCAAACATCATATATCCAAACAAACTAAAGATAATGCAAATATATATTCAAAATAGAAACTATTTAAGAAGAAACAACATTACCATCAATTATCTCAAATCTACAAACTATTTGCATGGAAAAGAGATTTTGTACCGCGATGCTCGGGGACACCTCCTTATCCTTCCCTTCTCGTCCGAATAGCCACATAAGTATAGAGCATATGTGGCCTACCCTTAGGGCCACTCCCTGTCCCCTGAATTGAAAAAAAGTAAAATTAGTATCCGCCCCTCAAATATAGATAAATATAAATCGTAATTGAAATCGAAATCGAAATTGACATATAAATATAAATACATTACTTGTAGTGTCACCCAAACAACTAACTTGAGCTCATATGGCACCTCCTTCTAACTAATGTACCCCGAGTAATCGTGTCAAATATAATTCCCTTCTTATCTGAACACTAAGAAATGCCATAATCCTATGGAGTTATGCGCTGCAAATTCCTTCCAACCGTTGTGTAGCCAAAAATCAGCAGTTGAAGTTGTCAATTCCACCTTTCAATGGTCTCCCATGTTTTGCCAGAGGTTCCAAGCGGTGGACCATTGAAAGGTGGAATTGACAACTTCAACTGGTGATGTTTGGCTACACAACGGTTGGGAAGAATTTGCAGACCATCGCTCCATAGGATTATGGCATATCTTAGTGTTCGGATAGACAAAGAGATTCAGTCTCCTCTCCACAAATAGGACACCCCAAATAACTATGTACTAATCACCTATTAAAGGTAAGAAGCGTATATTCATGGATTAGTATAAACAAAACTTAGATGTAGTTGGAATATTTATGAATTAATCTCCTCTCCACACACGCACACTACACAAGAGTGAAAATGATAAAGTGAAGATCAATTAAAAGCATTAAAAATGTATGTTTCGGTACAAATTGAAATATTTATTACAAATTGAAAAATTGTTTCAAATTCGGGTTATCATAAAAAATGGATTGATATTCAGTAGGAGAAGCCAAGTCATCCACACTACTATTTAGACGCCTTGGCGCGTGTTGGACAATTGACCACGGCTCGTTGTTGATATACTCCGAGTAAAACAATTGCTTAACCTTTTGAAATGCACAAACAAATGGCTCATCGCTCACGTGGTCGTTGCTCTTCAACTTGGACAAGTCAACCATGATCAAATTGGTGACAGGATCAACTTTACAAGCATTTTTATCCTCAACTCTTACCCATTCACAGTAAAATACAACCTCTTTGAAGCTTATATAATCCAATTCAAATATATTTTGGATTACACAATAGTAAGTCATTTCAGCTTCAACGAGGTTTTTATCTTTTGCGCTCGCTCGAAAGAAAGTAAGAGCCTTGTATGAAATTCCCGAGTTCTATACATTTGTACTTTCCTCGTACACTTTAGCGCCGAAAATGTAACCGTTCAATCGATACTTTTTGTACTCTTGTGCCACGAACAAGGGTCCAGCAAACCTTGATGTCGCATCACCCATCTTTAGGAGCTGAGAATATAGATAAATTAATTATATTAGTGGTAAAATTTGAGTGTAATGTAACGTTATATAACGACTGTTTTCATTATAATTACCTCTTGTGTCAACCATAGCCTAAATTCGCTGTCTGATTGTACCATTGTTTTTTATCTTTTATTGTTCTCACAGGCTTCATATTTACTGCATATTAAAAAATTAATCAAGTATAAAATAATCTAAAATAATGTTAAACATAGCCTAATACTTGCTCATGTTGCAAACTCATTAATTTCACTCGTTTTCCCATCACATTACCACCATCATCGACGAATTCATCAGTGTCATCAACGCTGGTCGAGTCAAGCATATATTCCCGAGTATATATTGATGACTCCACGGTGATGTATTCCTCTGCAATTGATCCTGCAATATATTGCGTATTCTTGACGTAATCTTTAAAAACTTTCATCAATCTTTCAAACGGATACATCCACTGATATCTAACTGGACCACAAAGAAGTGCCTCGTCGCATAGGTGTACCAACAAGTGAACACTTATGTCAAAGAATGCTGGGGGAAAGTACTTCTCCAATACACAAATCGCTTCGTTCACAACGAATTTTGCGGCCACTATGTGTTCTCGATTCACTACCTTCTGACACATGAGGGAGAAGGTAATACTAATTTGCATAATAGCCCTACTCAAATCCTTGTGCTTGGAGAAACAGTGCTTAAACAATAGAGGAACCAATTGCATGATCACATGCCAATCGTGGGACTTACACTTATGTAAATCATGAGTAGCATAATTCACAATCCTTTGCAAGTTGGATGAAAAAGTAGATGGGCCCTTCAAATTATATATTGTGTCTAGAAGCACCTTCCTTTCCCCACTCGTCAAAGTAAACGCACCAGGGGGAATTATTGTCCTTCCCCTACTATCTTCTTTCAACCATAGTTGTGGCTTAAGTTTTAACGTTTTAAGGTCTTTTCGTGCATTTTATCCATCCTTCGAATGACTCCCCCCAAGGCAAGTACCCACAATATGTTCAGCGAAGTTCTTCTCTGCATGCATCACATCCAATACATGGCACACCGAGTTATTCTTCCAATAAGGCAAGTCAAATAAAATTGACCTCCGAGACCATGCCTTTCTTATCTCAGTTTCATTCCCAGTTGGGATCTTCTTATGCTTGACATTCTTAAATTTGGGATTCTTACCTGTCATATTTGGGCCACATTGAGAAGATTTACTTTTAATTTCTGAACCCGAAAGTTGTCTCGGTGGTAGCCTATGTTCAACTCCGCCCATCAAAAAAATGGAACCTTTCTCAAATCTGAAACTATGAGCTGGGGGTAAAAACCTCCTGTGGCAATGGTATACATTTTTTAAGCTAGAGGATAGACGAAGAGATTCAGTCTCCTCTCCACAAATAGGACACCCCAAATAACCATGTACTACACATCCGGATAATGTCCCATAAGATGGAAAATCATGAATTTCCCACATCAACATAGCTTCCAGCGTAAACTCTTCTTTTCTAAAAGATTCAAACGATTGCACACCCTCTTCCCACAACTCATTTAATTCTTCTACCAAAGGAGCCAGGTAGATATCAATGTCATCACTTGGTGCCTTTGGCCCAAGTATCAACAAAGCCATCATAAAAAATTCAGGTCTCATACACTATGAAGGTGGGAGGTTGGGTGGGGCTAGGATCACTGGCCATACACTCTGATTGGTGCTTAGATTTCCAAATGGATTGAAACCATCCGTTGATATAGCCAAATGAATGTTGCATTATTCTCGAGCAAAATCGGGATACTCAAAATTCATCCTCCGCCAGGCAGTAGAATCAATAGGATGACGCATGATATTACCCCCTACTTCTGCCCTAGCATGCCAAGTCATTGCCTCTGCAATCCATGGTATTGTGAAAAATCGCTTTAATCTAGGCCCAACGGGAAAATATTTCAATACTTTTTAGGCACTTTTGAGCTTGTGCCATCCTTACTAGTAGATTGGACATATCTAGGTTCATCGCATACCGGACAACGATCAAGATTTTCATATTCCTTTCGGTATAGTATGCAGTCATACACACAAGCATGAATCTATTTATACTTCATTCCCAAACCTTTCAAACTGTTCTTCATAATAGGATAGCTATTTGGAAGTGTATTCACCTTGGGTAATAAGCCCTTCACCCATTTCAGAATTCCCGTCACGCTATTGCCAGACAAACCGTACTACGTCTTCAAACTGTGCAAACCAACCATGGCATGTAAAGTTGTTTGATCTTTCTCACAGCCAGAGTATAACGGTTGGGTCACCTTAAATTTTAAACTTTGGTAGTCATCGTCAAGTTTTATCGTGTTATCTTCACGAGCACTTGAATCTTCTACATCATCAGTAACCTCATTCTCCTCTTCTTCATAAACTCCGTACGCATCATCAACTAAATCCTCTAACACATTATGATCTATTTCGTTCCCTTCTACATCTATTCTACTTGTTGAAGGTTGTTGTGAAGGTTGGTCGGGGACAAAAGGAACTTTCAATTCACCGTGAAAACTCCAAAATCGATAACTATCTTGCATACCTGATCTTAACAAATGTAGTTCAACTGTTTTCCACTCAAACACCTTACCATTCTTACACCTAGCACACGGACACGGAAACTCTTCATCATTACGACATCTCTTTGCATATTTCACAAATTCGTTAGCACAACTGCGAAACACATCCCCCATTCTATTAGTCTCACCCATCCACTCTTTGTATTTCGGATATCCCATCACAGCTACCACAACTAAACACCTATTAAAGGTAAACAAAACTTAGATTTATAGTATGTTTTATTTAATTATCCCATCATTTAATTATCCTATTAAAGGGTAAGTGGTCCTATCCCATTCAAGACTGCATTTTTCTGTAATATACTTAACAGCTCATGCACATTGTTACGATTTGAAAAAAATTCGACAGCATATCCCCGTAGTTCTCCAAGTACACGACGTAGATTGGCAGGTGTGAGTGTTATTTCAATTGGTCAATTGAAATAACAGTCACGCTTGTGAATCTAGTATGTACCCAGAGAACATTAAGATACGACTGCAGAACTTCCTCCAAAAGTAACAACTTTAAGCCAATAAGAATATTATAGAGAAATTATACAGTCTCAAACTGTCCAAACGGGACAATTCGAGAGATCTCATTACAGGGGTAATGACTCTCGAACGGGTCTAAGGTCTATTGAATCCGTACGCGTAAGAACTAGAAGGCTAGTATCTATGCGCACTATATTTAATTTCAAGTATGTTTCATATAATGGGTTAATTCAAATACAAAAATACAAATTCACGGGTTAATTCAAATATATACACACAGACACACCCACCCAACTCCCTCCACACCCCCCCACTCACCAAATACACACACACCCCCACCCCCACTCACCACACACACACACACACACACACACACACACACACACACACAATAGCCCCCCACCCTTCCCCACCTCCCTCCACACCTCCACCCACAACACATATACACACACACACAACAGCCCCACCCCTACCCCCACCCTGCCCCACCCCCCACACACGCACACACACACGCACATATATACACCCATACACACATATATATACACACAAACATATATATATATGGAAGAGAAAGAGAGAGAGAATTAAACCTGAAAGTAGAGAGAGAGAGAGAGCAACGTAGAGAGAGAGAGAGGGAGGGAACGGCGGGAGGGAAAAAAGAAGGGGGAAAGGATTTTTGCTGCAAACGTTGTCACGGTCGTGTCAAGGTCATTGACCGTGACAATTATTTAAATAATTGTCACGGTCATTGACCGTGACATGTAAATTTGTCACGGACTTGTCACGGTCAATGACCGTGACAATTATTTGTCACGGTCATGTCAAGATCAATGACCGTGACACAAAACGCGTGTTTTTTGTCACGGTCAATGACCTTGACAAGGGTGGCCGGCTGAAAGGTGACAATATTGTCATTTTGGTGTAGTGATAGTTTGAATCAAGTAAACTGTTCATACACTGCATTGTATCCTAAAGGCAGATTCTATAAAACCCATTGTGTACTCGTGGTTCTATCTCAACCGGATTGGGAGAAATTTTGCCTAAAAGACAGCCTTCCCAGAACGTGCCTTGCAGAAATTAATTTATTATTTCGTTGTTTCCATTTCAAATATCCAACAGTTTTAGGCAAAAATTCTTATTCTTATTACTCCACTCAAATGGAAGGAACAGTGGCACAATCTATCCAAGTCATGACTCAAGACTTAATCCGACTCCACTATTTTGATGGTGAAAATTTCACCCGTTGGCAAGAGAGAGTTATGTTCTTCCTCACATCACTAAAACTTACATACATTCTAGATGATAAACATGAACAAATTCCAAAGCCCACACCCGAAGACATCGAAGAAATAATGCAAAAACGTGTGAAGAGGAATGAAGACGAATTTATGTGTCGAGGACACATCCTCAATGCTTTGTCTCAAATCGTTTATAACACTCATCGAATGATTCCGACGGCAAAGGAATTATGGAAGGCTTTGGAGACAAAGTATCAGAACGAGGAAGCGAGAAATCGTAAGTTTCTGATTTCAAACTATATGAATTTTAGAATGAGAAATGATAAATCTGTCGTTGCACAAGCACATGAACTCTAACAAATTCTTGGTGACCTTAAAGCCATTGGAATTAATCTTCAAGATGAATTTCAAGTAGGGGCGATTGTTTCAAAACTTCCATCATCTTGGAATGGCTTTAAGAAGAAAATTAATCTTGATGAAAACACTTATACTGTGGAATCCCTTCTTCGTCACCTTCGTATTGAAGATGATACTCGTATTCGAGAAAAGAAGGATCAACAAGGTGAGGGTCATTCAAAAGCCAATATGGTTGAGGATAAAAAATCCAAGATCACCAAAGACTCAAAATTTAAAGCAAAGAATGATTCAAAATTCAAGAACCAAGGTGAAAATAAGAAAAAGAAGGGAAATGTTTCTTTTATGACAAACCAGGCCATTATTCTCGAGAATGTCGTCTTAAAAAGAAGGCATTTAAGGAAAAATAAGGGTCGAAGGAAACCAACAATGTTGAAGATCTTATTGATACTGTATGCTAAGCAAATTCAATTCATAATGAAAGTGGATGGTAGCTGGATACCGGCGCAATGGTCCACATATGCAAAGACCGCTCTTCATTCAAAACATATCAAGAAATTGATGGAAAAAAAGTGAAGATGAAAAATAATCTTCGCACCAATGTAGTTGGAAAAGGCACAGTGGAATTGAATCTAACTTCTGGAAAGACACTTAGTCTAATTCATGTACTTCATGTACCTGATATGTGCACAAATCTTGTGTCTTGGGAACTTCTCAATAAGAGAGGTTTCAAACTAGTGTATGAGTCTGATAAGTTTGTCTTGTCTAAGAATGGCCAATTTATTGGCAAAGGGTACTCTTGTAACGGCATGGTATAAATTAATGTCAACAATGATATTATTTCTGCTTATACGGTTGAGTCTATTTATTTATGGAATAGTAGATTAGGTCATGTAAATTATAAAAGTATAAAAAATATGACTAATCTCGGCTTAATCTCGAATTGTAAATTTGATAACCTTTCTAAATGTGAAATTTGTGCTGAATCGAAGATAACTAGAAAGTCGTTCAAATCTGTTGAGAGGACATCCGAAATGCTTGATCTTATTCATAGTGATGTATGTGATATGAAGAGTAATACGACTCGTGGTGGAAATAAATATTTCCGAACTTTCATTGATGATTACTCTAAGTATACATATACATATTTACTTAAAAGTAAAGATGAAGTTTTTGAGAAATTTCTAATTTTTAAAGCAGAAGTTGAAACTCAACAAAATCGGAAAATTAAAGTTGTAGACACCTCACTCTGTTACCCCCTAACTCTCCTTAGGTCCCTAGTGCCTCCACTCATCATCGCGAACCCAGGTTACGTCCCGAGTACTGACCTGGAAGCCATCGGGCACCCCCCGCCTCAGTTTTACCCAAAAGTCAAACTCCTCATCTCGATCGAGACTCAATGAATCTTCGAAGGGAACTGAATACCCTTTCCAACGGTTCACCCCATGCGCGATTCCGACTTACCATGCGGACGAACGTTTCATTTGCGTCCGAAACCTGACCCAGAGGCCACCGGGCGCTCCTGGGCTCTGTTGACCCAAGTTAACCTTTCAGCTTAATGGAGGTTGAATGAATCTTCGAAGGTCACTGAATACCCTTTCCAACGGTCCATCTCGTGCACAATTCCGACTTTCCATGCGGACTAACGATCCGTTTAACTCCGAGAAGCCACCGAGCACTTCCCGGACCCGATTGAACAAAGCCAACTCTCCAAACTGGGTCAAACTCTTTGGAATGTCAAATTACATATCCTAACCTTTCCAACGGTATGCCCCGTGCGCAATTTAGACTTACCATGCGGACGAACCATCCGTTTGCGTCCACACGATTCCCCGTCCAATGGATCAACAAACGCTTCCGAGCCACATTTGACCCGAAGTTAACTCCCGAACTCTGGAGCAGTCCGAAGGACTTTCGAAGGTCTCTGAATTACCTTTCCAATGGTATGCCCCGTGCACGATTCTTACAAACGGTTTGCCCTCGACGACTAGTTTTCCGAAAATGCCTGAAACACACTACCAAACGGCAGGTCCCAGAACCTGCCTACCGGCACCTTCCTGCCGGCAGGCAGGAAGGGCTCTAAGCCGATCGGCAGTCCCCTGGGGATATAAAAGGAGGCATTGGCCTCATTTGCAAAGGGATCCCAGATCTGATAGAAATCTCTCTGAACGAATCCCAGAAACCTCTCTCGAAGGCAGCGTGATTTCAACTTCCAAATCCCCTTTTTACCTCCACTTTCCATCTTCCTTTTCATCAAACTTGGTGAATTAACCACTCTCCATCATCATCCAAGTGAAAGGGTTGCTATCCAACATCCAAGATCAAGCTCAAGATCTTCAAGAAGGTCCAACTTTCTCAACTTTCTCTTGAATTCTCTTAAATTCTCAATAACTTGTTTTTTATTACCTAGCACTTTTATCATCTCATCTCACACATCCTAATATACTTTTTTAGTATTATTGCACATCTCTGATTTTCATATAAATAAAAACCCAAAAAACAAGAAAAAGAGGGTTTGCTCATAAATTCCAAATAGGGATTCTCACACTTTTTCCACACTTTTCTCACAACTAAAACACTTTTTCTACACACACACACACTTACAAATAAGAGATTTCTTCATTTTGGATTTATGGGTTAAACCCCACCCCTCACTTTACATGCGAACTATGTGGACTTTGATGCCTTTATAGGCTACGTAGGCATCTCGGGGTAAAACCAAAGACTCGAGTCCTTTCTCTCACTTTTTCTCTCATTTTCTATTTTCTATAAATCCATTTTTCTTACATTATTAGTCTTAGTGATGTATTACTCCATGTGCGTTATCGTTCCTTTATAACGATCAACGTAGGGGTGGCCGCGTAAATCTTATTTTTCTAATATTACTTTTATATCTTCCTACGGATGACTCGCTTTATCTTTTCCATGATACAAGTCGAAGATTCCTACCTCCATTCTATATATATATACACATGCACACATCTCACGGGGGAAACATAAAGGAAAATAGCAAATATCCATGAGAGACCGAAAGGGCGGAATGGGTGCCTAACACCTTCCCATTTCGTAACTAAGCCTCCGAACCCTTTCCGAATCATTTTGGTTTCGCACGCATCAGTATGTCTTTGGAAGCAATCCTTAGGGGTGGCTTCCTCTTTTTCTTTTGTCTGTTTTGAGTAAAATAGACTGGCGACTCTGAATCTCTCTACATTTTTCACAACTCACCAAATCGACGCCGGTCGAAGCACTCTCTAGAGAGGGGACGCGAGGGGAGCTAAAGGATCCTTCCCCCCTCCGCGATGGGGATGGCCACAGTGGCGACTCTGCTGGGGACTTTATTTATTTTGAAGGCTTGACTCTATTTACATGGGTGCTATATTTGGTTATATTTCCCCCCATATCTCCATGTTCCCCTTTTTCATATGTATCCCATGCTTATGCTTATGTTCACACACTTGTAGAAAATTCTCCATGTACACTTCACACCACATGCACCTAGGATCACATGTATATCCCCATGTTGCACGCATCACCCATCCATACTTGGTGTACCATTTGAGGTACTTGTACTTTGTTCCCGATTCGGCATAATCAAAGAAAGGCATTCTCATCATAAGATACTAATGAGAGAATCATGCATGATTCACACGACATCACCAAAGAGCATTGCTATTGACCAAATTTTACCCAGTAATTGGAGGTTCACTTAGTGATGGGCGATGGTCCGACAGGTCGCAGTTAGCCTAAGCTATATGACTCTCACCTTCCATTGGCCAAGTACCTTTGACGTATATCGAACGGTTCCCCCGCATTGTACTGCTTGACCGAAGTCATGACGGGAGGTATATCGTAGGGAATTCGTTCACATACGCCGAGTATATCGAATTCTCTCTCACACGTACCGTCCCCACGAGGTATATGGTGAGGCAATTCACGTACACTCAGGTATATCAAATGGCTTGTCCACACGTACCGATTGTCCGCAAGAGCAAGACATATATAGTGGAAGCCACGCCAAAGGAGGGAACCCATGCCGATTCACCCAACAAATTGCATACCCGCATATAGGTGTCAAACCTAGGACACACACTTTAGATTGCTGGTTTCAACCCGAAACTCTGCTGAAATTCCGGGTCGGCCTGCCGCCCAATTTTTGCGCATTTTTAAAACAGGACTCTATCCGCGAGCCTGGTTACAAGTCCAAACCATAGCTTTGCATAAATTAAAAATCCCACTTTTCCAGGCTCGGGTCCCGTCCGGCATTGTATTTAGGAAAATTAAATACAAGTGAGAACATAATAATCATAATAATCATGTTGAGTTCCGTCTCCAAAAACATTTCTCCCTTCTTTATTAAAAATCCAAAAACATTTATCCCTTTTTATCAAAAATCCAAAAAAAAATCTCTTCCCCTTTTCTCAAAAAATAAATCTCATCCTGCGCCTTCTCAGGTTGATCACACGCCCTTGGCCTGGCTCTCTATTGGCTTAGGTATTCAGTTAAATCACCCCGGAGTTTTGTCCGTTCCTCTACTACTTCTTCCAAGTCCGGAATCCATCCATCTTCCATGGAGAATGTAGATCCAGCACCAGTCATACAACCAGATCTGTCGACAGTCCTAGCTCAGCTCGTGGCCAAGATTGACAACCACCAAGTTGAGGTCCAAGAAATGCAACGAAACTAAGTTCCTATTCCTCAAGAGCCCGAGGCCCTATTCCCTCATTCTATGGGTCCATCCGAGCCCATCTAGGTCCCGAAAGAATATCAGCACGCTCCGCGTGCCCTTCCTGTTAATGGGCAACCTCCTGCCCAGCTTCCACTGTCAAACATTGCCCAGCCTATGGCTAACTTACCTATAGTTGCTGATCCAAAGGAGGAAGAGTTGAACAAAGTCAAAGAAGATATTAAGATGCTCACCAAGAAGTTTGACCAAGTCAGGATCTCTAGAAATTACATGGACTACACCCATATGTCTCCTTATCCTAAAGCTAGGTTACCCGAGAAGTTCAAGATGCCAAATATTGAGAAGTTCAGAGGGAGTGGTCCCCCGATTGTTCATCTTCGCAGTTATCATCGTTCCATACCTCTACTAGGGGCTTCTGAAGAAGTGATGGACCAATTGTTTCAGCAAACTTTGAAGGATACTGCCCTCCGATGGTTTTTATCTCTTGAGGAATCCAGAATCCGTAGCTGGGAGGATGTAGCCCGAGAATTCATGTCGTAGTATAAATACAACAAAGAGTTTGAGGTTACCCACCGTGATTTAGAGTTCCTCAAATAAAACTCTGGAGAATCAGTCAGTAACTTCATAGCCCCATGGAGGGAAAAATCAGCTACCATGACTAATCGTCCATCTGAAGAAGAACAAGTCAACATAGTGCAGAAGAATTTCTTGCCCCATGTCCGAACGACCATGGGAGGACAGTACTACCCCCATTTTCGAGCTCTCAAAGAGGCAGGAGTAGAAATTGAGGAAATCCTTGCCAAAACAGAGGTTGAACCTAAGAAGGTATCTAGACAGTTCACCCCCAGAAAATATGATAAGCCTGTCGGTGTCGCAGTCTCAACCATAAACAATATCTCTCAACCAACCACATTATGGGCACCAGAAAGCCGCCCTGCTCCCGTCCGAAGGGAATACACTGAGCTTCATGCTCCCCTCTCCAAAGTTTACCAAGCACTGTTAAGCCGAAACCTTATAAAGCCCCTAGATCCACGTCCATTACCCAATTCACTTCCCAGAAATTTCAAGACCGATGCTCATTGCGCCTTCCACTAAACAGCTGGCCATACCACCGACCAATGCTCCCACCTTCGAAACATAATCCAAGATCTCATCGATCGGGGTACCATCGCCCCACCAGCCAATCCTAAGCCAAACACTACTCATAACCCACTCCTAAATCACACCAATGCCATCTTCTTGGAAGACAACCTGAATTTCGATCCATCAAACTCAAATCATCCCCCTATACCCTCCAAAACCTCTTCAAAGTTGCCCATATTTCCTCCTACACCCTACT
Source organism: Sambucus nigra (assembly GCA_949130495.1). Classification (NCBI taxonomy): domain Eukaryota; kingdom Viridiplantae; phylum Streptophyta; class Magnoliopsida; order Dipsacales; family Adoxaceae; genus Sambucus; species Sambucus nigra. The sequence continues at coordinate 393,779,497 of OX422220.1, read as the reverse complement.
AGCCCCGCTGATCAGGCACTGTCACTCCTTACCAGAGTGTACATCACTGTCCGGACCTGTTCTGAAAGTGGAAGTATGGAATTGTCAGAGGTATTGAACCAACTCCTAGAGTTCGGGCTGAAATTTCCCTCACAAATGATTATCGACTGCCAGAGGTTCAGTACGTTGTTTTTGGAAGCACGAAAATGGGCCCGAAAATCAGATAGGTGGATGGTACCAACCGACGAAGTCAGCTTATATGAGGTTGTTCGGATCATGACGGAAGCATTCAGGCAAACCAACAACATTTGCAGTATCACCGAGTTATTTGATGCTTTAAAGCTGCAAGGGCACCTGGTCCCTTCACCCTTACACATCCCCACAAAATGGGAAGACCTATATGAAGAAGCCGTTGAAGTCATGGAATCATTGACTTCACAGGGCAAAACATAATTATTGCCACCAGATAGGGGGAAGAATTCGAAGATTCGAGCGAAGAACCAGCTTCAGGAAGAGCTGGCCCAGTAGCTGACTTGTGTGGGATGATATCATTTGAAGAACTCCTCGTAGAAATAGATAAGGTGGCAGATCAACCTGAGATTGACGAGGAAACTGGATTTAAGTTTTTCCCTTCTTCAGTAAATCACATGACCAGATCTGGGAGACATTACCAAATTCCAAACTCACTACTAGCAAATGACAAGGGGAAGGGAGTTGAAGACCTTCCTATGCCAGAAATGACCCTCGAGGAGAGTAAGATCCTCGATCAACTGAAGAAAACTCAAGCTAACATCACTCTATGGGGGCTTTTCATGTCTTCCCAGCTGTACAGAAATGCTTTAATCAAATTACTTACTGGATCTATAGTTCCTCCTTCTACCACACCAGAAGAAGCGGTGAACCTAGTCGGATCCTTGACCTCTACCCGAATGTTGTCCTTTTCTGAAGAGGAAATCCCTAAAATTGGGCCAAATCACAATCATGCAATCAACATCTCCTTCGAAATTATGGGGAGGGTTGTACCGCTTTCTCTCGTTGATAACGGATCCGCTTTGAATGTGTGCCCACTGAGAACCTTCAAATGTCTAGGCCTGAAAGAAAGCGACCTCGCTCCAACCTCCGCCGTTGTACGCGCCTACGATAATACCCGTTGTGAGGTGATGGGATCCATAAAACTTGTAATAGGGGCTGGTCCTATAAACCCTATCGTCGAATTCCAAGTCATCGATATACCGGCCTGTTTCAACATGTTGCTCGGACGACCCTGGCTCCACAGCATAAAGGTTGTCTCTTCCTCATTCCATCAAAAATTGAAGTTCTTCGCCGATGGGCGAGTCGTCACCATCTTGGGTGACGACGGCAATGTCGATGGTGCAAACACCAGAAGTCCAATTCTTGAGATACAACATGGGTCAAATGATATGCTCCTATTAGGATTTCAAGTTGAGCCACCTCTACTCCCGACAGGGGACGATTTCAAAGAAAGGGTTTGTCCAGAATATGACCCTCATGGCAATGTCAATGTGATTCAGATGTTCAGAAACATGCACTTCATGCCCGGACTGGGGCTAGGACAAAGGCAGCAGGGGATACTTGAGCCCATCGACTTGAAGAAAGCTTTCCCTCCTTGCGGCTTGGGATATCAACCATCAGAACCATAGCTCAGAATGATCCACCAGAATCGATCAAAAAGAGGATTAAACTGTATCCAAACTATCTCAGGTGATTCCTTAAATGGATGATTCATCAAAGAGGGCGAGGATTTCCCCTTTTGCGGTTTTCCAGAACCATGGTACGACCACACAGATAAGAAAATGAAGCCTGGAATGGAGATCTTTTTCCAAGATAGCTACCTATGGGCCGAAAGTTCCCAACACCGCGTACAATCGCTTATCAAAAATACTGAAAAGACTAAAGAAAGTGACTCCGAAGATTCCTTCAACCTGGAGACACTCGAGCTGGCTCTCTGCATGGTTCATTCAGTCACTACATCACTGGACCCATCCCGTCTGATCAAAGCTGTTGATACATCTCTCCTCAACTGGCATGCTGTGCTAGTTTTACCTCTTGAAATCTCCCCCAACCCCAATGTTTACCCTATTTCTTCTATTGTTTTCCATCCTTGCTCAAGTGTAATTGAGACCTCTTTTGACGAGGTTCTCAATGCTGTTTTTCCTATCAATGAAATGAACGAAGATTTTGAGTATCTTGTTGTGCCTTACATTAATTGTTGAGATTCTAATCAAGCTTTTGATGACGATGATTTTGCAAATGAAAAATTATTAACTGATCTAAATAAGGTTAATAATAAACAACATAACCGCGTTCAAGTTAATAAAGAAGAGACTGTTGTTATTAATCTCGGTTCTAGTAGCGAACTGCGCGAGATTAGGATAGGGGCCGCCCTTGACGAGCATGAGCGCGCATAACTCGAAGAATTTCTAAAAGAATTCGTAGATGTCTTCGCATGGTCCTACGATGATATGCCCGGTATTGACCCTGAAATAGCTCAGCACGAGATCCCCACTCTCCCAGATGCCAAGTCGGTTAAACAAAAATTAAGAAAACTCCGCACCTAATAGTCTCTTAAGGTCAAAGAACAGGTGATCAAACAGTTGAACGTGGGTTTCATTCGAGTAATCGAATATCCCACGTGGCTAGCTAACATTGTACCTGTACCAAAATCAGGAGGAAAGGTTCGAATGTGTGTGGATTATCGAGATTTAAACAAAGCCTCTCCGTTGGATGATTATCCGCTACCCAATATCGACATGATCGTGGAAAACAAAGCCAGTCATGCTCTCAAGTTATTTGTCGACGGATTTTCTGGATACAACCAAATCAAGATGCACCCCGACCATCAAGAGAAAACTGCATTCATCACCCCATGGGGAACCTTTTGCTACACTGTTATGCCATTCGATCTCAAGAATGCTGGGGCTACCTACCAAAGGGTCTCCACAACCATCCTGCACGATTTGATTCACAAAGAGGTCGAGGTGTACGTGGAGGATATGATTATCAAGTCCAAAATTGGAGAAGGTCATGTTCCCGCTCTCTGTAAGTTCTTCGAACGACTGTGACAGTATCAGATGCGACTTAATCCACAGAAGTGCATCTTCGACGTTACAAAAGGAAAACTCTTAGGATTCATGGCCAGTGAGAAGGGGATAGAAGCAAATACCGCCAAGATGAAGGCCATACTTGAGATGCCACCTCCCCGAACAGAGAAGGAAGTTCGTGGTTTTCTTGGGAAATTACAATATATCAGCCAGTTCATCAGCCAGCTAACCTCCATCTGCGAACCAATCTTCAAGCTCCTCCGAAAGGATTCAACCAAGGTTTGGAATGAGGCCAGCCAAGAAGCTTTTGATCGAATCAAACAATATCTGACCCAACCTCTAGTTCTCATGCCACCACAGCCTGGTCTCCCTTTGCTCTTATACCTAACCATAACCGACACTACAACCGGGGATTTTCTAGCCCAGTACCTTGAACACTCCCGCAAAGAAAGATTCGTCTATTATACGAGTCACAAATTGGCTGGGTACGAGGTCAACTACACTTCTTTAGAAAAAGCATGCGTCGCGCTTGTCTGGGTCACCCAAAAGTTGCGGCACTACATGCTTGCCTTCCCCATCAAACTTATATCCCGAATGGATCCCATCAAATACCTACTTGAAAAACCCTCCTTATCCAGCCGAATGGCCCGATGGTTGATGCTCCTAACCGAGTTCGATATCGTGTACGTCACACAGAAAGCCGTTAAGGGAAGAGCCATCTCTGACTACCTCGCGGATTACCCTGTAGAAGAAACAGATGTCTGGGTCTCCGAATTCCAAGATGAAAATGTCCTCTACACCACTCAAGACTGCCTCCGATGGAAAATTCTCTTTGACGGCGCTGCCAACAAAAGGGGATATGGCATTGGGATACTTCTGGTCGCCCGAGACGACTCCCACACTCCTATCGCCATTAAATTGGATTTACCTTGCACCAACAACATGACAGAATATGAGGCATGCACAGTAGGCCTCAAGGTTGCTCTCAAGAAGGGTATTTAATACCTTGATGTATACGGGGATTCTGCCTTTATCATCGATCAAGTGCTCAGAAAGTGGAAAGTCAAGGACGAAAAGCTCCAGCCCTTTCATGCCCAATTAGAAGAGTTAGCCTCTCAATTCCGAGATATCACCTTCCATTACCTACCCCGAGCAAAGAATAACCTAGCCAATGATCTCGCTACTTTGGATTTCATGGTCGACATGCCCGAGGGAATAACAATAACCCCCTTCCTAGTTCAAAAGAAAGACAAACCAACCCATTGCTACCACATTGAGCTTTCCACCTCAGTAGATCCTGAGCTAGTCAATTACTGGTACTATGATATTTGGTGCCTCCTCTGGTATGGTAGGTATCCAGAGGGTTCTAACAAGAACGACCGAGCTACCCTCCGAAGGCTGGTCACTCAGTACATCATCTGTCATAAAGCACTACTTAAGAGGAATTTCGATGGAACTCATTTGCAATGTATCGCAGGGGCTGACATTGAAAAGATAATGCAAAAAATCCATAGTGGGGAATGCGGGCCCCATATGAATGGTCACGTGCTTGCCAAGAAGATCATACGATAAGGCTACTACTAGACCACCATGGCCCATGATTGCACCGCCTATGTTCGGAGATGCCCTAAATGCCAACAGTTCTCAAATCGTCAACACTTGCCTCCGCGGGAATTATACAACATGACTTCTCCCTGGCCGTTCTCCACCTGGGGTATCGACATCATTGGGAAGGTTACACCAAAAGCGTCAAACGGGCATGAGTTCATCCTGGTTGCCATCGATTACTTCACCAAATGGGTCGAAGCTGAGTCATACGTAGTATTAAATGCCAAGAAGGTAGCAAATTCATCAAGAAAAATATCATCTGCCGATATGGGGTCCCGCATGAGCTAATGTCGGATTATGGTTTGCACTTCGAGGCAGAAGTCACAGAAATAATCAACGAGTACGGGATTCAGAGACACAAATCTTCTCCCAACCGACCTCAGACCAATGGTGCAGTTGAAGCCACCAATAAAAAACCTCAAAACCATCATCAGCAAGATGACCGAAAGTTGTAGAGATTGGGCGGCCGATCGGATCCCTTACGCCCTCTAGGGCTATCGAACCTCAATCCGAACCTCTATTGGGTCTACCAATTACTCCCTGGTCTATGGAATGGAAGCAGTCCTACCTATGGAGCTGGAAATACCCTCGCTACGCATCATGCTCGAAAGCAAGGTTAGTGAAGAAGACTGGTGCCAAGGCCATCTTGATGAGCTGACCCTCCTAGATGAACGGAGATTAAAAGATCTTTACCACATACAAGGGTATCATCGCCGAATAGCACGATCCTTCAACAAGAAAGTTAAGGACCGTGGTGTCCGGGAGGGGGATTTATCCCTCAAAGAGATAATCGAACCCATATGGGACCCTAGAGGAAAGTACAAACCCAATTGGAGTGTCCCTTACATTGTGAAGAAGATCATATCTAGCAGTGCCGCCATGCTCACCGACCTGGATGGGGAAGAGATGGCTCGTCCAGTCAATCTGGACCGTCTCAAGAAATTATACCGCTAGTCCGAAATCTCGGCGCGCTACGACTCTTCTACCCCCCTTCTATTCTAAAAAAAAAACTCTCTACATTTCCCTCTACCCAGAACTATGTGGGCCTGATCCTCTGCAAAAAACTATTTTCAAACAGATAAGAACTTTTTCAAAAACCCCAGAGGTATGTAGGCATCTCATACTCCCCACATGAGCACGACCCCTTCTTTTTTACAAAAATATATTCCTTTCTTATCTTTGAGAACGGCAGTTCATTCTAAACATCTACTTGAACAAAAAGGATTATGTATGCCTTAGCGATTGGTATAAATAATTCAAAATACAAAATTCATCGAAAGGCACAATTGGATGATCAGAAACTTGTTTATTTCATTAATAAGAAACTACAGTACAGATTACATAAGAAAAATGAACGGGTAATCCCTTTCCCCTTACTACCCTAAAAACCAAATAAAATCCCCACATCTGTTACATGAATAAACTCCCCAGGAGTCCTACCCACAGCTACTCGAAGATCCTGCACCCTCATCATCTACATCCTGAGGAACCCAATTTTCTCCTGCCTGAATGGAGTGCCTCAAACACTCCATGGACCGATGAGCCTTAACCATCTTCGAAAAGACCACAACACCCCCTTCCACGGAGTCAGATAAAACAAACCACCTCTGACCAATCTCTACTGCCAACATCTTGCTGACTACTTTCCTCCACAACCACCTCATATAATCTTTGGGGACATGGTAAACTTTCCCAACAGACTGAGAGGGACGGGTCGACGGACGCCAATTTTCCCATAGAGATCCAAGCAACAGACGCAGGCGCTCAGTCAAATTTTCTACCGGAAAGAAATTTGAGGCTCGAGGGGGCACGACCTGCGCCAAGACAAATTGGCGCAAAAGCCGCCAGGGGAAATAAAAATAGGTCTGCCTGAGACTAACCAGCCGCACATATGAATATTCTCCTAGCTCCAGAACATGCTACAACTGTCCCCACCAAGGCACTAACCAATACAACCCATGAGCCCCATGCTCCACAAACCAATTCTCCCAATTCTCAACATACAGGCCAACACGAATGAAGTAGCGCGAAAAGAAGTTGGGTACAGCCGACAAAGGATATTCTGGAGGAGTTGACAAGCGAAATATTTCAGACAACCACATGAACAGCATCAGAGGGCTACCCCTTAAAAAGTCGGAACGACCTTCTCTCCAGGCGTCCAGGCCAATCAAAGTCTCCGCTAATATCACCGTCACAGGATTGCAACGGTATGACATCCATGAGTTAATGGCTGCAAGTTGTGAGTCCACGCGCACCTCCCCAGTCACCAACAGTAATTTTAAAACCAGGCCCAGAACAACGACTCCAGTATAACCAGCATCATTTACTTCTCGCGAACGCACGGACTGCAACACTGCCAGGAGGGAAATCATTCCCCCGATAACTAATGACTTGGCCATCGAAGGAGAAATATGAAGAAGCCCGACTAACAAATCCCTAGGAGAACGGGAAAATTTGGGTAAAGCCGCGTCAACACTAGGATTCACACCCAGTATGGCAGAAAATTCCTAGTAGGTAGGACAAACTTCTTCCAACCCCAAGGCGGAATACATGGTCTTCGGGATACCAAAATTGTACTGCCGCCACCAGCATATTCCACTCAAAAGGTCGATTACGCCACAAGGAGACTCGACGCATGTTGAAAGCATCATAGTCGACATTATAAGAGAACATAGCTTCCAAGGCTTCGAGGTAATTGACAAACTCAATGCTACCAGGGAGATCCATCTCGCAATACTAAAAGATGATGGGTGGGTATGTAAGAATGCAAAAAGGTGTGAGAAAAACACTCCACCCGTCTCCCATTTTATACAGAAAAATCCTCACAAGGGACATAATCCCTGAAGAAATCGAAAGGAATCTTACCCCACAAGGTACTAAAGGCTGAAGGGGTACCATTCAAAGCTTTCAATTGATGGGACTGGACTGAACTACCGATAGGCAGGCCAGGGTGCTTGCCGATCGGCAACCCCCCATTTTTGGAAATTTGCTCCTTTCCTTCTTTGTCAAATAAAAAAACTCCATAAAAATAAATTGATATTCTCAAAAGAATTTCGAGAATCCTTTTTTCTCGTTATATAATTCCCCTTTAAATAAAAACTTTCCTTTGAAAAATTCCAAGAATACTCCTATTTTACGGTCTCAGTAACAAATTAAAAGGAGCATGTGCATGCATTCATTCATCATTAAAATAGCAAAAAAACTACATTGCGTTGCATATATATATGTTTTCTGTGTTACATCATTTTGCAGGAAATAAAGAAAAAGCCAAAAACAACGGGACTCAGCCCGAACCCACACTCTCTCTCTCTCTCTCTTTCTCTCTCTCTCAAGAGCTTCCACCCCTGTGACGCGCTCTCTTCCCCCTACGGCGAGACGATTCTCCCCCACTAACCGAGCCAGACTCTCCCCTGGACGAGGCTGACGGCACCAAATAAGAAGGAACAGGGATAGCATCCCGAAAGTGGGCAGTCACCGATGATATCTAATCCCTGATGTTCCTGAGCCAAGTGGTCGACACCCGAATTTACTGCAGGAAAAGGAAGAATCAGTATCAAGTAAAAGAAATCAAAAAAGAGAGGAAAAGGACCAAAAGGTTTACCGCAGGACGAAGGACGTCCTCTGTCAAGCCCAGATCCTATGGATCCATCGCAAGGGGATGGTGCAGCATCGGCACTATTCCTCTATCAGCCCGCCGGATGTTGTACCAAGGAGTGTGCACTCGAACAAAAGGGACCTCCGAGGTCGCCGTCGTCGCAGGTGCCGACGGACCACCACCACTGTGGGAAGACCCCACCGCCCGACTCGAACCACCAGGAGGGAAAGGCAAAGCATCATGTATACTGGGCCCCATCAACCAGCTCGTCATAAAGTCCATATAATCATACGGTGCGGTTGTATCAGTATACAATGCATAGGACTCGCCAATCATCGCCGCGATCCTCTCATCCTCCAAAAATTGTCGCTCCCGCCTCATAGAAATAGGAGGCTGTGCGGGAGGCACCACCACCTCCTTCTTAGCAATCTGTCGGATCACCCTCTACTCGAGGTACCAGGAATGGACGAACTCATGCGCCAACAAGCGCCTCATCTGCGTGTTCACCCCAGTCAGCCCCGTGTCCTGAACAGCTGTCCCCCAAGGATAAAAGGTCACCTGAAAATCCCCAAGCAGGCATAAGTCAATATAAAATCAGAAGGTGCAAAAACTAAGACTGAAATGGAAATAGTCTTACTCTACCACTGGTTAGGTCATTCAAGACCTGACGCACCGCCTCCAGGGAGAGAGATCCCTTCGACTGTCGGTTGGCCTTACGCCATCAATACAGTCGGCAGAAGTCCCCAACAGTGTCATCCTTCAGAGCAATCAGTGGGATTTTGCACCCAATCACCTCATGAAACCACATTTGAATTCACAAGCAAAAAGAGACGCATAAAGAAAATGCGAATGCATGAAAAGAAAATGTGAATCCATGAAAGGAAAATGCGAATGCATGAAAGGAAAATGCACAAAGTAAAGGATACCTCCAAGAGATATGTGGCTCAAGTAAAAGTATATCGAGAGCATCGACTGAATGCATCCAAAGAAGAGTAAAGGGTCGCCAAGGTCAGACTACCCCAATCATAGAAGGGGATGTTTGAAAACATCCTCAAGTACGGTAGAAACAGCAAATGGACGACGTCGCCACTCGACACCACCATGAAACCTCCCAACACCAATAAGATGAACAACCGGAACATCTGCCTCACTTGCAGCCCGTCCTCCATATCAACCACCCTGCTCAGCAAAACATCATTTAGCAAGGACAGCCGGATAGAATCCCCAGAGACTATCCTCCTCACATCACCGAGTAACGTATACATCGCCTCCGGCCTCACCCGCAAAGAGCGATCCACCTCTATCTTCTCCCCGTCACAATCCAGCCCCATCAGTTGCTGCACATCTATGGGAGTCACCATCATCTCCCCAAAGCCAAAATGAAAGTGTGGGTAGTGTCCCACCATCTCTCCCCCAAGGCACACAAAACTGTTGTCGAATGAGGCGTCTCATCCAGCGCAGCCGCCAACCTCCCAAAACCCACTGAAGATACCATCCAGCACACCACAGGTGGAAGATGCTCCCAAACATCCCTAAGCCCCGTCGTTCCGCGGGCACACATGTTCTTCAAGGAAATATCCGACTAGCGAAAGGAAAAATTCAGTCAAAGGTCAAGAAAAAGGGAAAAATCACCCAAAAAGGAAAGAATGCCAAAGGTCAGGTTACTTACATAACCACCGGGAATCACTCTCGAAGAGCGATGACGCGACGGCTCCTGCAGCAAGGTTAGCTCATCCGCAACCGGCTCGAATGCATCAAAGTCATTCTCATTTCCCAAAGCAAGGGGCACCCTGTCCCTCCAATCCGCATTCTCCCAGTCATCAATGGTCAACCACTCTCGGTGGACAGCGATGCTCACAAAAGCGGCCATTTCTTAGAGATAAGAATGCTATAACAATTCGTAGAGATAAATCATAAAAAGATAGAAGGTAAGAGGCTGTGAAAAATGAAGGGGATTCGCTCCCTTTATATAGGAGGCCAAACGCCATGCCGATCGGCACTTACCCCTGCCATACCGATCGGCACTGTCTCCTCACCTTCCCGAGGAAGCCCAAAATTCCGTGCCACTGCCGAATGGCACCTCTCAGTCTATGCCGACCGGTACCCCCTTAAAATTTCGTGCAAAAATTCCCAGAAAATACCAGGATGCCTCGAAAAATCCTCGGAAAATTCCAAAAAATCCCAGGAGGGATTTAGAACATTTTTCATCAAGAAAATTTCACACTCCTTCAGGCGACACACCGTTTTCCCCAATGGAGCCACTACACCAAATCTGCCCATTTGTCAAGGTCATTGACCTTGACAAATTCACCTTGTCAAGGTCAATGACCGTGACATTTCAAGGCGAGACAACTTTTTTTGTCACGGTCGTGTCACGGTCATTGACCTTGACAAAAAATTCGCGTTTTGTGTCACGGTCGTGTCAAGGTCAATGACCATGACACGTTTGTCACGGTTATAAACCGTGACAAAGCCGTGACCCTTTTTAAAAAAAAATTGTCACGGTCAATGACCGTGACAATTCTGGGCAGAATTTAAAAAAAATCTGCTGGGTAGTATGGCCACTGCCACTGCCCAGCAGTATATTTGTACCTGTTATAGCAACGTTGTACCTGTTCCAAACATCATATATCCAACACAAACTAAAGATAATGCAAATATATATTCATGACAGTATAATCCAAATCTTCAAAGTAAAAATAATATACATGACGATATAATCCAAATATAATTAAAATGGACAAACTTAAAAATAATGTTACTACATGTCTTGGGTAAATGTGAGGAGGTGAGTAGGCCACACGACATACGAATTGACACACCCACTAATATACATCGTGCCGCATTGTTCTCGCAACCACAATAGGGAGTTCTCCTTCCCGGGTATGACATGCATGACGAGCACCCTAGACTCCATCTGTTGAAGCACACGTCCATGGACTATTCCACCCTCGACGATATTCGGGTCCCTCAACCCCCGCCCTATCTGATGGCCATCAAATATGTCCAATATGAACACGCTCGGCCAACCAATTGTCGATAATGGTCTTTTGGAGGGCGTCAAATAGGGAAGTGGATCGTCGAAGTACGAACGTGTCGTTGATGAAGCAACGAGGTCCACATCCTCGTCATCCTGCGCCTCATCCTCCCGCACCTCCTCCTCCACCGCCTTCTCCTTCCCTTTCCCTTTCCCTTTCTCTTTACGGTCTCCACCCAACGTACGCTTCATGAATGCGTACATATCTTGGACCGTCGCCTCCAAACGGGACAGCTTCGCGTCGTGTGAATCCACCGTTCGATCCAACCCCGTGTCGCTCGTCTCCAATTCGATGATCATAGATTTGGCCATCCGCGAGCTCACACCCCTTGTCCTCCCCTTGCGATCAGAGCCAAGCACTTGGTTGAGTGCGTCTGTGGACAAAGATGCCTTGTCGGCATCAGACTGCGACTCATGCACTTCCATAAGCTTTGCCTGAAATGACAAAAAGCACATGATTAGTAAAATAAGTAAACTAAAAAATTATAACGTAATTAACAATAATTAAACTGTCGGATTACTTACAATCGTGGCCGCGACGCTCGGGGACACCTCCTTGTCCTTCCCCTTCTTCGTCCGAAGAGCCACATAAGTATCGAGCCTATATGGCTTACCCCCTGGCCCACTCCCTACCCCCTGAAATAAAATAAAATAAAGTAAAATTAGTATCGGCCCCGCAAAGTAAAATAATATCCAATAATATATTTCTGTAGTTATAGATAAATTAAATAGTACCTTCATCCTATGCTCCACCTCAGCGTAAGAGGTCCGGCCGGAGTAGTGCACGTCCATCTTTTTAGCCCGATTTTCCCTCCCCGATTGGCGAGATGCCAATTGTCGATCCTCGATCTCATTGTCAATGAACTTTTGCCATTGTGCCAATGAGATCGGCTCCTTGGGTGGGACGGATCCGCGCCATTGTAAAATGGACTCTCGTGTTTTTCCAAAGTACCATGTCCGCATATTTTTTTTCCACGTCTTGTGTTGCTCCCTCAACTGCTCCAAGACGGAATCGCGTAGCTTTGGATCCAAGTTGAATTGTTCCTGTCCAACAAATACAATGTTAGTTGCGAATAAATATAAATATAAATATAAATATAAATATAAATATAAATATAAATATAAATATAAATATAAATATAAATATAAATATAAATATAAATATAAATATAAATTGAAATTGAAATATTCATATAAATATTACCTGTAGTGCCGCCCAAACACCTAACTTGAGCTCATACGGCACCTCCTTCCAACTCATAAACCCCGGGCCGATGACCGTCTTTAGCAGCTCGAGGGATCTCGCTAAAAGCTCCGACTTGTTTTTGACGGTAATCCCAAATTTTCCATATTTGGGGAGCCTAGGGGCGGAGGAGCCCTCGTCGCCTCCGCTACCACCGAACCCAGACGACGACATCATCATAAAAAGCATCATCATCTTCGCCTAACATCTGAAGGAGACATTTTTGCTGTAAAAAAATGTTATTAGTACAGATAAAAAAAATGTTATTAGTACAGATAAATTTTTTGTAATATTATGTTTTTTCCATATATTTAAAGAGTTATTAAATGGGTGCCCCACCCCTGCCCCCTCCCCCCGCCACACACACACGCACACCTACGCACACACACACACACACACACCACCCCTACCCACCCGGCAAGTTAATTAGAATATTTGTAGGACTGAAATTGATTTAGATTATGCCTATCTATGTAACCTAAAACCTAATTGTGATTAAAATCTGATTTATATGGATTAATTCTATTACATTTATAATTTAACTAATAGAGTTGAATTTTAATATTAATCCTTTGGTTTATTTAACTAACTTTGGTTTGGTTTATTTCTAGTTTAATCTGAGTTATAATTTTAGATTATGTATAGGAATTGAATTTTAATATTAATCCTTCATAAATCCCTTGAATACATGCATAAATTTGTAGAGATTGAAATTAAATTGCTTGAGATTGAATTTCTATGTTTCGGGGTCATTATTTGAAAATACTTAATTACCCTTTGAAAACCTTTCATAACACACCTATGTATTAAATATGGGTTAGACCTCTTAGCTTGCTCAACCACCCATTTACACACTTACTTTACCTTTTATTTACATTATGGATATTAATCAATTCACACGTTTTTTGTCCACTTCAACCTTTACTGAAACATTTATTAATTCATTCAAGTTAGGTAAAACCACGCAAGTATCTAATACAAATATTATCATTCAACAAATTAAGTCCCATAATTTTTGCACATATCACAACCCGTAATCTTTTAACATTCAACGATACCAATTACTAAACAATTCTACTATCTACGATAAATAACAATATTTTTCAACACTGTATCCCCCAATAGTAATAATGAATTAACATATAATTTTCAACTCCAACAACATATGCTTCAACTTAACCCAATCTTCCCAATAATACCAATTAATCAACACCCAACATCCAAATCCAACAACATAGGTCTAGAACCAAAGTTTGTACATAATAATTTATAGTCTCCAAGAAAGTACCATTTTTATTCATAATATTTACGATTATCAGTTTCTCGTGTATTAGCCAAATTTCCAAGATTTCAATTGTAGCATAACACATTAATTTATTGTAATCATACACATTATAATGAGTATACAATTTGATTTTTGTAATCATTTCTTAGGCCTTCTTATTCTCTAAGGATTTCAAAGTTAATATAAAAAAATACCACCTGCCCACACACACGCACACACCACCCCACCCTGCCCCACCCCCTGCCCCCCTCCACCACCCCCTCCCCCACCCCGCCCCACCCCGCCCCACCCCCTCCCCCACCCTGCTCCACCCCGCCCCACCCCCACCCTGCCCCCCCCACCCCCTCCCCCACCCTGCCCCACCCCACCCCACCCCCTCCCCCACCCTGCCCCACCCCGCCCCACCCCCTCCCCCACACTGTCCCACCCCGCCCCACCCCCTGCCCCCCTCCACCACCCCCTACCCCCATCCCGCCCCACCCCCCACACACGCACACACATACACACATATATATATACACATACACACATAAATATACAGACAAATATATATATATAAATGGAAGAGAGAGAGAGAGAGAAATTGGACCTGAGAGAGAGAGAGCAGCGTCGAGAGAGAGAGAGAGAGAGAGAGAGAGAGAGAGAGAGAGGGAGGGAAGGGCGCGGGAGGGAAAAAAGAAGGGGGGTAGGGTTTTTGCTGGAAAAGTTGTCACGGTCGTGTCAAGGTCTTTGACCATGACACGACTTGTCACGGTCATTGACTGTGACACGACCGTGACAAATTGAATTGTCACGGGCTTGTCATGGTCAATGACCGTGACAAGTCGTTGTCACGGTTGTGTCAAGGTCAATGACCGTGACATAAAACGCGTGTTTTTTTGTCACGGTCAATGACCTTGACAAGGCTGGCCGGCTGAAAGGTGACAATTTGCCCATTTTGGTGTAGTGAGCCCTCAAATCCAAAGCGAATGACCTCTTGGGCAAGGCGCCCGGACCACCTAATCACCTCCTCATCAGACTTTACAAAAGGCCTCCCCAGCCATCGGCTACCCGGTGCAATACATTTTCACATGGTATTTTTCCCAGCAGAAATAAAAAGAACCACTTGCCCCGAGCAATCTCTCCCAAAGGGCAATCCAAATTTTCCCCAGCTCATTCATCGTTTCCCAGCGGAACCTCAAATCCAATTCTTATCCCCCAAACGGAACCCCTCTTCCCTAGTGGAATCCTCAAAATCTAAATGAAAACTCCTCCCGGCAAGGCTCTGGAAAATCCCTAAGGATCACCTGATCACTTTCCCCAGCGGAATTCTCTCATAGCACCCAAAATAGGTTGTTCCCCCTTGCGAGGTCTCCTACAAAGCTTCCCCCATCTATCAGATCCCCAGCTCATATCATAAAGATCTTTCTCCAGCAGAATCAAAATACAATCTTTATATACTCTTGGGTCAGAATTGATTCCGGTCTTGGATCATCACCTTAACTAGGTCAGAATTGACCTCGATCCTCAATCATCACCACTCTTGGGTCAGAATAGACCCCGGTCTTGGATCGTCACCTTAGTTAGGTCAGAATTGACCTTGGTCCTCGGTCGTCACCACTCTTGGGTCAGAATTGACCCCGGTCTTGGATCGTCACCTTTGTTAGGTCAGAATTGACATTGGTCCTCGGTCGTCACCACTCTTGGATCAGAATTGACCCCAGTCTTGGATCGTCACCTTAGTTAGGTCAGAATTGACCTTGGTCCTTGGTCATCACCACTCTTGGGTCAGAATTGGCCCTGTCTTGGATCATCACCTTAGTTAGGTCATAATTGACCTCAGTCCTCGGTCATCACCACTCTTGGGTCAGAATTGACCACGGCCCTCGGTCGTCACCACTCTTGGGTCATAATTGACCTCAGTCTTGGATCATCACCTTAGTTAGGTCAGAATTGACCTCGGTCCTCGATCGTCACCACTCTTGGGTCAGAATTGACCCCGGTCTCGGATTGTCACCTTAGCTAGGTCAGAATTGACCTCGGTCCTCGGTCCTCACCAATTTTGGGTCAGAATTGACCCCGGTCTTGGATCGTCACCTAAATCAGGTCAAAATCGACCTCGATTCTTTGTCGTCACCACTCTTAGGTCAGAACTGACCCCGACCCTCTGAATTGGTCATCCTCATTTCCTTAGGTCCTCAGAACCGACCTCGATCCCCTGAATTGGTTACCCTCGCTTCCTTAAGCCCACAAATTCCGCTTTGATCCACAGAAGTGATCATCCCCAGCATACTTCTTAGGTCCTTGGAATCGACCTCGACCCTCTGAATCGGTCATAATCCCTCAAAGGCATCATGCGGTGTCTAATCGACGGCTATCATTTGTTCCAAACTCACCCATCGAGGGGCTCTGTAGACACCTCACTTTGTTACCCCCGAACTCTCCTTAGGTACCTAGTGCCTCCACTCATCATTACGAACCCAGGTCACGTCCTGAGTACTGACCTAGAAGCCATCGGGAACCCCCCGGCTCAGTTTGACCCAAAAGTCAAACTTATCATCTCGACCGAGACTCAATGAATCTACGAAGGGCACTGAATACTCTTTCCAACGCTCTGCCCCGTGCGCGATTCTGACTTACCATGCGAACGAACGATCCGTTTGCGTCCAAAACGTGACCCAAAGGCCACCGAGCGCTCTCGGGGTCTTTTGACCCAAGTCAACCCTTCATCATGATTGAGGCTGAATGAATCTTCGAAGGGCACTGAATACCCATTCCAACGGTCCATCCCGTGCATAATTCTTACTTTACATGCGGACGAACGATCCGTTTAACTTCGGGAAGCCACCGAGCACTTCTCGGGCCCGATTGACCAAAGTGAACTCTCCAAACCGGGCCAAACTCTTTGGAATGTCAAAGTACATCTCCTAAAGTTTCCAACGGTATGCCCCATGCGCGATTCGGACTTACCATGCGGACGAACGATCCGTTTGCATCCGCACGATTCCCCGTCCAATGGTGCGACAAATGATTCTGAGCCACATTTGACCCAAAGTCAACTCTTGAACTGTGAACTTTCGAAGGTATATGAATTACCATTCCAACGGTATGCCCCATTCGCGATTCTGACCAACGGTTTGCCCTCGGCGGCCAATTTTCCGAAAAAGCCTAAAACACACTACCAAACGGCAGGTCCCAGAACCTGCGTATCGGCACCTTCCTGCCGGCAGGCAGGAAGGGCTCTAAGCCGATCGGTAGTCCCCTGGGTCTATAAAAGGAGGCCTTGGCCTCATTTTCAAAGGGAGCCCTGGTCTGTTAGAAATCTCTCTAAACGAATCCCAGAAACCTCTCTCGAAGGCAGCGTGATTTCAACTTCCAAATCCCCTTTTTACCTCCACTTTCCATCATCCTTTTCATCAAACTTGTGAATTAACCACTCTCCATCATCATCCAAGTGCAAGGGCTGCTCTCCAACATCCAAGATCAAGCTCAAGATCTTCAAGAAGGTCCAACTTTCTCAACTTTCTCTTAAATTCTCTTAAATTCTCAATAACTTGTTTTTTATTACTTAGCATTTTTATCATCTCATCTCACACATCCTAATATACTTTTTTAGTATTATTTCACATCTCTTATTTTCATATAAATAAAAACCCAAAAAATAAGAAAAAGAGGGTTTGCTCATAAATTCCAAATAGGGATTCTCACACCTTTTCCACACTTTTCTCACAACTAAAACACTTTTTATACACACACACACACACTTACAAATAAGAGATTTCTTCATTTTGGATTTATGGGTTAAAGCCCACCCCTCACTTTACATGCGAACTACGTGGACTTTGATGCCTTTATAGGCTACGTAGGTGTCTCGGGGTAAAACCCAAGACTCCAGTCCTTTCTCTCACTTTTTCTCTCATTTTCTATTTTCTTTAAATCCATTTTTCTTACATTATTAGTCTTAGTGACGTATTACTCCATGTGCATTATTGTTCCTTTATAACGATCAACGTAGGGGTGGCCGCGTAAATCTTATTTTTCTAATATTACTTTTATATCTTCCTACGGATGACTCGCTTTATCTTTTCCATGATACAAGTTGAAGATTCCTACCTCCATTCTATATATATACACATGCACACATCTCACGGGGGGAAACCTAAAGGAAAATAGCAAATATCCATGAGAGACCGAAAGGGCGGAATGGGTGCCTAACACCTTCCCATTTCGTAACTAAGCCTCCGAACCCTTTCCGAATCATTTTGGTTTCGCACGCACCAGTATGTCTTTGGAAGCCATCCTTCGGGGTGGTTTCCTCTTTTTCTTTTGTCTATTTTGAGTAAAATAGACTGGAGACTCTGAATCTCTCTACATTTTTCACACCTCACCAAATCGACGCCGACCTAAGCGATCTCCCGAGAGGGGACGCGCGGGACCCGAAGGATGCTTACGCCCTCCGCGGCGGGGATCGGGGATGGCCACAAAAGTCCTACGATCCGATAGGGATGGTGAATATTACCCAAGTGAGTTTATACAATTTTGTAATACTTATGGAATAATCCATCAAGTTACGACGCCATATACACCACAAAAAAATGGAATGGCGGAAAGGAAAAATAGGACTTTAGTTGAAATGATAAATTCAATGTGAATTAGTTTTAGTTTACCTTTGTAGATGTTGGGAGAAGCGGTTTTATCCGCATGTTATATTTTAAATAGAGTTCCATTGAAAAACAAGGATGTTACACCATACGAATTATGGTTTAATCGTAAGCCTAATCCTAGACGTGTTAAAGTTTGGTGATGTCTTGCTTATGTAAGAAAACCCGAGCCTAAAAGACCTAAACTAGGAAATAGGACTTACAAATATGTTTTTATTCGATACTCTAGTAACAGTACGACTAATAGATTTTTAAATCTTGAAACTCAAGAAATCATTGAATCGGTATATGTGCAATTCTTTGAACATCTAACAAAGTTTAGTACATTGAATCAAGGTTTAGAAAATAATAATCCGACTGTTGACTCCTCAACTTTAGAAGAGAATTCACACTCATTATCTTCTTCGAAAATAATGAATGACGTTGAATCGCGAAGGAGAAAAAGACAAAGAACTGAAAAAATATTTGGGTCTGACTTTGTTATTTATTTAGTTGAGGAGATTTAAATGAGACTAAGAACAAAACTAAATTTTTTCTTAATGTAGAAGATGAACCGACCACATTTCATGAAGCGGTAACATTTACGGATTCCGTTTTTTGGAAAGAAGCAATAAATGATAAAATGAACTCAATTTTGTCAAATAAAACTTGGATTATTTCCGATCTTCCCCCCGGGGCTAAACCTATTGGGTGCAAATTGATATATAAAAGAAAATTAAATCCATATGGTTCTATAAAGAAATTTAAGGCAAGACTAGTTGTTAAAGGCTATAAGCAAAAACATGGAATTGATTGCTTTGATACATATGCTCCAGTTGCTCGAATCATTCCATTAGGATATTGATATCTCTTTCTTCTATTCACAATTTAGTTATTCATCAAATAGATGTTAAAACTACATTTTTAAATGGTGATTTAGAAGAAGAGATTTAGAGGAAAAGAAAGTGTGTATACTGGTTAAATCTCTTTATGGCCTTAAACAAGCTCCTATGCAATGGCATGCGAAGTTTAATAATATTGTTATATCCCATGGATATAAATTTAATGATGCCGACAAATGTATATATAGTAAATTTGAAAATGGTTCTGGTGTTATTATTTGCTTATATGTGGATGACATGTCAATATTTGGGTCTAATCTCAAATATGTTGAAGAAACCAAAAGGTTTCTTTAATCAAAATTTGATATGAAAGATCTTGGAGAATTTGATGTCATTTTAGGAATCAAAATTGTGAGAAAAGATAATTCTTTAGCGTTATCTCAATCTCATTATATAGAAAAAGTTCTTAAAAGACATAGTTATTTTGAACTTAAGCCAGCTCCTACACTAGTGGATCCTAGTATCAAATTAATGAAAAATACTCGGCATGCTATGAACTTAAATATGCTAGTGTTATTGGGAGTCTAATGTATGTGATGCATTGCACTAGACCAGACATTACTTATGCAGTGTGTGTATTGTGTAGATTTACAAGTAATCCAGGATAAGAGCACTGGAATGCAATTTCTAGGGTGCTTAGATACATGAAGAGGACTTTGGATTATGGCTCACATTATGTAGGATATCCATCTATTTTAGAAGGATATAGTGATTCAAGTTGGAATAATCTTGAATCAAAATCCAAGTCAACTACTGGTTGGATTTTTACGCTTGGAGGAGAAACTAGCTCTTGGGGATCCAAGAAACAAACATGTGAGTCAGATTTAACAATGCAATCTGAATTTATAACCCTAGCATATGCATGTAAAGAAGCATAATGGCTTAGAAATGTGTAGTATGATATTCCTTTATGGAAAAATCCACCACCTTCTATTATGATAAATTGTGATGACCAAGCTACAATTTATAAAGTTTCGAAGAAAACCTACACCGGAAAATCTAGACACATTCGAAGAAAACCTACACCGGAAAATCTAGACACAAGAAAATTACAGAAGGAAGGAGTAATTACAATCGACTATATTAAAATGAATAACAATTTAGCAGATCCTCTAACTAAAGGTCTTGTTAGGGAGATGATATATATAACCTCAAAATGAATGGGACTAAGGTCTATTAAATAACACAACTATATTTAATGGGAACCCAACTCATATCTTGAAAATATAGATAGAGTTCAATGTGGTACAAACAAGTTAAATTATAGTTATGGAACACTAGGAATTTTATACAAAAGTTCCATTCCTATGTGCCTAGTGTTGGTTTTATGCATGCTAAAGGATGAAGGTTACTTCTTAATAAATCGTGTAAGTGTGACTCTCAGAATCACTAAAGTTGATTTACCTATACGAATGTCGAAAGTGTGGCCGCTTTCTATGGAATCAATACCGACCTAAAGCGCTCGTGAAATCTGGATTAGCACAAGGCCATAAAAGTGCATGCTAGAAGAACGCTTATAAACTCAGAACTCGGTATGTGTGATAGTTTCGACTAGTCTTAAAAGGTCTTTAGTTCAAGATACATTCACCAAAGCACCTTGAAGAAGCTTTGAATTATTTACACTATATGGAACTCCAAGTTCGAAAGACACTTCTCATTTATGTACTAGATTTTAACGATAGTGCTAAAAGTTATTTATTGCCTTTTTGTTTTTCTCTCTTGTGTATAATTAAATTGGTGGGGGAATGTTGGATAAATTTCAATATAATATAATGTTTTTATTATATTAATTGATGTTTTATTTTTATTCTTTAGCTGTTAATATTTTATTACATTATTTGTTGTTTTATTTTAAATATAGATTGGGTTTTATTTTAGAAGGTAGAAACATGATCAAATGGGTGTGAAAGATATGGGAGTGCTCAAAATCCCTTATTGTCCCACATTGGAAGATTTACCCAAAAAGTAGTGGTATAACAACTAAAGGACAACTAAGATTATTAGTTGACGATTCAAACAAGACGATATGATCCTACGCATTGCGGTGGTGCCTAAGAACCACCAATCGCGACACGCGGTGCGCGAAAGGGCGATTGGGAGACTTAGGGATGTGACACCCCGCCCAATTAAATATAGGGTGATCAGTCCTCTATCAATTTAAAACAGGATATTCAGTTGGTTCATTCTCAGCATCACTATCGAAAAACTTTTTAACATATTAATCACCTAATATAAAATTAAGCTAAGTGTCAAAACATTTCCAATTTTAATAAAACCTAGTAAATCCACTTCTTTCCATCTTAAAATATAAACCATTCACCACACATAGGAATGTAAATAAATACTGAACATGAATCAAGTACTATAATAAATAAGACTGAGTAAAACACTCTGTTCAAAACTCCAAACCATACAATAAACTAAATACAATATCTTTGATGAAAGAGCTAGAAGTGGGCGACATATGCCCTAAACAAGAAGTCTAGATAAAACTGAATGGAAATGATAGATGCATCTACTGCAAGGACCTACAGCTTCCACAGCAGCTGCAGCAGGTCAAGCAATCCAAATCTCTAAATTTGATACTCCTGTGGCTGAGCACCTGATATAATACATATATATAGAAAAAGAGAGAAGAGATACAAGAAACGGGTCTGAGCCCGATGTGTAAAAAGTATTTTACAAGTATTTAAAACTGGTTCTTAAAACAAGTCTTATACGCATGTTAGTTAACGAACTCTCACATGAGTTTCTCACCTATCTTCTATTGTGCACGCCTAACGTACATCTAATATCCCCCTAGTTATACCTCCTAGTCTAACTAGTCGCCCATACAATACGCTATTCAGATAGTTTATATCACATACTAAATTTCATTACTCACCATTTGAATGGTTAATCTTTTATTCACTAAGATCATTTTACTTCTCATTTTCATTTTATCTACTACTCTCACCAAGTAGAAAATTACTCAATTTCACTCATACATATATATAGTCTCGTCATTCCTATATATATATATACACTAATCCTGCACTCTTAAGTTAAGACCACTTGGTGCAATGAAATGATTATTATTATTACCAATTCTACTAATTTCCCACAGTAGCAATATTCACAAGTCCCCACACACATATATATATATATATATATATATATATATATATATATATATATATATATATATATATAATAATCCTGCACCCCCGGCTAAGCCCCCATTAGTGCACATATCCTGGAAATCATGCATCCCTGGGTTAGCACCCATTAATGCACCTATCAATAATACTTTAGCACCCCGGGGTTATCACCCATTAGTGCGCCTAACAATAGAATATTGCACCCCCGGGTTAGCACCCATTAATGCACCTATCAATAATACTTCATCACCCTCGCGTTATCACCCATTAGGGCGCCTAACAATAATCATCTTTGCACCCCCCGGGTTATCACCCATAGTACACTTAATAATAGAGTTTCTGCACCCTCGAGTTATCACTCATTAGTGATCTTAACTATAAGGTTCTTGCACCCCCGGGTTATCACCCATTAGTGCTCCTAACAATAATATCACACAATAGGCATACACACATCCTATTATAAATTATAGGTATTTCTCCAACCTACATATATACTCTTCATACGTATTTAACCTCATCACTACGTATAGTATAAATATTTAGATTACTATCTCTCGCGTAATCTCCAAGGTATACTCTATCTCTATACCGAAATAATTAAAGTATTTATTCTCACATACTTTCCTGAAATTCCATCTTATTTAAATTTACTATCTGGCAGTTTCTCTCACTCCAATAAACCAGCAAAATCAAAACTAAACTTTGAGAAAAATCCCCAAAAATTCCCTCTGTCGCTCGAACCAGAAGGGTTGTCGTTTGAACGACTTCCACGTGCCGCTCGAGCGACTTCACGCGAGATGCCATCTCGCTCGAACGACTTCGCGTGAGATCCCCATCTCGTTTGAACCACTTCGTGCGAGATCACGCGAGATTTCACTATTCATCTACTTCACCAAACTTCAACATTTTTCACCATTTTTAAACCTAAAAACCTCTAATATTCGATTCCCATCAACTCATCATCAAGACCCATCAACCCCTAATAGGTTACAGATCATTTATATCATCCTAGGATCCTTAATTCATCATTAATCATCATAATTTCATAAAACCCCCAAATTAATTCCCATGAACCCTAGTTTCCAAATTTCAATTCAAGAACCTAATCAACCCAGATTCGTTCATCAATATATAATCAAATTCTGGGATTAATCCTCTATATACATGAAGGAATTTCAACCACTAATTAAACCAATCCTTAATCATAATTTAAGTCTCCAATTTTCACCCAATTAACATATAAATCATGATTAAATCCACCTATATTAACATGAGCATGATTATTGCTAAAAGAATGCAAGTAATAAACACTTTCCCGGAATATGATGGTCTAATCCGTTGGTGATGTTGGTATACACGCGTTCCTCTCTTCGCGATCTACGCGTTGGTGGTCACGGTTGTGCAAGGTGACGCCAAACGAGCCTTCTCTCTTGGAATTTGGCTCTCCCTCACACCCTCCATGTCCATTCTTGATTTGTGTAATCTCTTAACCCTAATGAACTTTCCTTAGCTGATATAATTAATCCCAATTTTCGTCCATTAAGTTAGCCCAAAAATCCAAATTACAAAACTACCCCTACGGGGTGCCGGTTTGGCCTAAAATTGCCCCGGGACCCAAACTAAACACCCAGGTATCCTATTTTGACTATCTCAACCCTCCCGGACTCAATGGCACACTCGAAATGACCATACGAATTAATATAAATAATTTCACTTTTTATTCCATTCAATTAGTCCCGACACGACTCACACGCGTGACAGACTTAAATTACCAAACTGTCGTATTTCTCACTTCCGACAATTTATCAATTATCATAAATCCATATTACATATCACACAGTAATATTTAATAGTTCACAACAATAAGTATTAACCCTTGGCAAGCTAGTTAATAATTATTTTAATCCGGATTAATAACAAATTAATTTCTCACATTTTAATTTAATTAATCCAACAACAATAATTATTCGCATATTCATTCCCATAATAATAATTAATCACATAATTATTTAAATCGTCAAAAATAAGGGGGGTTACAAGGGCCCATTGCGCACTTTGACGCGCACTTGGCACTTCGCATAGTCGCTTGGAGCATGGGAGCCTAAAGTTTTGATGAGGTAAAACAGATCAACGGTTGTGATGAAATGATCCGATTAAAGGGTTTAAAATCCAAAACGAGTTGATCTGAACCATTAGACGAACTCGTAGCATTCCGTATAGGGGATGCCCATTCGCTTACGATGGGACGCCTAATCTGAAACATTAGATCGAAGTTGTTCCAAATAGGCACGATACAACGGTTGCTGAGTCGCTTCATGAAGAACTGTGATTATTAAAGAATAGTCACAAAAATGACTATAAAAAGAGTTCCAAGGCTCTGTTTTGGACACCAAAAATTGCTAATTTCTCCTCTCTTCGTCCTCTACCTTTCGACATTATCATATTACAAATTCAGAGTGTTCTCATTTTGATCTAACAGTACCTAGTTTGAATCAAACAAACTCTTCATACACTGCATTATATCCTGAAGGCAGATTTTATAAAACCCATTGTATACTCGTGGTTCTGTCTCAACCTAATTGGGAGAAATTTTGCCTAAAACACAGCGTTCCCAGAATGTGCCTTGCAGAAATTAATTTATTACTTCGTTCTTTCCATTTCAAATATCCAAGAGTTTTAGGCAAAAATTCTAATTCTTATTACTCCACTCAAATGGAAGGAACAGTGGCACAATCTATCCAAGTCATGACTCGAGACTTAATCCGACTCGACCGTTTTGGTGGAGGAAATTTCACCCGTTGGCAAGAGAAAGTTATATTATTTATCACATCACTAAAACTTGCATACATTCTAGATGATAACGTTGAACAAATTCCCGAGCCCACACCCGAAGACACGGAAGAAATAAAGAAAAAACGTGTGAAGAGGAAAGATGATGAATATATGTGTCGAGGACACATCCTTAATGCTTTGTCTCAAATTTTTTATTGTGCTCATCGAATGATTCTGATGGTAAAGGAATTATCGAATGCTTTGGAGATAAAGTATCAAAACGAGGAAGCGAGTACCCGTAAGTTTCTGATTTCAAACTACATGAATTTTATAATGACTAATGATAAATCTGTCATTCTACAAGCACATGAACTCCAACAAATTGTTGGTGACCTTAAAGCCGCTGGAATTAATCTTCAAGTTGAATTTCAAGTAGGGGTGATTATTTCAAACCTTCCATCCTCTTGGAATGGAGTTAAGAAGAAAATTAATCATGATGAAACGAATTATACTGTGGAATCCCTTCTTCGTCACCTTCGTACTGAAGATGCTACTCGTATTTCGAGAAAAGAAGGAAGAACAAGGTAAGGGCCATTCAAAAGCCAATATGGTTGAGGATAAAAATCTATGATTACCAAAGACTCAAAATTTAAAGCAAAGAATGATTCAAAATTCATGAACCAAGGTGCAAATATGAAAAATAAGGAAAAATGTTTCTTCTGTGACAAACCGGGCCATTATTCTCGAGAATGTTGTCTCAAAAAGTAGGCATTTAAGGAAAAACAAGGGTCAAAGAAAACCAACAATGTTGAAAATCTTATTGCTACTGTATGCGAAGTAAATTCAATTGATAATGAAAGTGGATGGTGGATGGATACCGGCACAATGGTCCACATATTTAAGGACCACTCTTCATTCAAAACATATCAAGAAATTGATGGAAAAGAAGTGAAGATGGAAAATAATCTTCGCACCAATGTAATTGGAAAAGGCACAGTGGAATTGAAGCTAACTTCAGTAAAGAAACCTACTCTAATTGATGTTCCTCATGTACCTGATATGTGTAAAAATATTGTGTCTAGGGACTGTAACAACCCAGGTTTTTGATCGACTATTTTATATTATTTTGCCTGATGGGCTAATTTTATAAAATAGGGGATGTTGGAGTAAATATTTTTTCCCGTGATATTTAGGGATAATATTTACTATGTTTTGTCTATTTATCATTATGAGAAGGTAAATAGCATTATATTGTGTTTTATTGCGTCGTTATTTGTAAAACGACGGTTGTGACTCATAATTAAATTGGAGTATAATTAATGAAGTAAAATGAAATTGGAACACAAAAATGGTTCACTATATTTCGAATGCCAAAATAGGGGGTGCGGTTATTTTTAGAATAGTCAAGATAGTCAAAATAAGTGCCAAGTTGTATTTTTGAGTTTCGGGCACTTTTGGTGGGTTATGACTCAATTATGTGGATACGAGTCATTTTAATGGTGTAATAACACTTAAAAGAGGGGGATTATGTTTTAGAACCCTTATAAGTTCCCCCACCCCTTTATTTTCTCAATCTTATGAGAGAGAGAGAGAGAGAGAGAAGAGAGAGTTGGGAGAAAATGGAGAAAATGAGAGAAAAATGGAGATTTGGGCTGAAATCAGTTGCTACCGGAGGAGGATCCGAGACTAAAACCTCGAGGAAAGTTTCTTACTTGCTAGATATTGAATTAATGTGATAAATTGCATGTATAGTTAGGTTTTTGGAGATATAAACCTTAAATGGGTTTTGGCTGATTTTGGTGATTAAACCCTTAATCTTATGTTTTTATTTGATTTGAGGAAAAATTATTAGTTAGTAACTGTGTAGAAATGATTGAGTAGCTATTTTTGTTGTTGTATTTGGTTGGATTGACGGGTAGAAGCTTGGAGGCTTCGACAATGGCCGAAACAGCTTCTCGGGGAAGAATCTGTTCGTCAGGATCGATCGATCGAGCCTGGTGGATCGATCGATCGAAGCCATCGATCGATCGATGGCCAAGGGTCGATCGATCGACCCCTTCTGAAAAAGTGAGATGTTTTTAGTTTTTTCTTAGCCCTTTTTCCTTCAGGTCCGAGGTTTAGGACCCTTCCTTTGGGAAGTAAAAAGAGTTCCTAGAGAGTTTAGTTGGGTAGACTAATGTCCTAGGATAAAATGGGATGATTGGGCTTACCCCGAGGGCTAGTTTGTGTAGGTTAATGTCCGAATGAAATAGGAAGTTAACCTAAAACTTTATTGGAGATTAAATGTTAATGTTGGGACTGTTGGGAGTCTTTTATGGAGGGAGACTCACTTTGATGGTTTAGAATATTATGTTGAACTTTTGGAGGCTAGTTTGAGGATACACTTTGGGTCTTAGGTCATTAATAAAATATGACTTAATAAGAATGAAATGCACATTCTAAAACTTTGTACATAATGGCTAGGTAAATAATTTTGAGAACGTAAAAATTGGATGTTTTCAAAAGGAAAAAGTATTGTTTTCATAAATGTTAATTTATGATTACACACCTCTCTAAATCGCTATCATATGGGAAGTCGCGAGCACGTGGTGAAGCCCCTAGCAAATGAATGCAGGGTGGATATAGTCCCTAGGCCATATGGGCATTTATTGTACTGCGCTGGTTAGGAGATTCTGGGTGTGGTCTTGACTATCCCGCAGGCATATGGCCGCTTCCCGATGCTTGGTAGGTTCCTAAGTTGTCTTGTTTGATAGGCCCTGGAAGATGATAGCCGTTTAGGGGCACGTCCAGTGGGGAAACCCGGAGGGACGGTCTTAGATATGTTAAAGAAATTCATGATAATGAATTGGCTTTAAATACATTTCCCATATGGAAGAAGGGAAATGGGTTATATGGTTTGGCTTCGGATACATTTCCCGTATGGAAGAAGGGAGATGGAAGCATATGGTATACAAAAGTATTTTTATGATAATAAAATTGACTTTTGATTACACTTCCTGCATGGAAGAAGGGAAGTGGGATTTTATGAAAAAGGATAAAGCATTTTTTATGTTAATAAAACTCTCTTTAAAAATGTATTTTTCCCGGATGGAAGAAAAGAAATAAAATTTGTAAAGAATTGTTGAAATGAGATTAATTGGTAAACATTTGATAAAATGTTGTACCATTTATATATATTCCTAAAGAAAGAATTAGGAATTATGCTTTTAGATGGTGAATGGATTTATTTATGTTTCTTTGAGTAGCTGTAGATGGTTTCCCATTTATGTATATATTAATTATGTGCTAGGGCCTAATGGATCTCAACGATCAACCTTGCCTAAGTAGTAGTGTATCAGGGGGGTTCCTTATTTGGATTTCTCTTTGCGAGATACCCCACGCACGAATACGGCATAGTGTTGAGGCTGGGGATAAGTTAGCCCTTGGTACTTGGGTTAACTAGAGCATCTCATGATATTGCGCTAGGTTGTGCGTTTAGATTAAGAGGTGGGAAATTTTATGATTTATATTGCGAGAGAAATACGCTCTAAACTATCATGCATTTTAGTCACATGGGAATAATATCAAGCCGGGCCCTGACCCGTCTATATTTCTCTGTTTTTGTATATACTCCTTGCCGTACAGGTGCTCTACCGCATGGACACCCGTATTTACATTTCCATTCCAGTTGTCATGGAGCTACATCATATTGCGGGTGTTGTAGGTTATTTTTATTAGACGCTTCTTTCCATTGTACTCTAGTTATGTTCAGTATTTATTCGGGCGTGTTTCCCAATTCATTTCACTCAGTTATTATATTGTAATAATTGAATGGTAATACTCGGTGTAACTTATCATATTGGTCTGTTCACCGACATCTTATTCGGTGACTATTTATTATATTGTCATTCTTTATTCGTTGATTTTTTATATCCACCGTTTTTGCTAGTGGGATTATCTAAGCGTTTTTCTTTTACTTACTAAATTTTAAATTTGACAGTCCATTTTCTAAAATGATTGGTGGTTATCTCATACTATTATTTTAATCGACAGTGATGCTGAGAATGGACCATCTATGATTCTTGTAATTATTAGAGTATTGGGCTGGCCACCTATTATTTTAGTAGGCGGGTTGTCACAGATGGTATCAGAGCATCAGGTTCTAGAGTCCTTAGGAATCTGTGTGGACGTATTTTGATTTCAGCGTTACTTCTGATTTGATATAAAGCCCTAAGGTTAAGATCGTTGATCTCTCTTATGAGATTTCGTTCTCCTGCTATGATATGAGATTCCCGAAGATTTTTTGTGATTTTTTGTGCGCTCGTGTGAGATTCGTAAATCGTCAGTTGAAGGCCGTCAAGGAAGGCCGTTGTGAAGGCATTATGAGATGGGATTTCTAAGAGCTGTAAGGGGTAGTCGGGGATAAGGGACGCTTTATAGGTCGCTCCCTTTGTAGCATTATTTTAAATTGCTATCGTGACTACAAAGTACACTGAATATAGTTTTCCGAGTACCGCTGCCAATAGAGAGTGGTGCTAAGCTTGGGATTCCAAGTGATGTTGAATTGATGTTAATGGGTCCTTGACAAGGACCACATGTTGAAGTTTCGTTGGATAGAGGAAGTGTAACCTCGTTCGATGGAAGTGTAAGGCCCGAGAGTTTGGCCTAGAGAGGGGTATAAAAGTGCCCAGGTGTGAAGATTGGAAGAAAATATTTCACCCGTAGGAGTAAGGTTGAAATGGCGGACATGGTAGTCGCCATATTTTGGGTGGAACGAGAGGTTTTGCCTATAGAGAAACCCGTTATATATTTTCAACAGTGAGTTTCTCTGGGATGTTAGGAATGAGGAGGGGTAGATTCTCAAATATTCATGCGAGGTTCGGTAAGAGATCGACCGTAAATAAAGGGTGTTACAATTAAGAAAAACCTTGAATCAGAGTAGGTTGGTACAAGGTAGAGAGGGCCCTTTAGTGGAATGACGGGATCACATGTAAGTGTAGCTAACACTTTTAGAGAAGAAGTGTTCGTGAGACCCCATTGGTGGACATCCACCTGGGGAAGACTTATTGAACGAAGGCCTGGGAGGCTAGTAGAATGTTATCTTTGCTGAAGAAGTTAAGGTAACTACACGAGTAATCTCTAGAGTAGCTAGAGAAGGAAGTAGTTGGTTCGGATGAGACTAGATAGTGTGTCTAGGAACCATTGGTAGTGGCCAAGGAGATTGGCAAGTAAGTTGGTGGGAATTTTCGTCGAGTTGAGGGTAAAGCATTTCCTTTTGATAAGATGGAGGAGTATTATATTAGCCCTACATTAGGGTGTGTAAATAGAGTTTGTGGTATTATGGATATTATTATAGTGAATATATCTATATGACTTCCATGGTATGTAAGTTCTATATTTTTCTCTCACTCGTTATGGGGAGAGTGATGATATGTGTGGTATGTGCTACTTGTATTATATGTAATATACGAGTAGAGATATTCTTAGTTTGGTGGGTGCGATAGCAAGTGAATGAATTGCGAGGCTATCCTATTTCTAGTTCTAGAGAGGAGCTAGTTGTTCTATAATATCTCACCTAAGATACAGGTTGAGACTTTATAGAGGTGGTTTACGGTATATAGGTAGTTTTCATTTCTTGTTTTGTTTACTTTATTTGATTACTTACTTGCTTTTCTTGTATATGGTGTGGCTTTATCTCCATGACCAACAAGTTAAGGGGATTGTGTCGGAGGGGTTCCTTGTTTGGATTACGCTTTGCGAGACACTCCGCGCATAGACCTTAATGACGTTGGGAGTGGAGAGATGCTATATTTATTTTTTCTTCCTTTTCTTTGTTTTTTTTGGTTGAGTGCTGGGTTGGAAGGTTAGTCGAGAATCATGTAATTGAGTGATTAAGGGCTGAGTTAAAGTGCGAGATATGAGCACTGTAATAGTTTTCCTCTAATCGATGTGGGGAAGACTAAGATATGAAAGTCGAATAGAGACTTATGGTTATGCCTTAATGAGAAGGCCATTTATAAAGATGTATGTATATGTTTTGGGATAACACATTTGTGGAATTTTACAGAAAGTAAATGCCAGGTTAATTAAATTTTCAATTAATTGTGATGGCAAGATTTAGGAGTAGAAGCGCATTAGTAAAGTTACGAGTTAGTATTTTAGCGGTCCCGATCATGTGTCTTCGACCGTTACTTTTCGACGACCAACGATGCGAGGTAGTAGTGTAACAGGAGGGTTCCTTGTTTGGATTTCGCTTCGGCGAGACGTCCCACGCATGAAACGAAGCTAATGTTGGAAGTAGGGAAAGGTCTTGGACACTAGGGACATAATTAGTATTATACTTGTAAGACTCGATTGGGATGTAGATTAATTTTAGGATTCTTAGTACGCTGGGCCCTTAGGGCATGTGACGTTATTTTAGGTAGGTGGTAGGAAGTTGACCACAATAGGTTTGTGAGTCAACTCTAAGTAGGATTTGGTCCCTAGAATGAGAAGTATGGGATCTCGAGCGATTCGGAATGGTAGGCCGTAGATGGTGGGGCCTCTCGCAGATAGAGTGTTACGTTGGTAACTTATTTTTCGAGGAGTTAAAAGGAGGAGTTAACTTTTACTCCTGTACTCATGTTGTTAATATCGAGAGTTGATTTAACGAATGAGTCTTTGCCAGGAACAAGAAGTATTAATACGGGTGCATGGACCCATTGTTTATGCGTCTCACAAACTTGAACTTCGTGAGAAGTGTTATTCCCTGCTTGATGAAGAGTTCATAGCGTTAATACCCGCCTTAAGAAATTGAGGCACTACTTCCTGGGCAGGAAATTGGGTCTTTTTACGAGCAACAAGTTAGTATTCATAAACGACTATCAATTGGATATTCCCTTTTTGCTAAAGAAATGTGAATGGGAGTAGTAGATACGCCGGGTAGAGAACCGCCGGAGAGATTAGTTGAGGCATGGAATGCCAAGTGGAATGAGTTTAATCGAGGGGACTCTATAGTAAGAGCGTTCACGTCGATGGTTGACCAATTCACCTACTAGTGAGAAGAGTCTAGTGATGGAACGAGGTAAGTTTGGAGTAGTAGCTTTTATGGATCGAATTTCTGTACAATAGTTCGGATCGTTTCCTCTAAGTATTGTGCCGTGTGTGTGGCCTAGTGTAGTTGGTTGTGTGTCTTGCCTGTTCATTGGAATGGAACCAATGGACAGTATATTCTTTGGACTTGGAGTAGTCCGAGAATATTTCTCTAATGATTGGGCTCATTGAGCCGCATACTTTCAAGGGTTTTGCCAATGCGAATAGGAGTTAGTAGTGTTGGGGTGAGCGATTATAAGTTAGTGTAGTTATTCCCTAGTAAGGTTGTAACGTATTTTGGGAAGTAGGGTAATTTGTGCCGAAAGGTGTAGGTATCTCCTTTCGTAGTAGAACGGTAGGATCGATAGTTCATGAGGAACGGTTTAGTGCTATGTTAGAGCTCAATGATGCGGACTAAGATCGAATAGTAAAGACCTTAGTCTGAGTCCAATGGGGACTCCGCACTACCGAGGTTTTTTTTAAGTATGATAGAACGGTAGTTTTGTATGGTATACCTTTAAATGGTGATACGATACGCTCGAATTTTGAGGGCAAAATTCCCTTCTAAGGGGGGGAGTATGTAACAACCCAGGTTTTTGATCGTCTATTTTATATTATTTTGCCTAATGGGCTAATTTTATAAAACAGGGGATGTTGGAGTAAATATTGTTTTCCGTGATATTTAGGGATAATATTTGCTATGTTTTGTCTATTTACTGTTATGAGAAGGTAAATAGCATTATATTCTCTTTTATTGCGTCGTTATATGTAAAACGACGGTTATGACTCATAATTAAATTGGAGTATAATTAATGAAGTAAAATGAAATTGGAACAAAAAAATGGTTCACTTTATTCCGAATGCCAAAATAGGGGGTGCGGTTGTTTTAGAATAGTCAAGATAGTCAAAATAAGTGCCAAGTTGTATTTTTGAGTTTCGGGCACTTTTGGTGGGTTATGACTCAATTATATGGATACGAGTCATTTTAATGGTGTAATAACACTTAAAAGAGGGGGATTATGTTTTAGAACCCTTATAAGTTCCCCCACCCCTTTATTTTCTCAATCTTATGAGAGAAGCTAAGAGAGAGAGAGAGAGAGAGAGAGAGAGAGAGAGAGAGAGAAGAGAGAGTTGGGAGAAAATGGAGAAAATGAGAGAAAAATGGAGATTTGGGCTGATATCCGTTAGTACTGGAGGAGGATCCGAGACTACAACCTCGAGGCAAGTTTCTTACTTGCTAGATATTGATTTAATGTGATAAATTTCATGTATAGTTAAGTTTTTGGAGATATAAACCTTAAATGGGTTTTTATTGATTTTGGTGATTAAACCCTTAATCTTATGTTTTTATTTGATTTGAGGAGAAATTATTAGTTAGTAATTGTGTAGAAATGATTGGGTAGCTATTTTTGTTGTTATATTTGGTTGGATTGACGGGTAAAAGCTTGGAGGCTTCGGCAATGGCCAAAACAGCTTCTCGGGGAAGAATCTGTCCGCCAGGATCGATCGATCGAGCCTGGTGGATCGATCGATCGAAGCCATCGATCGATCGACGGCCAAGGGTCAATCGATCGACCCCTTCTGAAAAAGTGAGATTTTTTTAGTTTTGTTTTAGCCATTTTTCCTTTAGGTCCGAGATTTAGGACCCTTCCTTTGGGAAGTAAAAAGAGTTCCTAGAGAGTTGAGTTGGGTAGACTAATGTCCTAGGATAAAATGGGATGATTGGGCTTA
Organism: Sambucus nigra; assembly: GCA_949130495.1. Lineage (NCBI taxonomy): Eukaryota > Viridiplantae > Streptophyta > Magnoliopsida > Dipsacales > Adoxaceae > Sambucus > Sambucus nigra. The sequence goes on along the minus strand of OX422220.1, from coordinate 393,745,474 downwards.
CCCCGAGGGCTAGTTTTTGTAGGTTAATGTCCGAATGAAATAGGAAGTTAACCTAAAACTTTATTGGAGATTAAATGTTAATGTTGGGACTGTTGGGAGTCTTTTATGGAGGGAGACTCACTTTGATGGTTTAGAATATTATGTTGAACTTTTGGAGGCTGGTTTGACGATAGTGGCACTTTGGGTCTTAAGTCATTAATAAAATATGACTTAATAAGAATGAAATGCACATTCTAAAACTTCGTACTTAATGGCTAAGTAAATGATTTTGAGAACGTAAAAATTGGATGTTTTCAAAAAGAAAAAGTAATGTTTTCATAAGTGTTAATTTATGATTACACACCTCTCTAAATCGCTATCATATGGGAAGTTGTGCACGCGTGGTGAAGCCTCGTGGCTAATGAATGCGGGGTGGATATAGTCCCTGGGCCATATGGGCATTTGTGGTACTGCGTTGGTTTGGATATTCTGGGTGTGGTCTTGACTATCCCGCAGGCATATGGTCGCTTCCCGACGCTTGGTAGGTTCCCAGGTTATCTTATTTGATAGGCCCTTGAAGATGATAGCCATTTAGGGGCGCCTCTAGTGGGGAGACCCGGAGGGACGGTCTTAGATAACTTAGAGTAATTCATGATAATGAATTGTCTTTAAATACATTTCCCGGATGGAAGAAGGAAAATGTGATATATAGTTTGGCTTCAGATACATTTCTCGGATGGAAGAAAGGAGATGGAAGCATATGGTATACAAAAGTATTTTTATGATAATAAAAATGACTTTTGATTACACTTCCTGGATGGAAGAAGGGAAGTTGGATTTTATGAAAAAGGATAAAGCATTTTTATGTTAATAAAACTTGCTTTAAAAATGTATTTTTCCGGGATGGAAGAAAGGAAATAAAATTGGTAAAGAATTGTTGAAATGAGATTAATTGGTAAACATTTGATAAAATGTTGTACCATTTATATATATTCCAAAAGAAAGAATTAGGAATTATTCTTTTTGATGGTGAATGGATTTATTTATGTTTCTTTGAGTAGCTGTAGATGGTTTCGCATTTATGTATATATTAATTCTGTGCTGAGGGTCTAATGGATCTCAACGATAAACCTTGCCTAAGTAGTAGTGTATCGGGGGGGTTCCTTATTTGGATTTCGCTTTGCGAGACATCCCACGCACGAATAGGACATAGTGTTGAGACTGGGTAGAAGTTAGCCCTTAGTACTTGGGTTAACTAGATCATCTCATGATATTGCGCTAGGTTATGCTTTTAGATTGAGAGGTGAGAAATGATGATGCTAAGATTTAGCACCACCAGATAAATGATAGTGAGCTCAAGCAGTAGCAGCCATGGCAGCCATAGAGATGTATAAGTGTATAAGTATGTATAAGGGGATGAGTATAAGAGGAAATAAGACAATGATGTATAGTGGTTCAGCCAATTTGGCCTACATCCACTATGAGTGTGTGATCCACTAAGTATGGGCACTAATGGCCTTGGATACAATGCACACAACCCTAACCCTCTCTCTCTCTCTCTCTACTGTGTGTACAAGCAGAGTTTTAGCTAGAGCTACTGTCCATGGATCGATCCCCTGTAGGGTTGTAGGTGACAAGTATATATAGGTCTTGGGGGGTGTAGTGTACCCCCCAAGTATGCATGGTGCATGTGAATGATGATCTAGCCAATCTCCTGTTGACACCTGTAGATGCCAAATGATGACATAATATTCCCTCACGTGAGGGGGTGATTCGGTTGTAATGGTCTTCCACGTGTCATATGAGCCTGACGTGCACTGCTCCACGCGTGTCCCAAACCACGCGCCATTATGATACCACCCTCGGCCTATGAGCCGAGGCCGAGGGAAAAGTGTCTTCAGCCAGTGAGCCTGGCCCAATTCTGGCCTCGTACTGTCGGCCCCTCGTACTATCGTCTGAAGCCTGGTAGAGGGTCGGCCCCTCGTAGGGTCGTCTGGGCCTGGCGAAGGGTCGGCCCCTCGTAGCCTCGTCTGGGTCAGGCGAAGGGTCAGCCCCTCTGAGGAGCCGTATGGAGCCTGGTGGAGGGGTCGGCCCCTCGTAGGGTCGTCCGTTTGGAGGTTATCATCAGCCAGGCCGAGGATACAAACGGGTATATGAATCACCCCCCAGCCCTTAGCCATAGGTGCTATTGAGATGGATGAGGGATAGTGTTTTAAATGAGATGCATGTATGATCAGTTAGGTGAGTGACACCTGGGCAGGTACTCATTGCTGTTCAAGTTTCCAAGGCATGTCGGCTGCACACTTGGGGCTTTGTGCCCTAATGATGCCTTCCTCGTGGGCTGTGTCCTGCCTTGGTCAGTGGGCCCACTCATTACTAAGATATTTAAGAGATTTTCAAATTCTCTCTCCTTCTTCTTCTTCTTCGCGCCTAAGCATTCTCTCTCTAGAACCAGTTTCCATCGCCATTTATAGCCTTCAAACCTTCAGGCCTAGCAGTGTTCTTGTTCTCTCCTCATCAGGTAACCTCTTTCATTCAGCGCTTTCTTTTGTCTTCATTTCTGTTTGTTTTTTAGGGTCGTAGGGATGCACTTTCCTTGAGTTGCCCCATAGCTTTTTCCGGCGTCCTCTCCCGTCACTGGTTCTTGAATCGTTCTTGACGAAAACCTTTGAGTTCTTCGTTTAATCCAAAAGTCAAACCTGGTCAACTCCCCACTTGTTTGTAGCTAAATTAGTCTAGTGTAATTTCTCCAAGTGTAGAGTCTTCCCTTTAATTCTTAGGATGCTTTACAACTTAGTGTCTGAATTCCCATCTTTGAGAGAGAAACTCTTTACCGAAATCAGACGAATAGAGGAAGAGGCAGAGAGGAGATGAGGGGCCGACCCTAATTGGGTACGACCCATCTTTCCCATTCCTCTTGCCACCATAAGACCATCTGAACCTTCTGAGTCTTCTGGGTCGTCTCCTCGTCCGGCCGAGACTCCCAACCCAAGTGAAATGGATGAGAGAGCCTCCTCGCCAACTGGTGTTGGAACTTCTGGTAGAAGGGACACATCTGACCTTAGTCCAGGCCGAGAGGCCGAGGGTACAGCCCCTTCTGAGGCTGTCCCTGTGACAACCTTGTCCCCCAATGCCTTCCAAGTGGCTTTTCCTCAGGGTCCTCCTGCAGGTGATGAGGGAGAGAGATCTGAGGACGAGGATGATGATACAGATAATGAGGTTGATACCTCCCACGCCTCGTCCTTTATCTCATCTGTTAGGGATAGAGACCTTCTGATATGGAGGCATATTTACGGAGTGCCCTCCGAGGTAACTATGAGGGTTCCCTCTGAGACTGAGAGGGTTTTTGATTGTGAAGAGGGAGAGGTCGCAGTCTATGAACAAATGTTCAAGGTTGGAGTCAGGCTCCCTCTGCACCCTACCATTGCTGATATCCTGTTTGCCCTCGGCGTAGCCCCCTCTCAACTTCCCCCAACTTCTAGAGGACGAGCCCTTGGCTGCCTTATTTTTGTGCTGCTACAACATTACATCCTCGTCCAAACAGCCCGGATACTATCATCTGGGGGTAAGAAGGTCTGAGAAGAAACTCCTTCATGTGGCACAAACTTCCAACCATGATTGGAAGAAGAGGTTTTTCTTTATCTCCGGGGAGTGGGAGCCCGTTGCCGACAGTCCGAGGGTCCCCAGAAAATGGGCCAACCCCTCCATGAAGGCCAGGTCAGACCCTGGACTTAGTCTGGAGGAGAAGGACATTGTAGATTATCTGAGAGGACGAGGGCGAGAGGGTGAGCTTGCAAAATTCCAAGACTTGATGACCCCTCAATTCCTTAAAGAAGCTGGTCTGAGGGTCGGCCCCCTGTCTGAACTACGTGAGTTATACTGAACATTTCCTATTATTTGCTTTTTCCAAAGTGTTTCCTCTTTAGATCTGCACTTTTCTAACATGTCGTCCTCTTATCAGATCGTCATGCAGGTACACCAGACTATCTTTGGGAAATGACAGCTCCCAGCCTACTGTCTGGATTGGCCAAGAAGAAGGGTAAGGAGCCTCAACAGGCTCCGAGGAAGACAAAGGCCGCTGGGCCGACAATTGTGGAGCCGACCGCTGACAGTAACAAAAGGAAGGAGCCCGAGGGCCCAGTTGAGCCTCGGCCTGATTCTCGGACGAGGGCCAGAGTCGACGCCTCTGAGGGGACGATCTCTTCGTCCAGCATGGGGTCCTTCTGGTCTCAAAACCTGGCCCATCTAAGGGCCGACCCCTCATCACTGATCGCGAACTTAAGGGCTGCCAAGGCCTCGATGTTCTCTGCACCGTCGGCCTCTGACTTCGAGTTCTTAGCAAAGATGCCTCCAGCCAAAGCGTACGACTATGGTCTGCACTCCCTTGCCCAGGTATTGATCTTGACCTACCTCTTTAATTTCATTCTTTCATTAACTGTTCCCTCGGCCCCTCTTGATATCTGTTCATTTTTCGTGCAGTCTGTTTGTGCCCTTACCTCAGCCACCAAATGGATGGCCGAGAATCAGATGAAGTTCCATGAGGCCGAAAGGGCTAGTCAGCATGAGGCTATCTTGCAGACAGATCTTGATACTGCAAAGACTGAGCTTGATACTGCGAGGGCTGAGCTTGAGAGTGTTAGGACCGAGAATGCTAGGGTCCTAGATGAGCTGATGAGGCAGCATGATGCCGACCTGCAAGCCAAGGACTTGATCATCAAGGATAGGGATGAGGCTTTACTGAACATGGAAGTCAAGCACAAGACTGATCTCGCAGAAGCTGTCGGAAAAGCTGAGGCCAACGCTGTTGAGGCTTACAAGGTTTCTGACGAGTTTCAGGGCTTCGGCCTTGAGTAACTGGAGAGGGGGATCAGGATGGCCTGCCGATGGGTCGTCCTTAAGTTCGGCGATGTCGTCTCCTCGGTTCGTCCTTCGTTGGAGGGTTTTCAACTGGATGATCCCCTAATTGCCGAGGCACTCAACCAAGTGGAGGCCCAAGTTCAGGTCGAGGGGGTCGGGACTTCTGAAGATCATCCTGTTCTGGTTACTGAGGAGACCATTTGTATAGATGTTGAGGCCCTGCCCTCTGATGTCGTCCCATAGGGTGGCTGCTTGTAGCCTATACCCTTTCAATGTACTTATCATTTTTGTGCTCTGTATTGTAAAACACTTAAAATATTCTCTTTTATCAATACCATCGTCTCTTCTTCTACTGTCTTCCATAATCGCTGTCTTGCATATTTAATTCTATTATGGTTTGCTCATTGTTGATGCTACTAACCCCTCCCTCGTCTTTTTTGAGGACCAATGTGGGGTCGTCCCCCCATGTGGCCTCATAATAGCCGAGGGTTCAAGTAACCAAATTAATGATTTTTACATAAAGTCTACCCTCGTCTTTTTCGAGGACAGTGGTGGGGTCGTCCCCTCCACTGGTCCCCATTATAGCCGAGGGATTCACTTACCAATCTAATGGATTTCAAAGTCTTCCCTCGTCTTTTTTGAGGACAGTGGTGGGGTCGTCCCCTCCACTGGTCCCCATTATAGCCGAGGGATCAACTTTCCAATTTAATGGTTTTTAACAAAGTCTTCCCTCGTCTTTCTTGAGGACAGTGGTGGGGTCGTCCCCTCCACTGGTCCCCATTATAGCCAAGGGATTCACTTACCAATTTAATGGGTTTTAAAGTCTTCCCTCGTCTTTTTTGAGGACAGTGGTGGGGTCGTCCCCTCCACTGGTCCCCATTATAGCCGAGGGATTCACTTACCAGTTTAATGGATTTTAAAGTCTTCCCTCGTCTTTTTTAAGGACAGTGGTGGGGTCTTCCCCTCCTCTGGTCCCCATAATAGCCGAGGGATTCACTTACCAGTTTATGGATTTTAATGTCTTCCCTCGTCTTTCTTGAGGACAGTGGTGGGGTCGTCCCCTCCACTGGTACCCATTATAGCCGAGGGATTCAGTTACCAGTTTATGGATTTTAATGTCTTCCCTCGTCTTTCTTGAGGACAGTGGTGGGGTCGTCCCCTCCACTGGTCCCCATTATAGCCGAGGGATCAACTTTCCAATTTAATGGTTTTTAACAAAGTCTTCCCTCGTCTTTCTTGAGGACAGTGGTGGGGTCGTCCCCTCCACTGGTCCCCATTATAGCCGAGGGATTCACTTACCAATTTAATGGATTTTAAAGTCTTCCCTCTTCTTTCTTGAGGACAGTGGTGGGGTCGTCCCCTCCACTGGTCCCCATTATAGCCGAGGGATCAACTTTCCAATTTAATGGTTTTTAACAAAGTCTTCCCTCGTCTTTCTTGAGGACAGTGGTGGGGTCGTCCCCTCCACTGGTCCCCATTATAGCCGAGGGATCAACTTTCCAAATTAATGGATTTCTGTAGATGTTTCCATGCGTGCTAGGACTGACAACCACAGGATGAGGTAAACACTGATACTTCTCATTAATTTTCCAAGTGTTCTGTTGGAGAAACTTTCATTACAATTATGTCCTTTCAAGACCTTACAACACTACTGATAGTATTTCTTCAAATGATCTGCATTCCAGGGGTTTGAAAAAGGTTCCCCCTCTAGGTTTTCTAGCCTGTAGGTCCCAGGGATGACTTCATCGATGACCCTATATGGGCCATGCCAATTAGGGTGAAGCTTGTTGGGCTTTTGCCAAGTCTTCTTGAGGACCAAGTCCCCCACTGCGATGGGCCTCTGTTTCACCCTCTGATTGTAGAACCTTGGAGTCCTCTGTTGGTAGGCGGCCTGCCTTACCTCAGCATTCTCCCTTCTTTCCTCAATCAGGTCCAAGTCGAGTCTCCTCTCCTCCGCATTTTTCTGGGGGTCATACACCTGGACTCTATGCGTGGGAAACTCAATCTCGTTGGGGATGACGGCTTCTGATCCATATGCTAGCATGAATGGGGTCTCCCCGGTGGAGGTCCTCACTGTCGTCCTGTATGCCCACAGCACGGCATATAATTCCTCGACCCATCTTCCTTTTGCCTCCTCAAGCCTCTTCTTAATTCCGTCTAGGATTGTCCTGTTCGTAACTTCGGTTTGCCCATTGGCCTGAGGTCGGCCTGGGGTGGAGAAAAATTGTTTGATACTTACCCTCTCACAGTATTTATGTAGAGAGTCATTCTTGAACTGAGTCTCGTTATCCGAGATGAGGGTGTTGGGGAGACCATATCTGCATATGATGTTTTTCCAGATGAACTGGAAGGTCTTCTGCTCTGTGATTGTCACCATTGGCTCCGCCTCCACCCATTTTGAAAAATAATCAATGGCTACGATGAGGAATCGATAGTTATTGATGGCCCTAGGCAAGGGTCCTACTAGGTCGATCCCCCACACTGCAAATGGCCATGGGGATGTAATGGAAGTAAGAGGATAATGGGGCTGGTGAGGGATGGTGGTAAATCTTTGACATTTGTCGCACTTTTTTACGTATGTCGCTACGTCTTTCCCCATGGTCGGCCACCAGTACCCCTGGGTGATTACCCTCTTCGCTAGGGATCTACCCCCAATGTGGCTTGAGCACGACCCTTCATGCACATCTTGCAAAATGGAAGGGACTTCCGAGGGATGCACACACCTAAGTAAGGGGAGCAGAAACCCCTTTTTGTACAAGGTGTCTTCGATGACAGTGAATTTTGTCGCCCTGTACCTCAGCTTCTTCCTTTCCTGCCTCGCTTCTGGCATCTCACCCTCTTTAATGTATCTGATCAGGGGGTCCATCCACGAAGCTTCTTGAGAGACATTTAGGCAATTGCCAAGTGTTCCCTCAACGTCCTCAATAGTTGGCCGAAGCAAAATTTCTACTGGGACCGTCCTCCTGATGTATGTTCTTGTTGCCGAGGCCAACCTAGCAAGGGCATCAGCACGGCCATTATCGAGCCTAGGTACCCTCCTTAATTTCACTTCTCTGAATCCCTTCAGTAATGACCTCACCTTCTCGAGGTACCTAGCCATCCTTTCGTCCTTAGCCTCGTAGGCTCCTAGTATCTGATTCACGACCAGCCTTGAATCACTATGGACCAAAATCTGGCCGACACTAAGAGACTTGGCTAAGGAGAGGCCTGCTACTAAGGCCTCATATTCAGCCTCGTTGTTGGAGGCTTTGAAGTTGAACCTCAGGGCGTATTCGACGTCTGCGCCATCGGGTGCTGATAGTATCAGTCCAGCTCCACTTCCGCTGTCACAGGAAGACCCGTCAACGAAGAGGCTCCACAGAGCCTTTTCCTCTGAAAAATTTCCCTCAGAGAGGGACCCCTGTCTAAAGATGTACCTTCCCTCTTCATTTTCAGTCGCTTTCCTTCTAGCGGTGCTTGTCTCAGCCCTATCTGCGGGTGTGTCAGCGGGTTTATCTGTATCCGTCTTCCCGAGAGTCTCACCCTCAGCCTCATCATCTTCCCAAGTGAACTCAGCTACGAAGTCTGCCAATGCATGCCCCTTAATGGTCGTCCTAGGCTGATACACAATGTCAAACTCCCCCACCTCGATAGCCCAGGCCATCAACCTACCTGATTTTTTTGGCTTGTGTAGGACCTGCCTAAGAGGAGAGTCGGTGAGGATGACCATTGTATGGGACTGGAAGTACGGCTTTATCTTCCTCGAGGCATGGATCAAGGCGTAGGCCAGCTTCTCCATCCTGGGGTATCTTTGCCCTGCCCCCTGGAGTGCCTTGCTGTTAAAGTACACAGGCTTCTGTATCCCATCTTCGTCTCTTATAATGGCTGCACTGATGGCCGACTCTGAGATGGCGAGGTACACATAAAGTCGTTCACCCTGGACAGGTCGTGATAGCAGCAAGGGAGACCCTAAGTATGACTTCAGGTCCCTGAAAGCCTCATAACACTCTTCACTCCATTCGAAGGCCTTCCTAAGGATCTTGAAGAATGGCAAGCACTTGTCTATGGCCCTAGACACGAACCTGTTCAAGGCAGCAACTCTCCTTGTGAGCCTCTGAACGTCTTTAATGGACTTCGGGGTCCTCATCTCAATAAGGGCCTTTATCTTCTCAGGATTGGCCTCGATGCCTCTTTGGTTGACAATGAATCCCAGGAACTTCCCTGCTCCGACCCCGAAGACACATTTGGCCGGGTTAAGCTTCATCTGGTACTTGTCCATTGTATTAAAGGTCTTCTCCAGGTCTGCCACATGATCCTCTGCCTTCAGACTCTTAGTCAGCATGTCGTCTACGTAGACCTCCATAGACTTCCCAATCTGATCTTCAAACATTTTGTTTACGAGGCGCTGGTACATTGCCCCTGCATTCTTTAGGCCAAAGGGAATGACCCTGTAACAGTATGTCCCCTTGTCCGTGATGAAGGCGGTCCTCTCCGAGTCCTCAGGGTTCATGAAAATCTTGTTATACCCTGAGTAGGCATCCATGAAACTCATGAGCTCATGGCCTGCGGTAGCGTCTACCATCAGGTCGATGCGGGGGAGAGGGAAGCTGTCTTTGGGACAATTCTTGTTGAGGTCTGTGAAGTCCACGCACATTCTCCACTTGTCGTTGGCCTTTGGGACAATGACTGCATTGGACAGCCATTCAGGGTAGATGACCTCTCGAATAAATTCAGCGTCTTCTAATTTTTTGACCTCGTCCCTGATGACCTCATATTTTTCTCTGGAGTAAATTCTCCTCTTCTGTTTCATCGGCTTCACTCCCTCTACCACATTGAGCTTGTGGCACATGACTTCAGGGTCAATCCCTGGCATATCTACATGACTCCAGGCGAAGACGCTTCTCCTTCTCCTCAATAGCTTAATGAGGTCTTCCTTGATTTTGGGCTTCAGAGACTTGCCAACTTGGACGGTTTTTTCCGTGTCATCCTCATCAAGGATGATGGATTCTACCTCTTCCGCAACCTCTCCTTTTTTCAGCTTCGTTTCATCTCTGGGGTCTAGGGTATCAATGTTGTAAGTGGTCGTAACCCTCTTGTGTGCCTCCCTCTCTTCAGCGAAGTTGTAGTAACATTCTCTCGCCGTCGTCTGGTCTCCTTGAACTTCCCCCACCCCGTAAGGGGTTGGAAATTTGATCATCTGGTGGACCGTAGATGGCACGGCTTCAAACCCCTTGAGGGCCACACGCCCCAGTATGATGTTGTAGGCCGAAAACACCTGCTCGTCCATCACAAATAAACTGACCTTCTTGGTGAGCCACCTCGGCCACTCGTCCCCCATCCTCACATCGGCCTCATATACCCCAAGGGGGTGAACCTTTTCCCCACTGAACCCAATCAATGGATGGTGGTAGGGGACGAGTCTAGCACGGCTGAGACCCAAGGGCTTGAAGCATGGCCAGAACATGACATCTGCAGAGCTACCCCCATCTACCAAGATCCTCGGCACCTCGCATCCGTTCACCCTGGTAGTGATGACAAGAGGGTCATCGTGTGGGGCTAAGAGGCCTTTGAAGTCCATCCTTGAAAACCCTACTATCAGTGTGTCCATATCCACCTTCTTCCTCTTTTCTGACTTGACCTCCAGGGAGGTTGCGTGTACCGTCTTCGTCACTGTCTTTGCCTCAGCCACATGGGCCTTTCTGTCGGCGACCTCAGACCCTCCTCCTGCAAGTCCCCCGGAGATCATTCCCACTCCGAGGGAGATCATATTAAGCCTCTTGACAGGGCCATGGTCGTCTCTCGGCGGGAGGTCAGGGTCGTCCTCATCATCAGAGGGGTCGTCCCCTCTTTTTTGAGGACCTTCTCTGCAGGTATCGACTCGCTTCTTTCTGGAGTCGTCCCCTAGGCCCCTCTTGAAGTCGCCTTTGTCGACGTACTTTCTGAGCTTCCCTTCCTTCAGCATCTTCTCAATCTCGTCTTTCAGAGCAAAGCATTTATCCGTCACGTGGTCGTGGTCTTGGTGAAATTCACACCACAGGTTCTTATTCGTCTTGCCGGGGGCTGCCCTCAGCTTCTCAGGCCACTTCAGCGACCGGTCACTCTTTATCTCATTGAGAATCTGTTCACAGCTGACCGTCAGAGGAGTGTACCCAGCGAGTTTGTCATCCGCGGATCTGTTCTTCCCCTCTTTGTTCTTCTTGGGGTATTTACTCCCACTTGCACCTCCTCTTTCGTCCTCATATTTTGCAGCCATCTCCTCTTCGGCGTTCATCACCTTTCCTGCTGTCGACAATAGTTCGGCCATCGTCCTCGGAGGGTCTTCAACAAGCTTCCATAACAGCTTCCCCTTTTGGAGTCCTCCAATCAGGGCTGTCATGGCTATGCTCTCCTCATAGTCTTCCACCTCCAGCTTCTCCTTATTGAATCTGGCTATATAGTCCCTCAGACTCTCACTCTTTCCCTGCTTAACATAGAGCAGGTGGGTGGTCTTCTTCTGTGGCCTCACCCCGAAGCTGAAATTATGGATGAACAGGTCGGCCATCTGCTTAAAGTTTTCGATGGAATTTTTTGGAAGAGACGTGTACCAGACATGCACAGCCCCTGTCAAGGTACCAGAGAAGGCATGACACCTCATCTCATCTGAGATAGAGTATATGTCTACCGCCGACTGATACATCTCCACATGGTGGACGGGGTTGGTACTCCCGTCATACCTTGGGGTGACCATAGGTGGCTTGAATTTTGAAGGCGTGGGGAAGTTGACTATCTTTGCCACAAAGGGTGAGCCTATGGTGTATCCCCTCTGAAGAGGGTCTCGGCTCTTCAATATATCACCAATCTTATCCTCTAACCGCTGGATTGAGTCATTCCAGGGCCTCACAGGGTCGGCCTGGTCGATGTTATCCCCCGCTGCCTCTCCGAGATGGACGGAGGGTTCTGCTGCAGCAGGCCTGTGTCGGCTATTTACTTCCCTTTGGCCATCATCTCGTCCTTGGGGTCGGCCATCTGCTGCCTCCCTCCTGGATCTCGCAGCGCTTCTTGGTCTGGACAACTGTTCCCGCAGGTCATTTACTGGGCCTGGCCTCTCAAAGGCCGACCCCCTGCTCAAACGATCAAAAGCAGAGCCTCTTGGACGATCATCAGGGTTTGGTCTCCCACACTTCCCTCTACTGGGGCTTCCTCTCCCTTCAGATCGTCATAGGGTTCCCATTCTACTGGGGCTTCCTCTCCCTCCAGATCGTCATACCTGTCCTCAGGGAAAGCGTTTCCTGGCCTCCCCAGGCGTAAACGCCGGGGGTCAGCAACATCCCTACGCCACTGAGGGGGTGGTAGGTCTTTGCGTGGTGGCTGGGGTGGTCCCTAGGCCTCATGCTGTCCTGGAGCTGCTGCTGGAGTAATCATCTCAGGCGAAACCCCTGGTGCTCTTAGTATGTTCTGGCTTAGAGCTGTGAACTGCTCCTGCATCATCCGCTGGCTTGCTGCCAGAGACTTTAGGGCTGCCGCCACATCAGCCATCTCAGACTGAGGCGGCGGCTGATTGGAACTGGGTCTTCCCCCCTCATCCGCCGGGGGAAGTGGTGGTGGTGGAATCTCAGGTGCCATGTGCTTGAGCTATGAAAAGTTGGACTGAAGAAAATACTGGTTAGCTTGAGTACCTTAGTGGGTCTCTTTCAATGGTGAAACACCTCCTCTCAGGGGGAGTGTTGGTTCACCACCAGAGTGCCCAGTGAGGTCAAGCTGTACTTAGGGAAGAGATGTCTTCTCGTGTTCCCACAGACGGCGCCAAACTGATGATGCTAAGATTTAGCACCACCAGATAAATGATAGTGAGCTCAAGCAGTAGCAGCCATGGCAGCCATAGAGATGTATAAGTGTATAAGTATGTAGAAGGGGATGAGTATAAGAGGAAATAAGACAATGATGTATAGTGGTTCAGCCAATTTGGCCTACATCCACTGTGAGTGTGTGATCCACTAAGTATGGGCACTAATGGCCTTGGATACAATGCACACAACCCTAACCCTCTCTCTCTCTCTCTACTGTGTGTACAAGCAGAGTTTTAGCTAGAGCTACTGTCCATGGATCGATCCCCTGTAGGGTTGTAGGTGACAAGTATATATAGGTCTTGGGGGGTGTAGTGTACCCCCCAAGTATGCATGGTGCATGTGAATGATGATCTAGCCAATCTCCTGTTGACACCTGTAGATGCCAAATGATGACATAATATTCCCTCACGTGAGGGGGTGATTCGGTTGTAACGGTCTTCCACCTGTCATATGAGCCTGACGCGCACTGCTCCACGCGTGTCCCAAACCACGCGCCATCATGATACCACCCTCGGCCTATGAGCCGAGGCCGAGTGAAAAGTGTCTTCCGCCAGTGAGCCTGGCCCAATTCTGGCCTCGTACTGTCGGCCCCTCGTACTATCGTCTGAAGCCTGGTAGAGGGTCAGCCCCTCGTAGGGTCGTCTGGGCCTGGCGAAGGGTCGGCCCCTCGTAGCCTCGTCTGGGTCAGGCGAAGGGTCGGTCCCTCTGAGGAGCCGTATGGATCCTGGTGGAGGGGTCGGCCCCTCGTAGGGTCGTCTGTTTGGAGGTTATCATCAGCCAGGCCGAGGATACAAGCAGGTATATCAAGAAATTTTATGATTTATATTGCGAGAGAAATACACTCTTAACTGTCATGCATTTTAGTCACATGGAATCATATCAAACCGGGCCCTGACCCATCTATATTTCTCTAATTTTTTATATACTCCTTGTCGTATAGGTGCTCTACCGCATGGGCACCCGTATTTACATTTTCATTCTAGCTGTCATGGAGCTACGGCATATTGCGGGTGTTGTAGGTTATTTGTATTAGACGCTTCTTTCCATTGTACTCTAGTTATGTTAAGTTTATTTATTCGGGTGTGTTGCCCAATGCATTTCAGTCTTTTATTATATTGTAATAATTGAATTGTAATACTCGGTGTAACTTATTGTAATTGTCTGTTCACCGACAGCTTATTCGGTGATTATTTATTATATTGTCATTCTTTATTCGTTGATTTTTTATATCCACCATTTTTTCTAATGGGATTGTCTAAGCGTTTTTCTTTTACTTACTAAATTTTAAATTTGACAGTCCGTTTTATAAAATGATTGGTGGTTATCTCATACTATTATTTTAATCGACAGTGATGCTGAGAATGGACCATCTATGATTCCTGTAATTATTAGAGTATTGGGTTGGCCACCTATTATTTTAGTAGGCGGATTGTCACATGGACCTTATCAATAAGAGAAGTTTCAAACTAGTGTATGAGTCTGATAAGTTTGTCTTGTCTATGAATGGCCAATTTAGTGGCAAAGGGTACTCTTGTAACGGCATGATCAAAATTAATGTCATACATGATATTTGTTTTGCTTATATGGTTGAGTCTATTTCTTTATGGCATAGTAGATTAGTTCATGTCAATTATAAAATTATAAAAAATATGACTAATCTCAGCTTAATCTCGGATTGAAAATTTGATAACCTTTCTAAATGTGAATTTGTGCTCAATCGAAGATAACTAGAAAGTCGTTCAAATCTGTTGAGATGACATCCGAAATGCTTGATCTTATTCATAGTAATGTATGTGATATGCAGAGTAATATGACTCGTGGTGGAAATATCTATTTCTTAAGTTTCATTGATGATTACTCTAAGTATGCATATACATATTTAATTAAAAGTGAAGATGAAGTTTTCGAGAAATTTCTAATTTTTAAAGCAGAAGTTGAAAGTCAACAAAATCGAAAAATTAAAGTCATACGATCTGATAGGGGTGGTGAATAATAACCTAGTGAGATTATACAATTTTGTAATACTCATGGAATAATCCATCAAGTTACGGCGCCTTATACGCCACAACAAAATGGAACGGAGGAAATGAAAAATAGGACTTCAGTTGAAATGATAAATGCAATGTTAATCAGTTATGGTTTACCTTTGTCGATGTGGGGAGAAGCGGTTTTACCCGCATGTTATAATTTAAATAGAGTTCCATTGAAAAACAAGGATGTTACACCACACGAATAATAGTTTAATCTTAAGCCTAATCTTAGACGTCTTAAAGTTTGGGGATGTCTTGATTATGTAAGAAAACCCAAACCTAAAAGACCTATACTAGGAAATAGGACATACAAATGTGTTTTTGTTGGATACTCTAGTAACAGTACGACTTATTGATTTTAAAATCAAGAAACTCAAGAAATCATTGAATCGGTAGATGAGTAATTCCTTGAACATCTAACAAAGTTTAGTAATTTGAATCAAGCTTTAGAAAATAATAATACGACTGTTGACTCCTCAACTTTAGAAGAAAATTCACAATCAATATCTTCTTTGGAAACAACGAATGACGTTGAACCGCGAAGGAGTAAAAGATAAAGAACAGAAAAAATATTTGGGCCTGACTTTGTTATATATTTAGTTTTAGGGTATTTAAATTAGACTAAGAACAAAACTAAATTTGTTTTTAATTTAGAAGATGAACCGACCACATTTCAAGAAGCGGTAACATCTAGGGATGCCGTCTGTTGGAAAGAAGCAATAAATGATGAAATGAACTCAATTTTGTCAAATCAAACATGGGTTATTTCCGATCTTCCCCCGGGGGCTAAACCTATTGGGTGAAAATGGATATTTAAAAGAAAATTAAATCCGAATGGTTCTCGAAATAAATTTAAGGCAAGACTAGTTGCTAAAGGCTATAAGCAAAAACATGGAATTGATTACTTTGAGACATATGCTCATGTTTCCCGAATCACTTCCATTAGAATATTGATATCTCTAGCTTCTATTCACAATTTAGTTATTCAGCAAATGGAGGTTAAAACTACATTTTTAAATGTTGATTTGGAATAAGAGATTTACATGGAGCAACCCAAAGGGTTTGTCTTTCCTGTCCATGAAAAGAAAGTGTGGAAACTGGTTAAATCTCTTTATGGCCTTAAACGAGCTCCTATGCAATGGCATGAGAAGTTTAATCATATTGTTATATCCCATGAATATAAAGTTAATGATGCCGACAAATGTATATATAGTAAATTTGAAAATGGTTTTGGTGTTATTATTTGCTTGTATGCGATTGACATGTCAATATTTGTGTCTAATCTCAAATATGTTGAAGAAACCAAAAGGTTTCTTTCATCAAAATTTGATATGAAAGATCACGAAGAAGCTGATGTGATTTTATGAATCAAAATTGTGAGAAAAGATAATTCTTTAGCATTATGTCAATCTCATTATATAGAAAAAGTTATTAAAAGATATAGTCATTTTGAACTTAATCCAGCTGCTACACCAGTGGATCTTAGTATCAAATTAATGAAAAATACTGGGCGTGCTATGGACCAACTTAAATATGCTAGTATTATTGGGAGTCTAATGTATGCCATGCATTGCACTAGACCAGACATTGCTTATGTAGTGAGTGTATTGTGTAGATTTATATGTAATCCAGGATAAGAGCACTGGAATGCAACTTCTAGGGTTCTTAGATACATGAAGAGGACTTTGGATTATGGCTTACATTATGTAGGATATCCATCTGTTTTAGAAGGATATAGTGATTCGAGTTGGAATAATCTTGAATTAAAATCCAAGTCAACTACTGGTTGGATTTTTACGCTAGGAGGAGCAACTATCTCTTAGGGATCCAAGAAATAAACATGTGTGTCAAATTCAATAATGCAATCTGACTTTACAGCCCTAGCAGATGCATGTAAAGAAGCATAATGGCTTAGAAATGTGTTGTATGATATTCCTTTATGGAAAAAGCCATCACCTTCTATTATGATAAGTTGTGATAACCAATCCACAATTTATAAAGTTTCGAACAAAACTTACAATGGAAAATCTTGACACATTAGTCTTTGGCTTCAAATTATAAGAAAATTACTCAAGGAAGCAGTAATTACGGTCGACTATATTAATATGAACAAGAATTTAGCAGATCCTCTAACTAAAGGTCTTGTTAGGGATATGATATATATCACCTCAAAATGAATAGGAATAAGGTATATTAAATAACACAACTATATTTAATGGAAACCCAACTCATATCTTAAAAATATAGATAGAGTTCAATGTGGTACAAACAAGTTAAATTATAGTTATGGAACGCTAGGAATTTTATACAAAAGTTCCATTCCTATGTGCCTAGTGTTGGTTTTCTGCATGTTAGAGGATGAAGGTTACTTCTTAATAAATCATGTAAGTGTGACTCGCAGAATCACTAAAGGTGATTTACCTATACGTGTGTCGAAAGTCTGGACGCTTTCTATGGAATCAAGACCGACCTAAAGCGCTCGTGAAATCAGGATTAGAACAAGGCCATAAAAGGGCATGCTAGAAGAACGCTTATAAACTCAGAACTCGGTATGTGTGATAGTTCCGGCTAGTCTTAAAAGGTCCTTGGTTCAAGATAAATTCACCACAGCACCTTGATAAAGCTTTGAATTATTTTCACTATATGGAAGTTCAAGTCCGAAAGACACTTCTCATTTATGTACTCGATTTTAGCGATAGTGCCAAAAGTTATTTATTGTCTTTTTGTTTTGCTCTCGTGTATAATTAAATTGGGGGGGGAATGTTGGATAAATTTCAATATAATATAATATTTTTATTAGATTAATTGATGTTTTATTTTTATTCTTTAGTTGTTAATATTTATTATATTATTTGGTGTTTTATTTTAAACATAGCTGGGGTTTTCTTTTAGAAGGTAGAAACATGAGCAAATGGGTGTGAAAGATATGGGAGTGCTCAAAATCCCTTATTGTTCCACATTGGAAGAGTAACCCAAAAAGTAGTGGTATATAAACTAAAGGACAACAAAGATTCTTAATTGATCAGTCAAACAAGAGGATATGATCCTACGCATTGCGGTGGTGCTTAAGCACCACCAATCGCGACACGTGTAAGCGCGAAAGGGCAATTGGGAGACTTTGGGAGCATTGCGCGCTTTGACGCGCACTTGACACCTCGCATCGTCGCTTGGAGCGTGGGAGCCTAAAATTTTGATGAGGTAAAATAAATCAACGGTTGTGATGAAACGATCCGATCAAAGGGTTTAAAATCCGAAATGATTTGATCTGAACCGTTAGATGAACTCGTAGCATTCCATTTAGGTGATGCCCATTCGCTTACGATGGGATGCCTAATCTGAACCGTTAGATCGAAGCTGTTCCAAATAGGCACGATCAAACGGTTGCTAAGTCGCTTCATGAAGAGTTGTGACTGTTAAAGAACAGTCACATAAATGATTATAAAAAGAGTTCCCGGGCTCTGTTTTGGACACCGAAAATTAACAATTTATCCTCTCTTCGTCCTCTACCTTTTGGCATTATCATATCACAAATTCATAATGTTCTTGATTGGATCAAACTGTACATAGTTTGCATCAAACAAACTATTCATACACTGCATTGTATCCTGAAGGAAGATTCTATAAAACCCATTGTGTACTCGCGGTTCTGTCTCAACCGGATTGGGAAAATTTTTGCCTAAAAGACAGCGTTCCCAGAAGGTACCTTGCATAAATTAATTTATTATTTCATTCTTTCCATTTCAAATATCCAACAAGCGTTATACCTGCAAAACTTGAGTAAGATTTCCCCCTCTATTTTCACAAGTATTTTTACCTATAAAAATTATATATCCTGTCCGGATGTAGCCAGAATTAAACTTCCATCATAAAATTACATATACCCCATAATAAAACTTTTAGATGTTAATACCAACTATATGTCATTCAAACAAAAGAAACTTAAAAATCTAATATAAAACAATCTATCACCATTGTCTTCAATGTTTCATAAATATTGGGAATTTGGAAAATTAAGAGTGAGAGAATCCAAGACATAAAATGATTTGACGTAGACACACAACGTTCACATGGGTCCTTAATCTATGAGATCCTTATGTTATGGAAGTATCCCATAACAGAGCTACAAATTTGAAACAATACACTGTGACACCCCGCCTAATTAACCCCGGGTGATCACTCCTAAATTAAATTAGAATAGGTTTCTCAATTGGCTCATTCTTAGCATCACTGTCGCCTTTTTAATTACTATCCACCTAAGTGAGAAAATTAGACTTGTGCCAAGTTTTTATTTTTCATTAACTTAAATGAAATACTCATGCGGAAACAAATTAATATAAACAATCACTATTAACTGAAACCAACCATTAATAATTAATTAAATGACCGAATAAACCATCGGTTCAAAAATCCAACAAAAGTAAAGACAGTAATAAAACTCCACATGTCTGACATAAGTACTGAGTAAAACTGTGAGCAACATGCTCGAGTAGCCGATATGAAAACTCTATACTAGAATTGAAAAGAACGAGGCGCCTAACAATCTCCCGCAACATCCACATATGCTGCAGCAACAGATCCCTGGAATGAGTCAAGCCTGGCGTCCCTGTGGTTGGACACCTAAAAGGTTTTCAAAAAATTTTATATCAAGGATTAGTAGACAAAACATTTGGAAAACATTTGGCAAATGGTTAACTTGCAGTAATAAATATATATGCATGCTCTTCATATTTTAGCTAGTGTCGCACTCCCTTGAGAACATCCTGACCCCTTCTCTACTGTGCACTACTAACGCCTTAATTAATTTACCTAGTTATTTATCCCACGACTAGATAACTAATATACCCCTTGCAACTACCCTGCTCTAACCGAGTATGCCAAAATTATGATTTCTGAGTTATTATCAACATCAACTTAATTAATCATTTTCCTTTTTAAATTCATATAAATTCCACACCTATTATACATATAATACAATTCACGATCTGTATTAATTAGCCCGTATATAATTATTTACGTAATTATATACTTATAGTCATATCACAATGTGCACAATTATGCTGAAAAAATAATTAATAAAGAACATCCTCTCGAGTAATTACTCACTGGATGTATATTCTCTAAAGTTCTGTCCCACTGGGTATATTCACATAACCAAGTTACCCCAAGTCAGAGTCGCTCACTAACTTGGTTAATACATAAAAATTGGAGTCGGTCATATTCCTTCCCTGAAAGTGAGATGCCCCTCACCCATATAATGGACGCCATGACCTGGGAATATACTCACCCTACTCCTCAAGCTAGGGGATTCATCCTCTATGCACAACCCCCCCTATAGCACTAGAGTATGTAATAATAATATCTAACCACTGATATTAATGCACACACCATATATATATATATATATATATATATATATATATATACACTATCCTACACCGTATATATATAAATAAAAATAAACTATCCTTGCTATACCATGTACTAAGTCTGTAACACAAGACTATTCAAATTATTAAGAGTTTATGGCCCCACTCTAATTATTAATTAATTCGCACATTAATTAATTAACTTACTTTTTGGTGTCACCCCAACTAATATATTCGGACTTACTCTCCTGGCCCGAAATAAAACAATACTGGAGTCTAAATTCCCGAATCCAAATTATTTAGCTTTCACTCTAAATAAATTTAACGCCTTGGTATCACTCAACATATATGCTCAGACTCGCCCACTCAATCCGCATTTAATTATTTCGAAATGTTCTTTCCAAAATTTAACCGTAGTGTGCCACACATAAATTTCCTCCAAATCCCAATTAATTTTCCTTCACAATTAATTAGATTGTATCCTTATTGAAGAAGTGGAATCCCCGGTGATTTAAATAATTATATCTCGATTAAAAATTATTTAATTTCCTTTTATGTCAATCGATGCGGAAGCGTTGTAAGACAGGAGATGGTTCAACTTTCAAAACAACAACAACAAGTTTTAATTTCTCAAAACAAATTAAAACCTAATTCATTAATCCAATTCAAGTCCTAGAATTTGCCTAAGTCATAATTAACAATTATATTCAAAGTTAGGCGAAACCAATTTTAGCAAATGACTTGAATAAACCAAATTTACCTTGTATTTAATTTAAGTCCCAAATTAAATGAGTGTGATAATTTAACCAAATTTTATCTTGAAATTATCCTAAGCATGGATTCTAAATTAATGAGCAAGATAAAATAAACAATGTCACACTACGCCGAGATGTACGAGGAAAAACTCAAGACGGGAAACAACCTCGGACGGCCCTAGCCACAAGTCCACTAGATACGGAATTACAATTACAAGACAGATAGACTTACAATGACTGACTCGATCCCTCTCAAGCCTCGACGCTCCTTCTCGTAGAAACCTCTTCCTAGCGGACAACCTTGGAACACCATCGCGGTCTCGGAATCCACCGATGGGACTTTATATGGTCACCGTCACCCAAGCATGGAGCCTTTCTCCAAGTGGGTAGAATCTCAACAAAAAGTCTTCTTTGTGATGGGGTGTAGAAGTAAACCCGAAACGTCTCTTTTTCAATTCGGTAGAGAAAACCAGTGCCAAAACTTCAAGTAAAGAATATGAATATAGAAACTTGGAATAAACAACTATTGGGTGTAAACTAGAGTGTGTATGAATTTTTCTTTAAAAATTAACACTCAAAACATGAACATTTTCCCTAAATAAATTAGCTCTCAAGCTCTCTCTAAGAGATGGCTATGGAATGGAAAAGCTAATAGGAACAATGTGATTCCCGTACATATTAAGTCTTGAAAAAGTTGGTTAAAAACAAAGTGGGGAAAGTGGGAGAAAACTGCAAAAAACTGCTCAAAACTGTTCCCGCCCTAGCGTCTCGTTCGAACGAACTTGACTCTCGTTCGAACGATACTTCTAACGAGCGACCAGCCGGGGCTCGTTAGAATCTCGTTCGATACCTCATTAGAACGAAAAACTCGTTCGAACGACATATCGAACGACTGACCAGTTTAGGGTCGTTGGCAAACTCGTTCGTACGAAAACTGGTTCGAACGAAAAACTCGTTCGAACAAAACCTGGTTCGAACGAAAAAACTCGTTCGAACGACATTTCTAACGAACGACCAGAAAGTTTGTAAAATTTGATTTTGGCCCAGAAACTTTTATATACTTATTTTAAAGTTCTAATTGATTCTTTCTGAAAATAAAATGCAGTTTTTTATTACACCTAACACCCAATACAAATTGTTCCAAGCTCCTATATAAATATAATTACATTCATACCTTGGGAGCATGGAACCTTAGTTGATGACGTAGAAACGAGGCACACAAATTGGCATTTTGATGAAGCTTTAAATTCTTTGCCGCTACGTCTTCAACACACACTTCATAAGCTTGAGAATATTACAATAAATCACTAACCTATGAATAAATGTTTTTGTCCAGAATTGAGCCAAAACTATATATGGACTCAATTGGAAATTTGTGTCCTTACAAATCTCCCCCTTTGGCTATTCCGGGACAAAAACCAAACAAAATCCTAAAGGGCCGTCAAGCTCACTAGACTCAAACCATAACCCGTCCAAACTTGACTCAACCCAAGGATCAAACGCTTTGCCATAGAAAGATGCCGCTTTAGAATAATTCCTGCACGCTTAAGCAAACTCATCAAATGCATAGGGAATATCAAAATATTAAATGCAATTAATTAATTGCTCCCCCTAAATTAATTCTCCCTTTAAACACATGACCTACTTAGAATGACGTCTCCCCCTAAGATAAAGCTCCCCCAAACTAAGATACGATAATAATAGGATTAGATACCATTTCTCCCCCTATCATCATTCTCCCCCTTTTTGTTCGGGAATAGGCAAAGGATAAAGAACTAATAAACAGCATGTGAAAGCTTAAAGTGGTAAAACATGAAAGCATATGGGCAATAAAAGCAGGGCAAAGACAAATATCATATATATAGATACCAAGAATATACCAATAGAGCACTTGCATATATATATAGATATAAACACACACATGACACAAAATACAATAAGTTTGCACACTCGTATGGAAAAAAAGTGTCATATGGAAACGGAAGTGTAGGAGTGTGTACTAGCAACAATTAAATTTAGACCCAAACACTTAAGAAACGTTCACGGAGTTCTCATTTGATTGTAAACTTCATCACAGTTAAATATAACCTCATGTGACAATATAAAGATTGAACTCAATGAACAAACATACACAATGCATACAAGCCTAGCATGATGATGATTCTACAAACCAAATAGAGTCATGACATTAAAGACAACTAGGATAAACGGACATTGTGCAAACCGTTGATATACCATCCAATTCTCCCTCAATGAGCATATATATTCTTTTGTTTTTGAATGAATATATCAAACAAACATAGGCCTTGGCAATTGCTTTCTTTTAAATGCCAAATATTCTGTTTTTTAGGCCTTTGGATCACGTATTTCTTTTAGATCCAATCAATGGTGGCTTACTATCGCAAAGGATTTAATTCATCCTTTCGGAGACCTTCCCCGTGCATATATTAATTTATCATGTTTTCATTTTTCGCACAAATCTCACATGCAACGGATTTTGACATGCACTAGTCCTCCTAGGTCATAGATATGTAGATGACTAGATTGATAGGAGAACACCTCAAAAAGCTCAAATATAACATGTGACATTAATATTTCAAAAGAGCTCGTGCATGTGTGAAAAGAGGCATATAGAAATAGAATCCATTTAAACAATACAAAATCCAACTACTCCATAAAATATGGTAAAGAACATAATAAGGATTGAAAATCTAAACCAAAAGTTCTAGCCACGTGGAAGCGTAAATGATGGGATTCAAACACAAGTATATCCCACATAAAGTGTGTCAAACAAAAATACACACCAAACAAAATCTTTTTGAGTTTTTAACATTTTTAATCAAAAAGAAAGATATATACTCAAAAGACTAAACAAAAATCATTTGTATTTTTCATTAAGCGTAAATGAAATAAATAAAACACAAATGATAAACAAAAATCTTTTTATATTTTGCAGTAAATCAAACACAAAAAAAATAATACAAAAAGATAAACAAGTCATAATTTCTAGCATGTGATATGAAATAAGGCAATGACTAGAAAATGACTAAACAAGCATACATTTAGCATATGAATATGACATGAAGTACAAACGCTAAAGTATGCAAACACTAACACATTTATCCTTTAGATTTACCAAGGGAGGAAGCCTGTGAAAGTAAATGAGAATCAAAATCCCTATTTTGTAAGGCAACCAAGTCGGATTTCCTAACCCAAATTAATGAAGCATGACTATCTTGGGGTGTAGAAACGTTAGCTATCGTGGTTACTTTACTATGGGATTTTCTAGGAATTCGTTTAAGATCAAAACAAAATTTCTTAAGATGACCTTTTCGACCACAATGTGAACAAGTGACAACATGTCGAAAAGATTTACCTAAGGAGTGATCTTGAAATGCATTCCTAGTAGATTCTTCTAAAATGTTGGTTTTGACTTTAGGGTTAAATTCATTACAAGTATTGAAGCCTAAACCAAAAGTGTCATTTTTAACTTGGACCGTTCCTAACATTTTATCAAGTTTTTCCGAACGACACTCCAAATCAAATTTGACATTACTAGAGTCTTTTAATTTGTCTTGTAATTCTAAAATGGTAGACTCTAATAAAGCATTTTTCTCTTCAAAAGCAAGAAGCTCCTTTTTCAAGGATTCCATAAAACCCCTAAGGCTATATCTCTCGCCTTCTACATATTCAAGCTTCTCTTGAAGAGTCCTCTCATGTGTCCTAAGGTCTTCTATTAAAGCATTTTCATTAACGACCTTGACACTCTCCTCTTAAACTAGCTTCTAACTTCAAATTAGCTCTTTTCAATTTAATAGATTCTGTATAAAGATCTTGAAAAGCATTTTGAAGTTCACTCATATCAACCTCATCTTCATTTTCACTCTCTCTTTCTTCTCCACTCTCACTATCATTAAAAATAAGGGAATCATGAACAATGACCTTGGAAGTGGCATGTGCTATCGTGTCATCAATCGATGAGTTCTCATTATCACTCACATGACTAGCCATAAAAGCCACAAAATTTTTCTTAGTGGGGGAATCGGGCTTTTCTTCCTTATCACTATCACTAAGGGTTGCATTATATGCAGTGGGTCGTTTACCCTCTTTCCTTAGTTTAGTGGGACACTCATAAGCTCGATGGCCATAACCTTCACAACCAAAACACTTATTAGACTCGTCCCTATCAACATTTTCATTACTAGACTTAGGGATCTTTTCGGCTTTAGAAATCTTCTCGCTTTTATCATGTTTAGAAGATTCAAATTTCTTAAAATCATTTTTAAATTTATCTTTGTTGAATTTAAGAAATTTTCTAAATTTGCGAGCAAATAAAGCCATATCTTCCGAGTCACTATCACTCTCGCTCTCTACTACTTGTTTAACCTCTTTTCGGGCTTTTAAAGCAACACCCCTTTCGATTTTCTTTTCATTTTTAGAGGGAAACATGTCCAGTTCATAGGTTTGTAAATCACCTACAAGCTCTTCTAATTTCGTAGAGGCTAAAGTGGGAAAAGAATTTAAAACGGTCACCTTAGGAATAAATCTATCGGGTAGGGACCTCAAAATTTTCTTTACAACACGGTCGTCAGGTATTTTCTCTCCCAAGTTAAAGGATGAATTAACAATATCAGAAAGTCTAGCATAAAATTTATCAAAAGTTTCTTTTTCATCCATTTCGATAGTTTCAAATTGAGTGGTGAGGTTTTGGAGTTTAGAAGCTTTAACGACACTAGTTCCTTCATGAGTTAATTGTAAAATATCCCAAGCTTCTTTAGCGGTCTCACACGTCATAATGCGTCGGAATTCATCTGGTGTGACAGCGCTAAATAAAGCATTTAAACCACGGGAATTAAAATTTGCTAGCTTAAACTCATTTTCAGTCCATCTATCGACGGGTTTGGGAACATGTTCATTTTCAATTAAATGTGTTGGTGGGGTCCAACCGTTAACAACAGACATCCAAACACGTTCATCGATAGATTTAAGTGCCGATTTCATTCGCGCTTTCCAATACGCGTAGTTTGAACCATCAAAAATAGGAAATTTTGAAAATGGGGAAAAATCCATGGTAGCCAAAAATTAAAGGATCTTAACGAAGTAATTTATCGTTTTTGGCTCTGATACCAATCTGAAGAAGTGGAATCCCCGGTGATTTAAATAATTATATCTCGATTAAAAATTATTTAATTTCCTTTTATGTCAATCGATGCGGAAGCGTTGTAAGACAGGTGATGGTTCAACTTTCAAAACAACAACAACAAGTTTTAATTTCTCAAAACAAATTAAAACCTAATTCAATAATCCAATTCAAGTCCTAGAATTTGCCTAAGTCATAATTAACAATTATATTCAAAGATAGGCGAAACCAATTTAAGCAAATGACTTGAATAAACCAAATTTACCTTGTATTTAATTTAAGTCCCAAATTAAATAAGTGTGATAATTAAACCAAATTTTATCTTGAAATTATCCTAAGCATGGATTCTAAATTAATGAGCAAGATAAAATAAACAATGTCACACTACGCCGAGATGTACGAGGAAAAACCCAAGACGGGAAACAACCTCGGACGGCCCTAGCCACAAGTCCACTAGATACGGAATTACAATTACAAGACAGATAGACTTACAACGACTGACTCGATCCCTCTCAAGCCTCGACGCTCCTTCTCGTAGAAACCTCTTCCTAGCGGACAACCTTGGAACACCACCGCGGTCTCGGAATCCACCGACGGGACTTTATATGGTCACCGTCACCCAAGCATGGAGGCTTTCTCCAAGTGGGTAGAATCTCAACAAAAAGTCTTCATTGTGATGGGGTGTAGAAGCAAACTCGAAACGTCTCTTTTTCAATTCGGTAGAGAAAACCGGTGCCAAAACTCCAAGTAAAGAATATGAATATAGAAACTTGGAATAAACAACTATTGGGTGTAAACTAGAGTGTGTATGAATTTTTCTTTAAAAATTAACACTCAAAACATGAACATTTTCCCTAAATAAATTATCTCTCAAGCTCTCTCTAAGAGATGGCTATGGAATGGAAAAGTTAATAGGAACAATGTGATTCCCGCACATATTAAGTCTTGAAAAAGTTGGTTAAAAACCAAGTGGGGAAAGTGGGAGAAAACTGCAAAAAACTGCTCAAAACTGTTCCCGCCCTGGCGTCTCGTTCCAACGAACTTGACTCTCGTTCGAACGAGACTTCTAACGAGCGACCAGCCTGGGCTCGTTAGAATCTCGTTAGATACCTCGTTAGAACGAAAAACTCGTCTAACGACATATCGAACGACTGACCAGTTTAGGGTCGTTGGCAAACTCGTTCGAACGAAAACTGGTTCGAACGAAAAACTCATTCGAACGAAACCTCGTTCGAACGAAAAAACTCGTTCGAACGACATTTCTAACGAACGACCAGAAAGTTTGTAAAATTCGATTTTGGACCAGAAACTTTTATATACTTATTTTAAAGTTCTAATTGATTCTTTCTGAAAATAAAATGCAGTTTTTTATTACACCTAACACCCAATACAAATTGTTCCAAACTCCTATATAAATATAATTACATTCATACCTTGGGAGCATGGAACCTTAGTTGATGACGTAGAAACGAGGCACACAAACCGGCATTTTGATGAAGCTTTAAATTCTTTGCCGCTACGTCTTCAACACACACTTCATAGGCTTGAGAATATTACAATAAATCACTAACCTATGAATAAATGTTTTTGTCCGGAATTGAGCCAAAACTATATATGGACTCAATTGGAAATTTGTGTCCTTACACTTATGTTTATTTCTCATTACCTAAGGTATAGAAAAAGAATTTTAATTAAATTCCCCTTATATATATAAACTGGCCGAACTGCGAGAATTTTTCGACTATCGATCGATCGATCCCCAACCCTCGATCGACCGATCGTATAGGGCATCGTCTTCTTCCCCTTCTGTTTCAGCCAAAGACGAAAAACTTCAAACCCTCACTTCTTCTACAGTAAAACCCAAGTCTTTCCATCAACAATATATACCAAAAACTTCATAAGGGACCCCCATAAAGTCCACAAACACCATTTAATTTACGTTCTCTACTGTTTTTCATAAATTGGGAAAAAATCCGTCTGTATGCGTTAACCCATTTCAACATCAAATTCGTATCTAAATTTCATTTCTAATTTATCTAGGTTTACACATCTTACCATATATATATAAAAATCTCAGATTATACATCAATTGCTACACAATTTAGGAATTCAGAATATTGGTTTACAAAAACCCCATGTTTATACCCTTTACATCCCAAAACGAATTTTGATTTCTCACACCACATAAATATGAATCGAAAAGCAAATTAAATGCTACAGTAGGTTAACCACTTGCCTTATGATTTCGTACGGTCTGAATCGAAGTTGTGAATTCTAATCTTGATGATGAAATCCCCTATTTTGGCTCTTTCCTTTGTCCCCCAAATTGCCTTTAACTATCTCTTAGGTTTTCCTCTCCCTCTAAGTGTTTCCTAATTTCACATAAGTCATTCCCCTTTTTCTCTTAATTAGGTAATTAGGCTAAATCTCGTGTTTGGCCTAATGGGCCAAGCCCAAGTGACCAAAATACCCCCGTGTGGGCTCGGTTATGCCTAAAAACATCTCGTGACCCGTTTACTACCACCCGGGTACACTTTTCCGACTATCTCGGCCCATTCTGACTCAACCGTATACTCAAAATTGGTAACCGAATTAATTTATAAAAATCTTTATCTCACATCCAAATTAGTCTATACCGACTCCCGACTGCGATAAGTACATACCCCGTCACTAATACCCAAAATGACGTAAATAATTTATTATTATTCACTTAATAATTAATTTTCCCTAAATATTAACCATTAACTCCCCGATTAATATTTAAATAAATATTTCCATAATTAATTCAATTAAAATTACGACACATAAGTAATTTTGAATTCCCGAATTAATTAAATATTAAATGCTCAAAAATAAGGGGTGTTACATACTCCCCCCCCCCCTTACAAAGGAATTTCGTCCTCGAAATTTGGTCGTACCTGTGGTGAATAGCTCTGGATATTGTCCCCGCATATCCTCCTCCCGCTCCCAGGTAGACTCGTCAACGCTGTGATGAACCCACTGTACTCTGACTAGTGGAATAACCTTGGATCATAATTTTCGCTCACTACGGTCCAGAATAGTCATCGGTCTCTCCTTATATGAGATGTCTGGCTGTAAATCAATTTCCTCGAGTGGAGTATGCCAGAAGGCTCTCTCCCTCCTTCGATATTTCTTCAGCGATGCCACATGGAACACGTCGTGTATCCGCTGAAGATGCTCTGGCAATCCGAGTCTATATGCTACCGGTACCATCCTCACAATAATAGGGAAGGGTCCCACGTATCTTCATGCTAACTTAACCTTCTTGCCGAACCTCATCACCCCTTTCATAGGGGACACCCGGACTAATACCTGGTCCCCAACCTCTAACTCCACATGTCTTCGTGAAGCATCAGCATAACTTTTCTACCTATCCTGAGTTATCCGAACTCGCCCTCGGATCAACTCTATCTTGGCAGACGTCTCATGGATAATTTTTGGCCCCAATAGCTTATTGTCACCCACCTCTAACCAACAAGCGGGTGAACGACAAGGTCTCCCGTACAGTGCCTCAAATGGTGCCATGCCAATCATGAATTGGAAAGAGTTGTTATACGCGAACGCTACCAAAGTAAGATATTTCTCCCAACCTCCCCCAAAGTCTAAAATGCACATTCTGAGCATGTCTTCCAGCATCTGGTTGACTCTCTCAGTCTGCCCGTCGGTCTGTGGGTGATAGGTCGTACTCAAACTTAACTCCGTGCCCACGACCTCCTGAAAGCTCTACCAAAAGTGGCCCACAAAAATTGTCTCTTTCGGACACAATATTTATCAGCACCCAATGCATCTTAACAATCTCTACTATGAATAGTTGTGCATAATGCATCGTCTCAAAGTCCGTGTGGACTGGTAGGAAGTGGACCACCTAGGTCAATTGGTCCACAATGACCCATATAGAATCGTGACCCCTCTGCGATGTAGGTAACCCTCTAATGAAGTCCATGGAGATGCTCTACCACTTCCACACAGGAATTTCTAGCGGCTAAAACATCCCTGATGGTCTCTAATGGTCAACTTTCACAAGCTAACACGTGGCACATTTCGAGATAAATTTTGGTATGTCCCGTTTCATTCCTGCCCACCAATACTGCCTCCTCATATCCTAGTACATTTTATCCCCGCCGAAATGTATCACAAATCTTGAACCATGGGACTCTGTCATAACAGCGTGCCTCAACTCCTCATCCTCTAGCATAATTAATCTCCCATTAAGGCGTAAGCCTCCTTCTGAGATGATCGAGTAATCCTCTGCTCCCTCGGCTAACAAATTGCTCACCCTATCCCGGCAGATCTGATCCTCTGCCTGAGCCCTCACAACCCACATAATGATCTCAGGTGTGATGGATAATGCTGACATGTAGGCCCTAGCTACATCATACTCATATTAAAGCTCCCTCCACTTCACTTTCCAGATTTCTGATATTTCCCCAGTCGGTCTCCGGCTCAATGCGTCTGCTATCACATTAGCCTTACTAGGATGATACTGAATATCAAACTGGTAGTCTTTCATGAATTCTAGCCACCACCTCTGCCTCATATTCAGATCCTTCTGTGTGAAGAGATACTCAAGTGACTTGTGATCTGTGAATAAGGTGAACTGTTCCCCCAGTAGATAGTGTCTCCATATCCTCAAGGCAAAAATGATCGTTTCTAGTTCTAGGTTGTGAGTGGGGTATTTCCTCTCATGGGGCTTTAGCTTTCTAGACGCATAATCTATAGCCCTTTCCTCCTGCTGAAGCACACCCCCAAGTCCCTGTAGGTATGTGTCAGTGTAAACCCGATACTCTAGTACCCCCTTTGGCAAAGTAAGTACAAGTGCAGATGTCAACTTGTCCTTTAGCTCGTCGAAACCTAATTGACAATAATCACTCCAAGTGAAATGCACCCCTTTTCGAGTCAGATTCATCAAAGGGACCGTAATCTTTGAGAATCCTTTAATTAACTACATGTAATAACCGGCTAATCCTAGAAATTTGCGCACCTTGATCGGTGTCATGGGCTATCCCCACTCCCTCACCGCAGACACCTTACTCGGATCTATTGCAATACCCCGATCTGACACCACGTGACCAAGAAATTGCACCTCCCATAGCCAAAATCTACACTTCCCGAATTTGGCATAGAGCTGGTGATCCTGTAGTGTCTGTAGAACCATACGCAGATGCTCTACGTGCTCCTCCTCGGTGCGCGAGTAGATCAGGATGTCATCAATGAACACGATGACAAATTGATCGAGATACTCCCTGAAAACCCTGTTCATGAGGTCCATGAATACTACTGCTGTATTGGTGAGCCCAAATGGCATCACCCTGAACTCGTAAGACCCATACTGTGACAGGAAAGCGGTCTTGGGAACATTCTCCTCTTGGATACGCAGTTGATGATACCCTGACCTCAAGTCGACCTTGGAGAAGTAAGACACCCCTCTCAATTGGTCAAATAAATTATCAATCCTAGTTAACGGATACTTATTACCTAACATAACCTTGTTCAGCTCCCTATAGTCCAAGCATAACCGAAGTGAACCATCTCGCTTCTTTACCAACAACACCGGTGCACCCCACGGTGATGTACTCCGCCGAATAAAATCCTGACCCAAGAGATGTTGAATCTTCTTTCTCAACTCACGCATCTCTGAAGGGACCATACAGTAAGGTGTTCAAGAAATCGGCCTCGTCCCTAGTGCTAAATCGATTACAAACTCGATTTCTCTACTGGGTGGCAACCCTAGTAATTCTTGGAACACATCCTCAAAGTCCCTCACTACCGGGATTGAATCCAATGGGACTACCACCTCTTGTGAGGTTTCCTCCTCGATATAGTATAAGTGTGTGCGCAACCCTCCCTCAAGTAGTGGCTTCTCTATTAGGAACATCTCCTATCCCAGAATGCAGAACACAATTGTCCTCTCGTAACAATCCATAGTCACCCGATAACCTGCCAACCAATCCATACCCAGGATGACATTGTACCCCTCCATATCTAACACTAAGAGGTCTACTGCAAAACTAAGACTCCCAATCAAGATGTCCACCCCCTAAAAAATTGAGTGAATCAAATCCCCGATGCCTACTGGAGACTCTACACACATACGAAGACTACCGGCGGTCTCTAGTAGCCCAGCCCATTTAGCAAAATTATATTTAATGAATGAATTTGATGCTCCTGTATTAAAAAGTATACTACCCTCATGACCATGAATGAGAAACATACCCTCAACTACTGGCGGTGCCTACTGTGCTGGAGGATTGGGAACATCCAGGACGTTATACACACGCCCATAGTGCATTTGCCCCTATTATTATGGGGTGGGTGGGGGTGGTACTGCTGGCGGCATCTGTCCTTGTTGCCCCTGTTGGGCACCCTGCTGATGACCTCTGACCCTCTGGGGGCACTCCTTCTTGAAGTGTCCTGGCTGGCCACAGACAAAATAGCATTTCTGACAGTCCCCTTATCATTGGCCCTGCTGGCCTCTCCCATTGTTCCCTTAGCCCTGACGGCCCTGAGGAACCTACTACTGCTAATTTGGGCCTGACTGCCCTTACCTAAACCCCTGTCCTCCCGGTCAGAACCTACCAGGCCTAAATTTCTTAGCCTGACTCTCCTGCTGACTCCTAGTCTGCTGCTGAGTACCACTCGTGTTACCACCAGTAACTACCTTGCCCTGCTGGCTCGGCTCCCCTACTCTCTTGCTCCCCTTCGCATAGAAGCGATGATCCTGGAAATATACATGGGCGGCATTAGCGACATCGGTATAAGTCACTAACACCGGATTCCAAATCAAATGCGGCCTGATCCTTTGAGCTAACCCATCCATGAACCTCGCCTTCTTCCGCTCTTCATTGCTCACCTCATTTGGCACAAAATTCGCCAAATGAGTGAACTCTTCCTCATAGTCTGCCATTGACTGGTCACCCTATACTAACTCACTAAACTTCTTCCTCATCACAGCCTCTATCGCGGGTGGAAAGTATTTGCGATCGAACTGCACCTAGAATTCGGATATCGTCATCAAATCACGCTCCTTAATGGTGGTAACTGACTCCCACCACTGTAAAGCTTCCCCCGACAGACGAAAGGTAACAAGCATCTATTTCTTCACATCGGTACACTCTAGCATGCGCAGATGGCGCCGAATATTCTTCTTCCAGTCACAAGCCTCTACTACATTGGTGCTACCCCGAAACTCAGGTGGGTGACCCTTCTGAAAGGTCTCCCTAACTCGTTGCCAAGACGGTGGCCCCACTCGAGCCTGAACTACTGGTGCCACTAGAGGTGGTGCCTGGGGTTGTGGAAAATGAGTTGTCATAGCTCGCATCGCTATCTCGACTGCCTGTGCCACTATCACTGCCACCTGAGTAGTGGAGATCAACTCGGGTGGGGGTGTGGGTGGCAGTACCTGTGGCTCCTGATGAGCCTCCCTGAGTTCATCCCTAGCCTCAACCCTCTCCACTCTCTGCCTCTTCGGTGGCATCTAAAAATAAATCGAATTGTATAAGTACATAATTTATACAAAACTAATAGAAGAAATATGATATCTCAAAAGCGGAAAATGAATCAACCGTCCTAATAATACGGCTCTATATCAACTTAACGCTACGCTGAAATGTAGTAAGCCGCACAGATCCTAAGGACACTAGAACATGATGCTCTGATACCATCTGTGACACCCCGCCTAATTAACCCCAGGTGATCAGTCCTAAATTAAATTAGAATAGGTTTCTCAGTTGGTTCATTCTTAGCATCACTGTCGCCATTTTAATTACTAACCACCTAAGTGAGAAAATTAGACTGGTGCAATTTTTTATCTTTCATTAACTTAAATGAAATACTCATGGGGAAACAAATTAATATAAACAATCACAAGTAACTGAAACCATCCATTCACAATTAATTAAATGACTGAATAAACCATCGGTTCAAAAATCCAACAAAATTAAAGACAGTAATAAAACTCCACAGGTTTGACATAAGTACTGAGTAAAACTGTGAGCAACATGCTCGAGTAGCTGATATGAAAACTCTATACTAGAATTGAAAAGAACGAGGCGCCTAACAAACTCCCGCAACATGCATATATGCTGCAACAACGGATCCCTGGAATGAGTCAAGCCCAGCATTCCTGTGGCTCGACACCTAAAAAGTTTTCAAAAATTTTTATAGCAAGGGTTAGTACCCAAAACATTTGGCAAATGATTAACTTGCAGTAATAAATGTATATGCATGTTCTTCATATTTTAGCTAGTGCATCACTCCCTTGAGAACATCCTCACCCCTTTTCTAATGTGCACTACTAACGCCTTAATT
The DNA here is from genome assembly GCA_949130495.1 of Sambucus nigra. Classification (NCBI taxonomy): domain Eukaryota; kingdom Viridiplantae; phylum Streptophyta; class Magnoliopsida; order Dipsacales; family Adoxaceae; genus Sambucus; species Sambucus nigra. The sequence goes on along the minus strand of OX422220.1, from coordinate 393,711,214 downwards.
AATTTACCTAGTTATTTATCGCATGACTAGATAACTAATATACCCCTTGCAACTACCCTGCTCTAACCGAGTATGCCAAAATTATGACTTCTAAGTTATTATCAACATCAACTTAATTAATCATTTCCCTTTTTAAATTCATATAACTTCCACACCTTTTATAAATATAATACAATTCACGATCTGTATTATTTAGCCCGTATATAATTATTTACGTAATTATATACTTATAGTCATATCACAATATGCACATTTATGCTGAAATAATAATTAATAAAGAACATCCTCTCGAGTAATAACTCACTGGATGTATATTCTCTAAAGTGCTATCCCACTAGGTATATTCACATAACCTAGTTACCCCAAGTCAGAATCGCTGACTAACTTGGTTAATACATAAAAATTGGAGGTGGTCATATTCCTTCCCTAAAAGTGAGATGCCCTCACCCATATAATGGACGCTATGACCTGGGAATATACTCACCCTACTCCTCAAGCTAGGGGATTCATTCTCTACGTGCAACCTCCCCCTATAACACTAGAGTATATAATAATAATATCTAACCACTGATATTAATGCACAAACCATATATATACTATTGCACACCGTATGTATGTATATATATATATATATATAAATATATAAACTATCCCGGCTATACCGTGTACTAAGTCCGTAACACAAGCCTATTCAAATTATTAAGAGTTTATGGCCCAGCTCTAATTATTAATTAATTTGCACATTAATTAATGAAATTACTTTTTGGTGTCACCCCAACCAATATATTCGGACTTACTCTCGTGGCCAAAAATAAAACAATACTGGAGTCTAAATTTTCGACCCCAAATTATTTAGTTTTCACTCTAAATAAATTTAACGCCTTCGTATCAATCAACATATATGCTCGGACTCGCCCACTCAATCCGTATTTAATTATTTCAAAATATTCTTTCCAAAATTTAACCGTAGTATGTCACACATAAATTTCCTCCAAATCCCAGTTAATTTTCCTTCACAATTAATTAGATTGTATCCTTATGTTTATTTCTCATTACCTAAGGTATAGGAAAAGAATTTTAATTAAATTCTCCTTATATATATAAACTGGCCGAACTGCGAGAATTTTCCGACTATCGATCGGTCGATCCCCAACACTCGATCGATCGATCGTACAGGTCATCGTCTTCTTCGCCTTCTGTTTCATCCATAGACAAAAATCTCCAAATCCTAACTTCTTCTACAGAAAAACCCAAGTCTTCCCATCAACAATACATACCAAAAACCTCATAAGGGACCCCCATAAAGTCCACAAACACCATTTAATTTACGTTCTCTACTGTTTTTCATAAATTGGGGAAAAATTCGTCTTTATTCGTTAACCCATTCAACATCAAATCTGTATCTAAATTTTGTTTCTAATTTATCTGGGTTTACACATCTTACCAGATATATTTACAAATCTCAAATTATACATCAATTGCTACACAATTTAGGAATTCAGAATATTGGTTTAAAAAAAATCCATGTTTATACCCTTTACATCCTAAAACGAATTTTGATTTCTCACATCACATAAATATGAATCGAAAAGCAAATTAAATTCTACCGTAAGTTAACCACTTGCCTTACGATTTAATAGTCTGAATCGAAGTTGTGAATTCTAAACTTGGCGATGAAATCCCCTCTTTTGGTTCTTTCCTTTATCCCCCAAATTGCCTTTAACTGTCTCTTAGGTTTTCCTCTCCCACTAAGTGTTTCCTAATTTCACATCAGTCATTCCCCTTTTTCTCTTAATTAGGTAAAAAGGCTAAATCCCGTTTTTGGCCTAATGGGCTATGCCTAAAAATGTCCTGTGACCCGTTTACTACCCCCGAGTACACTTTTCTGACTATCTCGGACCATCCGAACTCAACCGTATACTCAAAATTGGTAACCGAATTAATTTATAAAAATCCTTATCTCACACCCAAATTAGTCTATAGCAACTCCCGGCTGAGATAAGTACATACCCCGTCACTAATACCCGAAATGACGTAAATAATTCATTACTATTCACTTAGTAATTATTTTTTCCTAAATATTAACCATTCACTCCCCGATTAATATTTAAATAAATATTTCCATAATTAATCCAATTAAAATTACGACACACAAGTAATTTTGAATTCTCGAATTAATTAAATATTAAATGCACAAGAATACGGGGTGTTACATACATAAATGTACAAACTCCATATATTTATTACATCTATTCTACATTTTCTAATTATATGTTCATGTAAAACATATCAGTTATAGGGGTATGGAAAACGGGGAATTTTGAAACCTCTTTTTTTCATGTAAAACATATCAATCATATGGGTACAATGAAGACAACTTTGACTCGCATCAACAAAAACACGATAATGCAACTGAATCGTATGGGACTATCTAATAACATGAATACAGGATGAGAACAATAATCCTATAATTCTAAAAAACTAAAAGAACTCAAAAGTCCAGATATTTACCTTTAGCCTTCACATCTGTCTCCGCCATCCTTTTATAGCTTCTCCTAACCCCACAAACTTTCTCGACCACTCCCATCTTCACTAGAAGCTGAGGCTCCACTGGCCTGGGCACCTTGGGTGGTGTGCTACACCTTATCAGATCCCAATTCAAACCTTTAAAAAAGGGGTGTTTTTTAATGTCGGTCGCTCCCCTCTTCATCCCGAGTCGTTGATTCATATCCTTCACAAGCAAACCCCTTATAAAATTAAATAAACACAAATAATAAAAAGAGATTGAATAAACTTTCAGGCTACAAAGCAAGAGTGGAAGCCTCATCGTGCATCTTAAATGAGAGAGAGTCCAAAAAATGAGAGAGATTCCAAACAATAATGAAATAATAGGAAATTTAATGGAAATATAAAGTGATAAAGAGGGATATGCACAGTCATTTATCCAAATTCAATGTAAAAGCTGACGTGAATGACGGAGAGTGAAACCAAACGGTTGATAAAAAAAATTAAATGCTTAAATGATTTCAGCCTCCAAATGGCTAGCAAAGGAATGGAAGGGGAAAAGTTTCGTCATTTACTGTGGATCAAAACCAAGAAGTTAAAAAGATCACATTAAACTTGTGTGATTACGTGGATTCCTTTGTGATTGAGCCACTTATTAGAGTGCTCTATAGATATTAATAGGGCATTTATTGCTCTCACGTGTCAATCCTCTAAGAGGAGAGACCAAAATTATATTATGTTATTAGATTGTTTATGTATAAGGAGGTGTTCTACATAACGTTATTAACAATATGTGAAAGGGTAGGATGGTCAAAATCCTCGGGATAGTCGGGGTAGGGGAGTTTAGGGATGTCTAAAAGTTCAAAACTGGTATCTGGTGAGACTACCATTCAAAATCCCCTAACATGAGACACGTTACAATATCCACCTACCGTTGCATGAAAATAGAACTCTCGTACCATATTTATATCGACATCCCTACTCATAAATAGTATAGGCTCCCATATTCTATCCACAAACCAATATGGTAAGAAGGTTCCCTCAATGGTTGATCGGAAAATTGGTCTCTTAATGAGGATCCTACCTGGTAATAACATGTAGTGATGTACCTCTCACGGTCCTCATAAGTGACTCATCGTAGTGGGTTATAACGTGAATGCAGAGGAGGTAGTACATCTTTGGATTTTTTTCCCATAATGAGATAGAAACAAAACAATTGGTAAACAATGGTTGTAAGAGGTATAGGATAACTAAATGGTGTCTACTAAGGACAAATGCAATCCAAAACACCAACCACCAATAAGAAAATATTTCAACCAGTGACTTAATACCAGTGAAATCAAAAAACCCAACAATGATAGGAATACAATAATTTTTTAGAATCTATTTTAGATAACCATAAAGACCAATTATGTCATTTTAAATTTTCAGTTGCTTAGAGCACGCATTTATATTCATATAGCAAAAAATTGAAAAATATGATTTCACATATACTAATTTTGGATTCACACTAATAACGATCTAAATCTAACTACAAGTATTAAAAAGTCCAATGATGCAATAAAATCTCACACTAGAGGAGAGTGTGCACACATATTAATGTCCAACACTAACCACTTTACCAGATTTAATAGAAGTATTCAATCACACTTTTAGAAACATAGCCACTTTGTAGAAGACTGTGACACCCGCCTAATAAAATAACGGGTGATCAGTCCTATACCAAATTAAAATAGGAATCCCAGTTGGATCATCCTTAGCATCACTGTCGAAAACTTTTTAAAACTTACTAATCACCTAGTATTCCAAAAGCTGGTGCCAATTTTAACTTTTTAATTAAATAAAATAGTACGTGTGGAAATAAATATAAACCATTTACACAACTGAATAAAACTCAACTGAATAATTAATTACACAACTTTCCGAATAAACCATCGGCCACCAAAGTGAAATAATCCAAAACAAATATCCAACACAGGAATAAAACAAATCTGAAAACTAAATTGAAAATCTGGGCGACATGCCCTAAATGAAACTGAAACTGATACAAGATTCCTACTCTAGGAATGAATAAATGATGGGTCTAATCCAAACTCCTGCTAGCATCCACATATGCCACAGCTCCGTGTCCCTGGAATAGAATATTAATCCTGCCATCCCTGTGGATGGACACCTAAAAGGTTTTGAAAATAGTTTTATAGCAAGGGTTAGAACCCAAAACATTTTGAAAATATTTAGCAAGTGAATTAACTGCAGTAATTTAAAATGCATGAATCCGCTTCATATTTAAGTTAGTGTCGCACTCCCTTGTGGACATTCTCACCCCTCCACTAATGTGCACACCTAACGGTTACGTTAACCCCCACCTAATTGTGCTACCCTGTTCAACTAGTCCTGGTATAACCTTCCCTTTCCATACTACTCTAACCTGAGTATAATGATTCTTTAATTATAAATTATATCACAATTAACTTAATTAATTCCTCTTAAATAGTAGCATATAACCGTGTGACAAGTTATATAAAGTAAATACATCACACACTGTATTATTACCCGCACATAATATTTGCTACCATTATATACGTACCTTTACCACAACATCCACACATATAACATACGTATATCCATCCCTTCGAGTATACCCTCACTGGATGATTCCCTCTAAAATGCTATCTCACTAGGTGTGCTCACAAAATCTAGTTTCCCAAGTTGTAATCGCTCACCAACTTGGACCAAAATATAAACATAGTGGAGGCGGTCATATTCCTTCCTTGAAAGTGAGATAAATTCCTCACCCATATATACCAGACGCTATGACCTGGGGATATACTCGCCCTACCCCTCAAGCTAGGGGATTCACCCACATCGCGCAACCTCCCTTGATAGCATTAGAGTATATAAATTGAATAAATATCTAGTCACTGATATTTAATATCACACACAATATATACACATATATATACTATCACTACACCGTATATATAATATAAACCCCGGCTTTACCGTGTACTCAAAATCCCATACACTGCCTGTAATTTCCAGAGTCTGTGGCCCGACTCAACACAATTAATTTTCTCACTTAATAATTTATCATCTTTCCGAGTCTATGGTCCGACTCTAATATAATTAATTCACGCCTCAATTAATATAATACTTTCCCTGAGTCTATGGTCCGACTCTAATTAAATTAATTAACACACCCATTAATTTAGTACCTCCCCGAGTCTATCGTCCGACTCTAATTAAATTAATTAACACACTTATTAATTTAATACCTAACTGAGTCTACAATCCGAATCTTATTAAATTAATTAACACACTCATTAATTTAATACCTACTCGAGTTTACAATCCGACTCTTATTAAATTAATTAACACACCCATTAATTTAATACCTACCCGAGTCTACAATCCAACTCTTATTAAATTAATTTACATATTAATTAATCAACACAAATCCGAGTCTGTGGTCCGACTCTAATATAATTAATTTACACATTAATTAATTCATACCAAACTGAGTCTGTGGTCCGACTCTCAGTTAATTAATTTACACATTAATTAATTTATACCAAATCCCGGGTCAACATCCCGACCCTAAACTAATTAATTACAACATCAATTAATTTAATACTTTTTCGAGTCTACCCTCTGACTCTATCTTCATTAATTATCACATCCATTAATTTAATAACTTGGTGTCACCCAACCATTATCCCCGGACTCATTTTCTTGGCCCATAACTTAATATTTCCCGAGTCTATGTTCCGACTCCAAATTAATTACTCTCTCTCAATAATTAATTTAATACTTTGATGTCACTTAACCAACATACCCGGACTCACTCACTTGGTCCAATTTTACACCTCATAATTTCATTCCCAAATATTCGCCCACAATGTGTCACACATTCATCTCCATAAATTCCCCAATTATATCTACCTATAATTATCAACATACCCGGACTCACCCACTTGGTCCATATTTAAATATTTCACCTCAATTCTTTTAATGATGTACTATCACCCAACTACAATACCCGAATTTTATTCCTCGGTTCGATATTAACACAAATATTTATTTTCTCAAAATACATCCATTTGTGACATACAATTTTCACCCTCCTAAACCCAACTTTAAATCTCTCAAAAGTGACTAGAAGGTATCCCTTGTATTTATTTGACTCTAAATAAATAAACCTCAAAAAGGAAAATAATTAATTTACTCCATAAGAAAAAGGAGCGAACTGCCAAAAATCCTTGACCATCGATCGATCGACCAATTCCACTCGATCGATCGATCGATCAGGTCATCTTCTCCTTCACCTCTGTTTTCCACCATTGACGAAAATCCAAGGTTTTTAAACCTCTAATCACATCACCCCACCACATCAACATGGTTAATTTACTCCCAACACATCATAGGCCCTTAAGATGATAAATTTCTCCACTTATCTCATAATTTCCGAAATGAGTTTTCTCCATTAAAATTCAATTAACTGTTCTACAAACCAAATTTCAAATTCAAATACCACCAGTTATATTTCGGATTCTCACTTAAAACATATATCCATACTCAGAGATATACAACACAACAATTTTTACTTTGAATCTCATTTAATAGTTCCATGAACAAAACCCCATTTTTGTACTCATTTATCCCCAAAACTAAATTTGGTTTACACATCACTATGATATGAATTGATTATCATCAATTTAGAAATCACAACAGTTAACCACTTGCCTGGAATTGTTCGTAGTGTCTGATCCGTTGGTGTAGTCCCTTAATTTGGCTTCAACATCCCCAAATTGGCTCTTGATTTTCTTTCCCCCAATTTTCCTCTCAAGCCCTAGGCTTAGAGTTGAGTTGACTGTCATTCCCTAATCTCTCGATTAGGTTAAAACATCAAATCCATTTTTTGGCCATGTGGGCTTAATTAAAAAGGCCCAACTCACCCCGTGTGGGCCCGACTATGCCCAAAAATACCCCGAGACCCAATTACTACCCTAAGGTACTCTTTTCTGACTATCTCGACCCATCCGGACGCAACTATGCACTCGGAATTTCCATCGGAAATACATTTTGACATATTCAAATTTTGACCCCAAAATATGACACACATTAATTCGAACAATTAAACTTAAAGTTGCCAATTATAATTAATTCGGCTCACTCAAATAAATTTTCCAACTCATGAATTTAAGTTTCTACAATTTAAATATTTTATAACTCCCAAAAATAATTAAATATTTAATCCTCAAAATTACGGGGTGTTACAAAGACGATCGAAACAGTCTTTAAAATGACCATTCCTTTTGGAATGAGTGTAAAAGTATTATTATGTTGGATCCACCTTCTTCGTGTTCGGGGAGAGTCTAAAAGGGGAGAGTGGGTGTACTAGTTGACCCTTTAACAAATGTGATCTCTTTCTTTGCCTTAGATTCTTATGACATGTTATATACAAGACCCATTTTATCCTCTGTGGATTGATATAGTGTGAGGAGAATCTTAATTATCTTCTTAAACTGCACTTTTAAGTGAACTTTCACCTTTTTAGACTCTATTAATTATTAAGTAAGATTATCATATTATTCTTCGAGTACATCACATGCACGCGATGAATTAAGGAGTGTCGTCTTAAAGGTAATAGCCTTTATATGCAATAGATTAATATATTTCTCCCCCTCTCTTAACTTATTGATGAGAATATCTTCTCGGGCTTTAAACTTGACTAAGAATTTGTCATTTTCCTTTAAGGAACTTTGCTTAGTCTCACACATTTTCATCTATTCAATAAGATCATTATTCACCTTCTCTATTTCAATTTATCCTTTTCATTTGCTAATTACTCTTCATTTGGACCCATCACCCCCCTAACATGCATTAATATTTTCAACATGCTGTAGTGTTTTCTCTCCGTTCAATGGGTTAGGTTGCTCATGAAACTCTTGCTTACCATTAAAAGCTTTCTTTTGCTTTCAAAATAGATGATTTTGTGGAAGAAATCATATATGTGATGTATATACATTCTTATTAGAAAATTCTAATCTAATCTAATATCCTTCTTCATAACAATTTGAATAAGCATAGTACCCCTTTACAGCACGATCACACAGATTTCTATATGCAAGAAAATCATTAATGGTCCAGAGTAATATTTCCTTTAAAGTAAAGGAGTCTGGGAGGTAATCACCATAAGCATGTACACCTTTATCCCATAAGGTTTTTAAGACCTCAATTAATAGTTCTAAGTAAACCTCGATATTATTGCGAGGCTATTGCAAACCCGATATCAACGCTGTTAACATCAAAAAAATTCTCTTTCTGCTCGTTAACGGCTCAAAGCTATAAGTTTCCATCATGACTGTCCAACAACTATACTTATGATTAAGAGTGTTATATGGGTTAATTATATCTACTAACAGTGCTACCCGAATGTTTCTAGCTTTATTTTCAAACTCCAACCAATTGTCATCCACCAACTTCCATATAGGGGAATCCACAGCGTGACATAACATACCATTAACTTATCCTTCATTTGCACGCCAAGTTAAGGCCTTTGTAGTTTGTAAATATTGAAACCACCTTTTTAACATAAAAATGGGAGGAAAATACCACAATACTTCTACAGGTGCTCCCATATTCACCCCGATCGTATTTTTTTCAACTTACACCTTGGTGTTCCACAAGTACGAAATTCAGTTGAATCTTGTACTCTTTTCTATAGAGTAAGTGATCATTAGGGCATGCATATATCTTTTCATACCCCATCATAAATATGGACACTATCTATATGTCATTTTTCATACCCCGTCCCAAACAGTTCATTATCTTCTGGGAGCAATTGGGCAAATAATTCATGCACATTTGAAAAGCTCATATCTGTCCACCACCTCTTCGCTTTCAAATTGAGTAGACTCACCAGTGTAGAAGTCTCTATAAACTTTTTACAGTCTTTGTAAAAGGTCATTTTGGCATCCTCAAGCAGCTTTTCAAATGATTTTGGATCCCCTATAAAGTCTTAATTTATCATCTCAAACATATCTTCCATATAACTAGCATCTTCTAGATTTTCCACCAAATTATCATGATAGTTGGGTTCACCCATGTTGACATGTGACAAAGCTGAATTAGGAGCAACTCATGCCATATCTATAGATGATAAGTTTAGTCAATGTCATCATATAAATGTTCTTTAATTTCATTTAAACACCATTTGAAGTAATCTCCGCATGATGTACATGGCCACCACACCTATTCCTCAGAGTGTACCGATATTAAGACTGTAAATATTAATTTTACAAATGTGATTTTTGTACAATCAAACCCTTTGGATGATTTAAGATCAATTTTCCAGACCACGAAGAAAACATCACATGTTTCATACCTTGTGGAGTAAATTATTTACAATTGACCACTATGGAGTTGATTCTCCACGGATAATGATGATAAGAATACCGATTCCTGGGGTGGATCGATGGATACCTGTAGCACCCCGTATTTTTAAGAACTTAAATAATTATATGATTAATTATTATTGTGGGATTAATTAAATTAATATGTGAGAATTAATTGGTGATTAATCCGAATTTAAAAATAAATATTAACTAGCGTCACAATGGTTAATACTTATTAATGAGATTTATTTAATATTACCGAGTGAACAAGTAATATGGAATTCTTGAATCTGATAAATTATCGAGAGTGAAATATATGACAGTTTGGTATATTAAGTCGGGACAAACGTGCGAGTCATGACAGGACTAATTGAATGAAATATAAACGTAAATTATTTTTAAGTAACTCTTATCGTAATTTCGAGTGCGCCGATAAGTCCAGGAGGGTCGAGATAGTCAAAAAACACTAACCGGATATTTCATTTAGACTCCAGAAGATTTTAGGCCAAACCGACACCCCGTAGGGATAATTTTGTAATTTTAATTTTTGGATAAATTAAATGGATGAAAATTGGGAGTTTATTATATCAGCTACGTGGGCGAAATTAAACACACATTCACATAACTCAAGAGAGAGTAACAAAGAGTGAGGGAGAGCAAATACCAAGGAGCCAAAGCTTTTAGGCATCATCTTCCACCGTCGTGACCACCATCGTATAGATCGGAAGATGAGGAACGCATCTATACCAACATCACCAACGGATCAGACTGTCATATTCGAGGCAAGTGTTTATTACTTGCGTGATTTAGTAATAATTATGTTCATGATTAAAGTAGGGGATAACCCATCAATTTATGAGATTTAATTTTGATGAAAACTTGATGATTTGATTCATATTGTGTCTGAGATTATAAGAGATTGAATTCCTTCATGTAGATAGGATATCATCCACGAATTTATAATAATTCCCATGAACAAATCTGAGTTATAGTAGTTCTTGAATTGAAATTGGAAAAGTTAGGGTTTTAATGGTTTAATTTGGGGATTTAGTATTTAATTTATGTATTATAAAGAATTAGTGATTCTAGGTTGTTAGAAATCATCTAAATATGATAGAACATCAATTGGGTTTGCTGTTTTGGTGTTTGGGAATGAATAGTAGAGGTTTTAGAGGTGTTAATGGTGGAAAAATGCTGGAATCTGGGCAAGAAGACGAAATAGTGTATCTCACGCGATGTCGTTTGTAGTCGTTCGAGCAAGATAGGGATGTCACGCGAAGTCACTCGAACCACACATGGAAGTCGTTCCAACAATGTTTCCATCTGGTTCGAGGGACGAGGTAAATTATGGGAATTTTCTTAGAATTCATTTTTGGAATTTTCAGTTTGTTGGAGTGAGAAAAACTGCCAGTTAGTAAATTTAAAATGAGACAAGTTTATGAGAAAGTGAGTGAAATTTATACTTTAAATATTTCGGGAAGAAGACTTACCCTGAAGATTACAAGAGAGTTATGGTAATCTAATAATATTATACGATACGTAACAATGAGAATAAAATACATATGGTAAGTATGCAACTAGGTTGGGAGAATACCTATAAATTTTAATAGGATGTGTGTATGCCAATTATTTGATATTTTGTTAAAGTGCACTAATGGGCGATGACCCGGGGGTGCAAGGTTATGTTGTTTAATACACTAAAGGGTGATAACCCGTGGGTGTAAAGTTTTTATTTAGTGCACTAATGGGTGATAACCCGGGGGTGCAAGGATATTGTATTAAGTGCATTAATGGGTGATAACCTGGGGGTGCTGGATCATTTTATTTATAGCACTAATGGGAATTCAAACTAGTGGTGCAGGACTGGAATATATATTTACAAGGATGTTGTGACTATGTATATATATATATATATATATGGGAAATTCTACTAAGAGAAACTAGTAGTTATGGAAACAATGACATATGAAAAAATCTTACTGAGATAAAGATTTAAATACTCTAAGAGTGAATATGAAAGGTAGTAAAATGTGATAGACTACTTATGAGGTATTGTATGGGTGATACGGAAATACTACAGTTGATTGTAGATAGTGTTACGTGACTTTGAACTAGTTAACTTGGGTAGAATTACTAGTACTAGATAGAAGTTGCGATAGGAGTGCACAATAGAAGAGAGGTGAGAACTTCATGTGAGAGAACGAATCGAACATGCACATAATACTTACTTTAAGGTAGTTTTAAATACTTTCTAAAACATATTTGTACACATCGGTCTTTGACCTGTCTCTTGCATCTCTTTTCTCTCTTGCTATATACATATGTATTATATCAGGTGCTCATCCACAGGGACACCAGATTTAGAGACTTAGATTACTTGGCGTGCTACGGCTAATGTGGAAGTTGTAGGTCTTTGCATTAGATGCTCCTATCATTTATCTCAGTTCATCTGGACTTTTCATTTAGAGAATATGTCGCCCATTCCTTAGACATTTTATCAGAGATTGTATTTAATTTACTTCTATTCATTTCGATTGGATTTAGTTTTACTATGGTTTTGTGGATGAGAGTTTTGAACTGGAATGTTTTATCCAGTCGCATTTATTTCAGTATGTGATTCAAATTTATTATTTATTTTATTCAGTTGAATGGTGAAGGGATTATATTTAAATTCTTGGACTTTATAAATATGATTTTTGGTTACAATTTTAAAAAGGAAAATATTTTGGCACTAGCTTAATTTATATTAGGTGATTAATAAAGTTAATGTTTTTGACAGTGATGCTAAGAATGAACCAACCGAACATTCTATTTTAAAATTTTATAAAGGACTAATCACCCGATATTAAATTGGGCGGAGTGTCACAATACCGAAGTAAGAGGAGCTTATTGTAGGATAGTGTTGGATTTGCATCATTTGATGTGGATAACTTGATGACATTATTGTATAGCTTAGTGGATCTCTATGTCCTTCTTAGTATGTGTATGTCTATTTACCTGAAAACAATGTTGAATATAGGTTTTTCACAAAATGTATATTTCCTCATCTTCTACTTATTTCGGTTGGTTTTGGCTTCATTTAGATACAAATATCCTCCATCCTCACATAACTTAATAAAGATAAAACTCCTTCTAAATAGAATTTGGTGTTTGTGTGTGTGACCTACTCTGTGACTTATTCATATATCGGGACCTCAAAGTTTCAAGAAGAGACTTTCTTTGTACTTTCCTCGTTTAAATTTTGAAGAACAACTTTGTTTCGGGATGAAATTTCCAATCAATTAAAATGTTACGCCTAGGATAAATAAGAGTGTTAGCGTGTTTGCAAAGAGTGTGGTGATTTAAATCTCAAAAAGAAGTTTTTCCAATCTAAGGAAGATAAAATATTTGCTCATTGTTGAATATTGGTTTTGAATGCAGGATGAATGAATATGCCTATATTAGAAATAATGGCTTGTAAGAATTCAGACAAGGGGAGTGAAAAAATGTGATCTCAAGTATATCAAATGTTTTTATCAGCAAAAATAGTTTTGTCAAAGCTCTAACTCTTGGTTTGGAAAAGAAGACAATACATTAACTTATAGCCTTTGATTTTGAAATTTTATAAAAGTCTAAATGATACATGCCATGCTCCTAAGGTGTCAAGTAGTCACATCAGGGTCTAAGTCACCCAAAACGTTATACTTAACACAGTAACCCAGAATATCTTAAGCAAAGATCTTTTGCAAAAGTGACTTTCAATGTCAGTCGAACAAATTTTTCTGTAAGAACACTAGAAAAAACTATTACATCACTACAGTGAACCTGAGGTGAGCTAGGTTGTGCACCTTTTTAAAATTTTTGAACGGGGAAACAAGTGTTCAGCGAGATATTGTCACTGTAGCGAGGAGACCATCGTTGTCACAGAACTTTAGTGAGGCAAGTCGCGCCTCTATTTAGATATTTTTGAAATTTGAATAATATGTTCCAGCAAAAAGTTCAGCTGGAGTGAGGCATTCCATTATTACGACAAAACTGAGTTGAAGCAGGTTGCGCATGTATCCATATTTGATCTACTTCTATTTTGGAAGAGAATTTTCCAAAATAAATTTTGAGGCAAAACTCCAAGTATGTTTATTTCTCGCATGAACATAGATACTATAAATACATAACGAAATGAAATTCTTTATTAAATATATTTTTATATGAAAAGTACATTTGCATGTGTATTTGACAAAATTACTAAACCGTGGTTAGTTGAATTTTTTTCTCATTTTATAAAACAAATTAACTAAGATGAATCCAAGTATTCTATGTCTTATAAAATGGTAAGCTTGACGTTCGATATTGAATCAATTTGGTTCGTTCATGAAGCTTTCAGCTGACTTCTTGGACAAATATTCAAACACATTTTCGTCATGGAATTCAGACAATCTATCTTATGAATCACATCGAGTATACTATACTCTTAAAATAAAAAAATATAACAATGAAGTGACCCAAAAAGATACACAAACATTCCAAGAGGTGCAAAATAAACTTGTGGGAAGTAGTTGTGTCCTCACCAAACACTTGATTTTTGAAATTAACTAATATATGTTATTTTGGTGTTAAAAATGGGTTTTAGGTGTTATGAATTTAAAAATAACTTAGTGACACAAAAATAAGAACAAACACTCGAAGGCGCACAAAAATATATTGTGGGAAGTGACCATGTTATCATTGGGCACATGGTTTCAGAAATTTAGTAGTATACGTTCTATTAGGGGTTATAATTGGGCTTTTGGATAAAAAATCATAAATCAACAACTAAGAGCCTCAAAAGGAGGGACAAGAATCCCAAGAGGTAACAAAGTTACTTGTTTATTGTGACTATGTCCCAATTGCGGATACTGACTAATATACACTAATATTGGCTTAATAAAGGGGTATTGCAAGAATAAAGTGAATATAACAAAAAATTTAGCCAAAAAGAGACACAAATAATCTAATGGGTGCAAAATAAACTTATTGGGGAGTCTATGTGTTGTCATCAAACACAAGATTTCTTAAAATTGATTACTATATTCTTGTTTTTGGGTTAAAATGGTTTTAAGGGGCCATAAACTTGAAAATAATTTAGTGATGCAAAAAGAAGCACGAACACACCAAGAAACATAAAAATATCTTGTTGGAACTAATGGTGTCATCATTTAACACCCAGATTCAAAATTTGAATACTTCCCGTTCTTTTAGGTGTTAAAAAGATGCTTATGAGGGGTAAAAACCTAAATCAACAACTAAGAATCTTGCAAAAGAGGGAGGAAAATCCCAAGTGGTACCATAGTTACTTTTTATTGTGACTTTGTCCTCATCAGACTTCCGACTATAGATATTGACTATTATAAACTAATATTGAGGTTGGAAAGGGATTTTAAGGGTGAAATGAATAAATTAATGAAGTGCCCCAAAATGAGACACACACAATCTAAATGGTTGAGGGGAAGCGATCATGTTAACATCGGACAATCGATTTTTAAAATTGACTAATATACTTTTTTTTGGGGTTAAAAACTAGTTTTCGAGGTCATAAACTTGGAAAAAAACTTAGTGACACAAAAAGATGAATAGACACCCAAAGGCATAAAAATGTATCTAATGGTAAGTAACTGTGTCATCATTGGACACACGATTTTAAAAATTCAAAACTTTACGTTCTAGTGGAGTTAAAAATGGGCTTTGGGGAGCAAAAACATAAATCAAAAACTTGTAAGAGACACTTCCCATTGGGTAATCATATGAAGTTGTAATTTATCTTGTCACGTGGGTGTTTGTAGTAAAACTGCAGCATAAACCTTATTGATGGTAATGGGAAAATATACTTTGCAAGAGTGATGGTAGACAAACTCAATAATGAGGGGGAAATATTCTTAGGAGAGGAAATCAAGTGTAGGGAGCACAATAACTAAATTTGGTTCACCTTACTTAGGCTAGGACCATAGGAGATAGAATTTTATTTCACTTGGAATGGAAATCATTATTTAAATATGACCAATTTCTAAGAAATTTTACCTCTCAAAGTGTTACAGTGTTTATAATTCTCTTGGAATCTCTTCAAATCTCTTGAGTCTATTATGAAATTCTCTACTCTTTGTATATGATCTCTATTTGAGTATTGTTGGCATTTAGTTATTATATTTCCTATATTCATTCAATGGAATGAAGTATCGTATATAGTCTCAGCATCCATTTCGTGGGACCTTGAACCCCTTTTCCTCTTTTTGGACGCTTCTGCTAGTAAACCACCATCAACCATGTAAATGTGGGATAAACCACTAAGCGTGGTATAAAGTTATCTAATAAGATGGAAAAGAGTATTACTTCAGTAAATCATGATGATTGCATTGTCGAATACGTTATATAAATTCTATCGGCATAGGATTGTGCATAAAATGAATATTCCTTTATATCAAATAATACTTTATGTGTCAGAAGTTTTTACAGCTAATGACAAGTTTTTATCATGCAAACTAGTGGTTGATTATAACATGCTCCCTTAGGCGAGTTGTTTCGCATCATGATTAATTGTGTCAAGTTGTTTCGATCTCTATGTTCTATGGAATAGTTTTTTGGGGAACCTTGAGCTTTAGCTTCTTCGGTTCTGACTTGAGATTCTTTGATTTTAGTAGACTTAATATTTAAAGTATTCTATTTAACCTCTTATATGTAACATTAAATGAACATATTTTTTCCATCCTTAAGTGACTTGTCTCTAAGTTGGATTTTCTATAAATAAGCCCCTCCTACATTTGCCCCTTGTAGAGAAAGTTATTGTGTATACAATAGTTTTCACTACGAAAGACCTTATGCATTTTATTTGTAAGTTTAAACTCTGATGGATCCAAGACCCTAGGTACCTCTGTTTGATGAATCTTAAACCAAAAAACCTTCTACTAAATGACCTCAAATCAAATAACCTTATTTATACACGTATCCATTTTTGTATAGTTATACCTCACAAGTTCAAAACTGATCATTGGTATATCTTTGCATTAAATGCTAAGATAATTAACTATGACATCTCCATAACCTACTACCACTCATAGTCACAACACGATCTCTGAGACATCAGTTTATGAACCCATCATTTTGCCCCCAAATTCAAATGTTCATATATTTTAATGAAACATCATAAGATTATTAACAGATGGTCCTTTTAAAACCATATATAATAATTTATCTTTTCTCTCTTCAAAATCTTCTAACTCTTTACCAACATTGAATCTTTTAAACCTTCTTCTTCTAAAAAAAACTTCATTTCCTCTTCATTCTTTGGTGATCGTAATCTGTTTTGACCCCTTTTTCTAACATTTTCATATCCTTTCTTTTGTTTATATTGTTCTCTTAATAATAATGGCATCATCAATCAAGGTTATGAAGGCTTATAGGGAGGGCTCAAGTGTTACACCATCGAATGTCATTTTCTATCAACATCGCCATGCTCCATTGTTTAAAGAGAGAGACAAATTTTTGGATGAATACAGGGCCTTTATCGTGAATTTGAATGGGGTAGATGATCATTTGGTTGCAGAAGATGAACTAGGGAGTCAGTTTGAGGGAGGTAATCTACCCTCTTACAGTATTTTGAGGATTCGGTTGGACATGGGAGATTATCCTTATAATATTTTTCTTTCATTTTAAGGAACCAAATGGTTCACGTGACGGTTTCACTACTTATACAACTTAAATCTATAAATAAACATGATGTTAGAGGATGCCTTTTCTAAAAGTAACTCTTCACTCCACCAGCTAATATCTTGATGTCTGAAACATTCGTGGCATCTTGGTGTGGCTTCATATTCACCTTAGAGGATGTTTTTGAATTGATTGGGATAGTGCCCTTTTTTACCTTCCATATAAAGATCAACCTCTAGATAATGAGGAAGCTAAAGATCAAATGGGAGTTGACAAACTTTGCGTTGAGTGCATATGTGATTCCTCCAAACAAATTTACTCAATTAATCAATTATTTTTATACGGTTCTAATAAAGTTTACTAAGGAGCAGAAGGCAAAGGTTATAATACCTACTATACCATTTGGGACTGAAAAAGATCACCCATTTGAGCTAGGTTCCTATCTTTAATTTATTATCTCACGTTTCTTCCTTCTTGGTAAACCCAATGATCATTCATGTAAATATTTGATAAATTTTTCATTCAGATTGGCTCGTGGAGTCAGCATTCCTTTAAACACTATAATATTGGATCCTTTGTATACTTGGTTAGATAGAGCTCATTTGGATATGGATCATTTTGTTAAAAGATATAATATTTCCAATTTTAGCAACACAATTCTTCTAATGGGGCTCCTTTATAGTAGGTTCACTAAGATTGATCCAATGGAACTCCCAGCTATATGTTCCCAGTTAGACTCTTAATATTATTGAATTCGAACCACAAATATAGCAAGAAGTGATTTTCCATTAATATATGTTTATGGTCCTTTCATCGACTAACCTTAGACTGAGAAAAATTATGCTAAGACGTGGTCGTTCTTTAAGAACGAAGACTTCATGGTCCACTCAATAAACTCAGAAGAATATATGAGTGGAGATCCTTCATTGGTTGTGTTTCTTTTGCTTACTCCTAGACACCTTAATTCATTAAATGAGTGGGAGAGAGAGAGAGAGAGAACCAAGATTACAGCCCCATCACTATGCTAGGAGATTTGTCTTTGGCCAAGGTATTCACCTTTCAATTTACTGAAATAGTAGAATTGATAATACTTTCTCTACTTATAACCTTGAATTCACACGACGCAATATATTTTCTATGCGCATAGAGTTTAATAGAAAGATGTCCATTCGTGGTAAAAAAGTTAAGGTGATGTTTCAATGATTTGGCTTTGCCACTTTGGGGGGTTCCATCTCAAGTAAGGTAATCCAGTGTAATAACTCAACCAATTTATTCCGTTGTCAAATGTTTTGGGGCTAATGAGATTGGTGTTAAAAATAACTCTATTGTTGCTCTAGAGTTTGAATTAAGTGCTACCAACCTTGGGTTACCTTTAAGTTTCTTCTAAAGTGGTTTGTGTACCCTTAGAGTCATATATCCCCCAAATTTGGATCTTGCGAAAAAATCATATTTAATGGTAGATGATGTTCTATCCAAAATTGATCCCATTATAATTAGTTCAGATGATGTTGTAGGTCTTTTAGAACGATGTTACCCTACCGATGATTTCACTATTTCTTATGTTTATATAAAATAAGTTGTTCTAGAAGTTTGAAGGGAGGAAGGTACTCTAAATAATGTGCCTCCTCAATGAAAGAGATATTTGAGGAAGAAACTAAGCGATACACCTGTGATAATAACTTTAACTTATTCTCAATTGGTTCCTTTAAGACCTTTGAAATGATAAACAAAATGATGATGTGGAAGCTTCTTCTAAGTGTGATGTCTTTCCTTAGTTATCTTTGCTATCCCAATCAGTGAGTCTTTTATTTAATTAGGTGATTTATGTCTTTAAAGCAAGAAGTATGTTTTATAACATTTTTTTGGTTCTTCTCCTGCACGATTCTCCTTCATCTCCAATGATTATTGTAAATACATCATCAAATTATTTTCATTATCATTATTTATCTCAATGTTATAACTGTAGGTGAGCTTAGTAGACACACATGTGTTTCCTCAAGATATCTTCCTCTTGTTCGTGAGACCATTATTGAAGTAGTTTCCCTTTTAAATAAAATATAATTATCTTCATACTTTTTAGCAAAGATTTTATGAGCTACATCTCTTTATGGTGTTTCAGCCTTCCATGAGTGAAGAGAGAGACCGACCAGCTCTCCCAGTTAAGATTGGTCAATTTTTAGTTCCTTTTGGTGCAATAGTGGAACCTCAAGCTTCTTTTGGTAATGCAGTAGTTCAAGATTTAGGGGATGTGATTCGTACTCCTTATATTAATGAGGTAACTCCTTGGAAACCTCCTTATAACTTAGATCAGGATACTCACAAAATTTACACTTTGTAAATCAACTTAATAAATTACTACTAAGGTTTACATTAAACAATTAACACTTTGTAAGTTAACTTGAGAGATCACTACTATGAATTTTATCAAAATTTACACTTCGTAAGTTAACTTAGTGCCTTACTACTAAGGTTTATCTAAAATAATTTACACTTTGTAAGTCAACTTAGTAGCTTACTATTAAGGTTTTTCTTTAAATTTAGATACACCTCTTGGCGACTCAACAATAGTTGTGCTAAGGTTTTGGCTAACCATTATGTTTCAATTGTCCATGCATCCTATTATAGAAATCAACCTGCTCGAGGCTGCTGTTATCCCTTATGTTGGGGTGGATCTAGATTCTCCAGCTCATTTTCACATGTCTTCTCATGATTACCAAAGTTCTACGGCTAATGTAGGGAGAGTGATTCTAGTTTTGAGCCTCTTTTGCCAAAATGTGGCACCAGTGACAGGTTCTTGAGGATAACGCTATCATTACAACCTAATTTTATTATGTGCTCCATCATATTCTAACTTATCATACGGAGACTTTCACTACTGACTGTGTGATACCTCACAACATAGTAATATGCCATCATCCCTAAGTGATTTCTATCATTGTATCCAAGATTGAGAATATTTCACCATCTTCCTTGGATAAATATATGCCAAATCGCTTTATAGAAAACCTTAAAGCTTTGGGGAAAGATGGATATTTATCTTCTTGGTTGATTATTTAGCTGAGCGATATTAAAGATCTTAAGATAGAATCATGTCGTTCTAGCTATCTCAAAGTTATGGAGGATCTACAAATCGAAGAAGGAAAACTAAGATAACTTATCCCTCGGCTTGATAAATGTAATAAAAGGGTAGTTGCAACAAAGGATTCTTTGACTGATGGAAAAAAAGCCTGAAACCTTATTTAAATAAAGGCAAAGTTTGACTATTTAAGCACCACATAAAATAAGATTTCACTGATTACTTTGGATACGTATTCTAGCTACGTACCTTAGAGGTAGTGATGATGTCATTGACTTGGGATTTTGGGTGGTTAATGATGATTAGAGATAGTGGTGCTAAGTGATTTTGGCATTGGTTTATGGTGGTTTAGAGAGAGAGATGGGTATGGATGAGAGAGAGGGTGTGTTTGGGTGTAGTGTTAAATTAGGTTTTATTGAGTGAAGAAGACCAAGATGGGTGTTCTGTAACAAGATTTGAGTATTTATTATGGTATTTTTGTCTTCAAATGTTGTAGGATTTATGTTTTAAGTAAAAATTAGGAATTTTTTTAAAAGTGTTAAACATCTATAAAAAATTTGTGGGTTATGTCTATCATATTAGGAAAGTGAAGTTGATGTCAAGTAAGGAATTATAAATTGGAGTTTATGTTAATAAAAAAACCTGAGTATTATCAAACATACCCTAAAACTGAAAATGAGAAGACTCCTTAATTGTAATGGAAAATTAGCCCATCAAATAAGACTTATATTTTGTCTCTCCCCATCAGGAAACTTCAGATTTCACATTCCCAATTTTTATCTAAAATATATCTTCTGTTTATTCTTATTATTATTATTCTCTCTCTCTCTCTCTTCTAGGAAAAAAAATTCAAGTTAATTATAAAATAGACTACAAAACCCTTCAACTCCCATCTCCTACTCTCACCACTCGACTTCTCTTATAGATTTATTCCCCCTCCACCCCTTAACAGTTAAGTTTTAATTTTGTTGACATATCCTTTGTTCTTTGTTGTTGTGACATTTATGGTTCTTCTATATTTAAAAATCATTAATTTATAGTCTTATTTCATGAATTTTAAAGATTATATATATTTCAGTGTTAACAATCTAGTGCTTTAGGCTAGAATTGCTTAAACATTTTTATTCCAAAAGTGAAAAAAAGGATTAATTTTATTTTAGTCCTATTTGCTTAGCCAAACCTTAGTTAAGTCCTATTGACTTCTATTTACATATATTGGTCCTATTTTTAAAACATTTTTAATCAAAATGTCTATTATAACCATTAAGCCTTAGCTTTCACATCTAAACCAAGTAAACAACACACCGTCACATTCTAACTTTCCATCTCTGAATCACACTTTCACTTTTCTCTTTCTCTCTGATCATAAAATTATCTCTTATTTATTGTATATATGTAATGGCGTGAATGTGTATGCGTATGTATATATGTGTGTGATTTATGTATATATGTTTGCGATTGTGTGTATATATTTATCTATGTGTTAGAGTGTGTGTATAGTTATGTGTGTATATATGTATATTTGTATGCATATGTGTGAGTGTGTCTATGTCTGTGTAGATCTATGAATGTGTGTATATGTGCATATATTAATATACATGTATATGTTAATATACGTGTATGAGTATTTGTATATATCTGTGTGTGTGTGTGTGTGTGTGCGTGCATGAGTGTATATATGTGAGCAATTTATGTGTGCATATGTGCGTGGTTGAGTGTTTAATAGAGGATAGATGGAGGGAGGGAGAGAGAGAGTTACTGGTTTTTTTACTTTTTTCTACTGGGTATTTTTTGTGTTCTATAAATGGTATGCTTTCTAAGTAAATATTTACATAGAGTTAAGATATTTGCCTTTGAACTCAAAAAGATAATATTTACACTCTAAGTAGATATTTACAAAGAAGAGAAGAAGATAAAGAACAAAGCGGAGAATAAAAACATTTTGAAGAATGTATTTAGTGATAGTAAATATTTAAATGCTTTTCTTATTTTAATAAACATGTGCACTCATAGTAAATATTTATTATATGTGTTCGGTGTGTATGTGTTTGTTAATGTGTGTGTGTGTGTATATATGTGTGTGTGTGTGTGTGTGTGTGTGTGTTCTGGTGAGAGAGACATACTGGTGAATGTGTGTGTTCTATTAGGTTTACTCTAATAAATATTTACGTTATAGTGAAAATATTTACTCCACTTTAATTGAGTGATTATTTACATTATAAAGTAAATGTTCACTAAGAAGGAGAAGAACATCGAGAAAGGAAGAACATCGAGAAGAAAAACGTTTAGATTTTCACACGAACTAAATAGTTACATTAAGTTGTCTTCTTTTTCTTCTTCTAAACTTTTAGTAAATATAATTGTGGTGGAGATAATGGGAGCGATGGTGGGAAGGTTTTAGTGGTTGTAAGAATAACTATGGTTGTCGTTATGCGATGGTGGTGGTGGATCTAGTGGTTGTTGTGGTAGTAGATCTGGTGGTGGTAGAGGATGTGGTGGTGGTAAGGGAAGGTGGTGGAAGGTAATGGCAGAAGGTCGTCATGGTATTGGAAGCGTCATCATGTGGTGGTGGTGGTGAATCTGGTTGTGGTAGTGGTGGCAGGGGAAGGTGGCGGTAGTTTAAATAGGACTAATAAATAAGAGCCCCAAAAAATCAATATAAAATATTATCTTTATTAAAGTGTCCTATGGCCCCCATTTCCATTGTGCCTCCCCTGAGGTTTTCTCTTGATTTCATTTTTTAATCGGGTTTTACGATTGGATCTATAAAAAGGTTTAAGATCGGATATATAAAAAGTAATAAAGAGTTCATGAAGTGGGTAAAAATAATAAAATGGGGAAATAATAATTTCGAGAGGCATACTAATTTTTGGAAGAAAAGTCTTTTTGTGTATGATTTCTTTTGTTTGAAATATTTAATTTTGAGATTAAGATAATTCAAAATTAATTATTTAATTAAATATAATTCTCCTACTCAATGTGGTCCACATAAGAATTTAGATTTGATAGGATTCTATTAGATAAGTCATCTAAATATTAATGATGGTGGATTTTGTGACAACCCGCTATCCAAAATATGGGGTGGCCAGCCCGATACCCTAGTAAAACAGGAATCCTAGATAGATATCATTCTCAGCATCACAACAACATAAGAAGTATACGGAATAACCACACTATATTCCAAAAAACGGGTTATCAAATTTTTAGTTTGAAATTTAAAGAAAGCATTTTCAACAACCCGTAGTAGAAAAGAGGGTGGAAACTCCCCCAAGCATATATATATAGACCAACAATAATAAAGAAAGGACCAAATGAAACGTCGGTCACTACACTCCATACAATATACAATAAGTTTCATGTGTTACATAATACATTCGTCATACAATTGCAACCATTTGGGCCACACACCCGAATAAAGACTGATCATAGCTAGAAAACAATAATGGAGGCGTCTACACAAAATCCCGTGATACCCGCAAAATGTCACGGCTCCTCAAAAGACTCAGGGAGGGGAAGGTCATTACGGGCGACCTTGCGGCGGAACACCTGAACGATTATAGAATATACATACACAATAAGAAAGAAGAACCGGTCAGAGGCTAAATTTATATGATCACCAGATAAATGACAGGTATGACAATGATGATATAATAAGCATGGATGACAAAGATGATATTCTAGCATGGTAACAACATATAATGAACTAAGACAATTACATGATTTTTAAAGTGAAAATTCAATTATACAAGGAAAATAAAAGTACTTATAAGCCCTTTTCATCTTTCATCGTTCTCATTTTTATCTCCATTCCATTCCTTATCAGGAATAAAATTATTATTATGCGCTCTTTATGGCACTTGTCTCAATTGTATCCTCTTTGTGGCATATACTTTGCTCTTTATGGAATTAATGTTCCATCGAGTCCAACTCGATAATAGAATAGTTATAAACATATATATATAACGATTCTAAGACCGCCCGTCCGGGTTTCCCCACTGTGCGCGCCCCTAAATAACCATCATCTTCCAGGGCCTAACATAAGAAAACCTGGGATCCTATCGCAACGTCGGGAAGCGGCCATATGCCTGCGGGGTAGTCAATCCACACCCGGAATCTCCTACCCATCACAAAAAAATAAAACAAGCTCTCATATGGCTTAGGACTATATCCACCCTGCATTCATTAGCCAGGAGGCTTCACCTCACGCACGGACTTCCCTTAAGATGGTATTTAGAGAGGTGTGTAACATCCATTTTATTAATTTCCATTACATGATTTAGTAAATTATCATTTACCTTCCATTTTACATTTTATCAAATGCATTATGGTTGTGTATTTCACATCATCATAATAACCTCGAAGAATATTTAAACTCCCAAGTTATTTCTCCCAAATGTCCCCTTTTGGACTTATAATCAACCATAAAAAAATCTAGATCACATTTACTCCTAAATTCTTCCAAATTTGGCGTTAAGATATCCTAGCTCCATATAAAACTATAAGAAAAAGTAATGCATGAACATTACTCAAATTCCCCCTTAAAACGAACCCTAGATGAACCCTTTCGAGTCTAGGGAGTCGACCCAACTCAACTAATACTCTAAAATCCTATGTTTACTTCATTTAAGAAGGATCCTAATTACTAATCCTAAAGAAAAGGGTTTAAAATTGAAAAAAAGAAAATTTTGAAAAAGTGCAGGGTTCCCGAATCGATTCGGCCTGGCCGAATCGATTCGGTTAGAAGACCTGAGATTCTGCATAGTTTTCGAATCGATTCGGATGAAAACTGAATCGATTCGGTAGGAAAGTTTGGGTTTCTGCATGACTGCCGAATCGATTTGGACCAGTCCGAATCGATTCGGTTCACTAGACCTGGGCACTAGACCTAATCGAATCGATTCGCCTAGAGGGCCGAATCGATTCGGGCCTGCGATTTTGCCAAGTTTTGGCTATGGAGTCTTGGACTCCAAATATACTCCCAACCCAAATCTCCTCAAACCAACCTCATTTATCAACACCAATAGATCATCAACCCTACTAATGACCACTTCAAACCTCATCAATCAACCCAATCATCTTTGAATGGATCAAAACCCACAAATACATAAAGAAAACCCTAAAATAGCTAAACTATGATCAATACATCATTATCATAACAAATCATTTATCTTAAACCATAAATAGAAAGTAGAAACTTGCCTTGATTCAGAAATTACAGATTTTCTCTTTGTGGAAGCAAGAATCCCTCTCAATTCTCCAATCTCTTTTCTTTCTCTACTCTTTCTCTTTCTCTCTTTAGGTTTAGAAGTGAAATTAAGGCAATTAGAAGACTTAGTAAGTCTAAGTTGTGGCTTAAGACAAAAATCCCACTTAATTAACCAATAGTGCGATAAAATAATACGCAACTGCATATTTAAGGCATAATCAGTCAAAAATGCCCAAAACCTCAAAATACAATATGGTACATTAGTTGACTATCTCGAACGTTCCAGATTCAACTACAACCTCCAAATTATTATTTGGACATTTTATAATTCAATTTAAGTTCTGGTCTCATTATTAAGCCAAATATCATTTTAATTCATATGATATTATAGAGCATAACATGGCAATATTCACCCATAGTTACGATATGTATGCAAACTCATAGTGAATATTAACTTTTCTTCATTAAATTGGTACACAATTCATAACCCAACAATTTATATCTAATTACCATACCTAGTAAATAAATATAAAATATGTTCTTATAAGCGAGGGTTATTACATACTCCCCCCCTTATGAGGGAATTTTGTCCCCAAAATTCAAGCGTACCTTATGAGATGAGATGTGGATACTTCTCCCGCATATCATTCTCACGCTCCCACGTTGATTCTTTTGCATTATGATGACTCCATTGGACTCTCACCAAGGGCACCACACGAGACCTTAACTTGCGCTCCCCATACTCAAGAATAGCAACCGGTTGTTTTTCATATGAAACATCAGGTTGTAAGTCGATATCGTCAAAAGGGATGTGCCAAAGGGCACCTTCACATCTCTTATACTTCTTCAAATAGGAGACATGGAATACATCATGGATTTGTTGCAAAGGCTCTGGCAAAGTAAGTTGATACGCGACGGGACCAACTTTTGCAATAACTGGGAAAGGTCCAACAAAACGCGGTGCAAGCTTCCCTTTCTTTCGAAACGCTTAATGCCCTTCATTGGTGATACTCGCACCAAAACTTGGTCTCTAACCTCCAACTCCACGTGTCTCCTACCCGCATCAGCATAGCTCTTTTGACGGTCTTGAGCTATCCGGATGCGATTTCGAATAAGTTCTATCTTTGAAGAAGTGTCCTGAATCATTTTAGGTCCAAGGAATTTGTTATCACCCACGTCCAACCAACAAGCAGGTGACCTACATGGCCGACCATATAGAGCTTCATAAGGTGCCATTCCAATAGTAAATTGGTATGAGTTGTTGTAAGCAAACTCATCCAATGGGATATATTGTTCCCAACCGCCCTTGAAATCAAGCATGCACATTCGAAGCATATCCTCCAACATCTGGTTTACCCTTTCAGTTTGGCCATCTGTTTGAGGATAATAGGAAGAGATCAACTTCAATTCAGTCCCCAACGCCTCTTGGAAACTTCGCCAAAAGTGGGACACAAATATTTTATCTCGGTCGGAAATAATATTTAAAGGTACCCCATGAAGTCTAACGATCTCCTCAATAAACAATTGGTCATAGCGAGCGGTATTATAATCCATACATACGGGCAAGAAGTGTGCCGATTTAGTCAAGCGATCGACAATCACCCAAATTGAATCATGACCCCCTCTGTGATCTAGGCAATCCCATAGTGAAGTCCATCGAAATGCTTTCCCATTTCCACACTGGAATCTCCAACGATTGCAACAAACCTGTCGGCCGCTGGTGGTCGATCTTAACCAACTGACAAGTAGTGCATTGACGGCGCATGTCTTGGTACATCTTGTCCCCACCTAGATGTACCATAAACTTTGACCCATGAGATTTCTCCATCACCGCTCGTCTCAAGTCCCCTTCTTCCGGAATAATAAGTCTTCCATGGAAGCGTAGTCCACCCTCAGAACCAATTGAGTACGACTCCGCACCCTCGGACAACAGTCGGTGTATGAGATATTGACAACCCTTATCACTTCCTTAGGCTTCCATAATTCTTTCTACAATCGTAGGAGTAACAGTCATCACGGATATGAATGCTCTTACCGTCGCATCCTCCTGACTGAGCTCTTTCCATTTAGCTTTCCACACATTAGCTAAGTCTCCCTCGGGCTTCCTACTCAAGGCATCCGCTACTACGTTCGCCTTTCCAGGATGATATTGGATATCAAATTGGTAGTCTTTCACAAACTCCAACCAACGACGCTGACGCATATTCAAGTCCTTTTGTGAAAATAAATATTGCAGTGATTTATGGTCCGTGAAAAGACTAAACTTTTCCCCTAAGAGATAATGCCTCAATATCTTCAAGGCAAAGACAACTGCGGAAAACTCTAAGTCATGCACCAGATAGTTCCTTTCGTGAGGCTTCAACTTACGAGAAGCATAAGCAATAGCTTGTCTTTCTTGCTGAAGAACACCTCCTAACCCTTGAAGAGATGCATTGGCGAAGACTAGATATTCCAATCCCGATTTTGGCAACGCAAGGACTGGAGCTGAAGTTAATCTGTCTTTGAGCTCATCAAATGCAGTCTGACAAGAATTGTCCCAAACAAATCTCACTCCCTTTCGGGTCAAATTTGTCAACGGGCTAGCGATTTTTGAAAAACCCTTAATAAATCGATGATAATAACCCGCTAAGCCCAGAAAACTACAAACCTCAGTAGGTGTCGTGGGCTGACCCCACTCCCTCACTGTAATCACCTTGCTAGGATCCACAGATATACCCTGGGATGACACCACATGACCCAGAAATTGAACTTCCTTCAACCAAAAGCCACACTTCTCAAACTTTGTATATAATTGGTGATCCCTCAATCTCTGCAGGACCAACCGTAAGTGAGTAGCTTGGTCAGAATCTGTATGAGAATAGAATAGGATGTCATCGATGAATATAATAACAAATTGGTCAAGGAAATCCCGAAACACCATGTTCATAAGATCCATAAATACAGCAGGAGCGTTGGTTAGTCCAAAAGTCATAACCAAGAATTCATAGGATCCATAACGGGTCAGAAATGCAGTCTTGGATACATCCTGCTCCCGTATCCTCAATTGATGATACCCCGTCCTTAAATCGATTTTGGAGAAATATGATGCTCCCCTAAGTTGGTCAAACAAATCATCGATGCGGGGCAAAGGGTATTTATTCCGGATGGTGACTTTATTCAACTCCCTATAGTCCACACATAATCGGAGAGAACCGTCTCTTTTCTTCACAAACAATACCAGAGCACCCCATGGCGACGTACTACGCCTAATAAATCCCTGCTCCAATAGTTGCTGAATTTGATCTCTCAACTCCCTAATCTCCATAGGAGCCATTCGATATGGGGCCTTAGTAACCGGTCGAGTTCCCGGTATTAAATCAATCACAAACTCTATCTCCCGACTTGGAGGCAATCCCGATATTTCCCGGAAGACATCTTCGAAGTCTCTAACAATCAGAAGAGAATTTAGGGGAACCACAACATCCTTAGGTGCCTCCTCTGCAATACAATATAAATAAGTACTCGTACTCCCTTCCATACAAGGCATAACAACCAAGAACATTTCTTGTCCTGGAACTGCGAAAACTATACTTTTCCCGTAACAATTTACTATCGCGCGGTACGTCACTAGCCAATCCATACCCAATATCACATCATACCCGACCATGTCAAGGACGAGCAAATCATCCTCAAAACACAAGTTACCAAGATTAATCCCTATATTTTTACAAACAAAGAAAATCAATGAGCCATCACCCATGGAGGATTCAACGCTAGTGAAGGTACTTTCAGCAGATTTTATCAAACCTGTGGTCTGAGCAAAACTTCTAGAAATAAAAGAGTGTGTAGCACCCGTATCATATAGTACTCGACCCATATGCCCTTGAATGAAAAACTTACCCTCGATCGCTGGCGGTACCAGAGGGGCTGGAGGAAGCATAGCTTCCTGAATATGGTAAACCCGTCTATATTGCAGTTTCCCCTGCTGAGGTGGAGCAATCGGATTAGGCGCCTGGGGCAGAAACTGTACATACAACTGTTGTAGAGCCCTAGGAAGATGCCCTCCAACCAACTGAGGACACGACCTTTTATAATGGCCCACCTCCCCACACTGAAAACATTTATTGGCCGCATTCTCCTGATTCCTACCTTGATTGTTTTCAAACTTCCCCGCACCCCGGCCTTGTTTGCCCCTAGCTCCATTTCCACCTCTGCCTCCCTGTTGTTGTTGTCCACCTTGACCCGGCCTGTTATTATTATTACCACCAGTATTAAACCCACCAAAACGTTGACGCTTGGACAAATCCCCTTGCTGGGGATCCCTCCCTTTCTGCTTGTTCCCCGAGGATTGGGGTGAAGAAGATGTTCCCCCTCCGATCCCATTACCTCCCGGTTTCACCACTTGCCCCATCGCTTCAGCCTTCTTATTGTTTTGCACAAATAATCTATGCTCTTAACAGTGAAGTAGAGCAGCATTCATCACATCCCCGAAGGTTAACAAAGTCGAGTTTCCAACCAAATGTTATTTTATTCGCCAGTGTTAACCTCCTACAAATTTGGAGATCCTCTTCGCTTCCGGAGTCACTTCATCCGGGACAAAACTTGCTAGCCGAGTGAACTCTTCTTCATACTCAGTAACCGATCTCTCCCCTTGTACTAAACCTTGAAGTTTCCTCTGCATCTCCCTTTGAACCGCGGGAGGGAAATACTTTCCATCAAATAAAGCCCAAAAATTTATGATCGACATTGTATCCCTTTGTTCGGGCGTAGTCATTGACTCCCACCAGTGTAAGGCCAATCCAACAAGCTTAAAGGTAACGAGGATCTGCATATTCTCCTCACTACATTCCACCATTCTAAGATGGCGCTGCATGTCCTTCTTCCACTGGTTCGCCCTTATAACGTCCGAACCTCCATCAAATTCTAGGGGATGACCCTTTAGGATAGATATCATTCTCAGCATCACAACAACATAAGAAGTATACGGAATAACCATACTATATTCCAGAAAACGGGTTATCAAAATTTTAGTTTGAAATTTAAAGAAAGCATTTTCAACAACCCATAGTAGAAAAGAGGGTAGAAACTCCCCCAAGCATATATATATAGACCAACAATAATAAAGAAAGGACCAAATGAAACGTCAGTCACTACAACCCTGTTCCCACTAAGAAGGTCCTGTAGGAACTAGTGCTTCTTGTCCCCTCGCTTGAGCTTATGGCATTTGTTGTGCCACTGCAATCATTGCTGCATTAACAGCTTGGGCTACGATATTTGCTACATCAGCAGCAATGATATTCCCCGGTGGCAGTGATGGAGGACCAACCTCATCCTCTACAACCCTATTGCGTCTAGCGGGACGTACTCTCTTAGGCGGCATCTAAAATAGAGAAAATATAGAGTTAGAGTATTATCTAAAACAATCTATCTAGCTGAAGATCGCATACATAAGCAACAAAACCATCCTAACATTAAGCTCCATGTCAAAGAACGCTACGGTAGAACGTGACAAGTCCGCACAGATCCTAAAGACTCTAGAACCTGATGCTCTGATACCATCTATGACAACCCGCTATCCAAAATATGGGGTGGCCAGCCCGATACCCCGATAAAACAAGAATCCTGGATAGATATCATTCTCAGCATCACAACAACATAAGAAGTATACGGAATAACCATACTATATTCCAGAAAAGGGGTTATCAAAATTTTAGTTTGAAATTTAAAGAAAGCATTTTCAACAACCCATAGTAGAAAAGAGGGTGGAAACTCCCCCAAGCATATATATATAGACCAACAATAATAAAGAAAGGACCAAATGAAACGTCGGTCACTACACTCCATACAATATACAATAAGTTTCATGTGTTACATAATACATTCGTCATACAATTGCAACCATTTGGGCCACACGCCCGAATAAAGACTGATCATAGCTAGAAAACAATAATGGAGGCGTCTACACAAAATCCTGTGATACCCGCAAAATGTCACGGCTCCTCAAAAGACTCAGGGAGGGGAAGGTCATTACGGGCGACCTTGCGGCGGAACACCTGAACGATTATAGAATATACATACACAATAAGAAAGAAGAACCGGTCAGAGGCCAAATTTATATGATCACCAGATAAATGACAGGTATGACAATGATGATATAATAAGCATGGATGACAAAGATGATATTCTAGCATGGTAACAACATATAATGAACTAAGACAATTACATGATTTTTAAAGTGAAAATTCAATTATACAAGGAAAATAAAAGTACTTATAAGCCCTTTTCATCTTTCATCGTTCTCATTTTTATCTCCATTCCATTCCTTATCAGGAATAAAATTATTATTATGCGCTCTTTATGGCACTTGTCTCAATTGTATCCTCTTTGTGGCATATACTTTGCTCTTTATGGAATTAATGTTCCATCGAGTCCAACTCGATAATAGAATAGTTATAAACATATATATATAACGATTCTAAGACCGCCCGTCTGAGTTTCCCCACTGTGCGCGCCCCTAAATAACCATCATCTTCAAGGGCCTAACATAAGACAACCTGGGATCCTATCGCAACGTCAGGAAGCGTCCATATGCCTGTGGGGTAGTCAAGACCACACCCGAAATCTCCTACCCATCGCAGAAAAATAAAACAAGCGCTCAAATGGCCTAGGACTATATCCACCATGCATTCATTAGCCAGGGGGCTTCACCTCACGCACGGACTTCCCTTAAGATGGTATTTAGAGAGGTGTGTAACATCCATTTTATTGATTTCCATTACAAGATTTAGTAAATTATCATTTACCTTCCATTTTACATTTTATCAAATGCATTATTGTTGTGTATTTCACATCATCATAATAACCTCGAAGAATATTTAAACTCCAAGTTATTTCTCCCAAATGTCCCCTTTTGGACTTATAATCAACCATAAAAAAATCTAGATCACATTGACTCCTAAAGTCTTCCAAATTTGGCGTTAAGATATCCTAGCTCCATATAAAACTATAAGAAAAAGTAATGCCTGAACATTACTCAAATTACCCCTTAAAACGAACCCTAGATGAACCCTTTCGAGTCTAGGGAGTCGACCCAACTCAACTAATACTCTAAAATCCTATGTTTACTTCATTTAAGAAGGCTCCTAATTACTAATCCTAAAGAAAAGGGTTTAAAATTGAAAAAAAGAAAATTTTGAAAAAGTGCAGGGTTCCCGAATCGATTCGGCCTGGCCGAATCGATTCGGTTAGAAGACCTGAGATTCTGCATAGTTTCTGAATCTATTCGGATGAAAACCGAATCGATTCGGTAGGAAATTTTGGGTTTTTGCATAACTGCCGAATCGATTCGGACCAGTCTGAATCAATTCGGTTCACTAAACCTAATCGAATCGATTCGTCCAGAGGGCCGAATCGATTCGGGCCTGCGATTTTGCCAAGTTTTGGCTATGGAGTCTTGGACTCCAAATATACTCCCAACCCAAATCTCCTCAAACCAACCTCATTTATCAACACCAATAGATCATCAACCCTACTAATGACCACTTCAAACCTCATCAATCAACCCAATCATCTTTGAATGGATCAAAACCAACAAATACATAAAGAAAACCCTAAAATAGTTAAACCATGATCAATACATCATTATCATAACAAATCATTTATCTTAAACCATAAATAGCAAGTAGAAACTTGCCTTGATTCAGAAATTGCAGATTTTCTCTTTGTGGAAGCAAGAATCCCTCTCAATTCTCCAATATCTTTTCTTTCTCTACTCTTTCTCTTTCTCTCTTTAGGTTTAGAAGTGAAATTAGGGAAATTAGAAGACTTAGTAAGTCTAAGTCATGGCTTAAGACAAAAATCCCACTTAATTATCCAATAGTGCGATAAAATAATACGCAACTACATATTTAAGGCATAATCAGTCAAAAATGCCCAAAACCTCAAAATACAATATGGTACATTATTTGACTATCTCGAATGTTCCGGATTCAACTACAGCCTCCAAATTATTATTTGGACATTTTATAATTCAATTTAAGTTTCGGTCTCATTATTAAGCCAAATATCATTTTAATTCATATGATATTATAGAGCATAACATGGCAATATTCACCCATAGTTACGATATGTATGCAAACTCATAGTGAATATTAACTTTTCTTCATTAAATTGGTACACAATTCATAACCCAATAATTTATATCTAATTACCATACCTAGTAAATAAATATAAAATATGTTCTCATAAGCGAGGGTTATTACAGATTTCTCTCCTAATCAAATTCTATTATGATGGATGGTAGAATTCTAGTCTTTATCTTCGAAATGTTATAATGGAAGAAGAC
Source organism: Sambucus nigra (assembly GCA_949130495.1). Taxonomy (NCBI): domain Eukaryota; kingdom Viridiplantae; phylum Streptophyta; class Magnoliopsida; order Dipsacales; family Adoxaceae; genus Sambucus; species Sambucus nigra. The sequence continues at coordinate 393,677,054 of OX422220.1, read as the reverse complement.
TCTGAAGTGGCATTTGAAATATTGAAGGGAAAAATCCTCAAACCTCCTTGGTCAGTTATAGATATCATAGAGGAGATACAAGCCATTCTTATAGCTCTAGTATTTTCCGGTCGTGAGAGAAGAAAATTAAGTAGTAGATCACTTAACCAACTATGGAGTTCTTTCATATGCTATTGGCATTTATTAACTCTAAGGATCTCCCCAAAGTAGCCAGAGGTGCTTATCGAATGAATCTTCATGGGCTTCCTTCCATTAGAGTTTATAGAAAATAATTTTTTTATTCTGTTGTTTTTTAATTTTCTCCTTAACTTGTATAAGACACCTTGGTAGGGATCTTCTACCTAATCTAATAAATCTGAGGACATAGTCCTTAAAAAAGTAGTCTAATTAGGAATTTGGGTCCTAACTCACCCTATATATAATAGATTGTATTCCATCAATAATATACATTACAACTCGTTATATTGGCCAAGAGAGAAAATTTCAAGATTCCAACATTATTAGTTTTTGTCAAAGTGGTGAACGTTATACTAGAGCAATTATTAACGTAGAAATTATCAAGATAATTCAAAGGGATTTGTACAAAAAACTTGATCAACGCATCTTATCATGGTAAGTCCTATTATCTGTTTATTAGGCATATTTGTGTGAAAAACATAAAGATCAAAGATCATTTTAATTGATAAGAATTTAATGTTAAATTTAATCGAATTAATGGATTCTTGATTAATATTATCGCGTTCTTAAGAATGGTTTTACATGTGGTATCATAGGTAAAGTTTAAAATCTCACGGTTTTCCTTTAGTAATGTTTTACTACAATGAAATATGAATTAAATTGCTTTGTTGGGCATAGGAATTTTTGTGATGTTTTTCTTATGTCATTAAATTTGTTCAAAATGTTTGTCTATGACTTTCTGTGATGTTTTTCTTCAGTCGCCAATAGTCACTGGTTGGAATGAAAAGTAACTTAGTCGAAATTTTACGAAACTCGCATAGTCGATTGCAAATTTTGAAATAAATAAAGCCTATTATGTATAATGAGCACCACCTTACTTTTACATTTTGATGTCATTTAGGACCTTAAATTTAAGTTTTTACTGTTTTGGTAAAACTGTTGTTAATATCTCACTCAAAAAAAATTATTTTTGGATTCCTCAACTTATTTTGAGATCCACAAGTAATTTTGTGCATCCATGTAGTGCTAATTCAAATTTTCTATTTTTTGGCAAAAATTATGATTTTTTCAAATATTATGTATTTCTCCACCACCATTTTTTTGTTCACGTTTATACTAATTTTCACGTTTATGTTGAATTATATGTCAAACTCAAGCTATAACTTATATGTGTGGATATTATCTGTCTGATTCAACTTTATTAGTAATATTGTTGCTTGTATTGAATTTAATGCTAAATGCAAGCTATAGTTCATATGTATGGATATTGGATGTGTGGTTCTTTATTAATGCTAGCACTCATGTTAAGTTGAATAAAATGCCAAATGAAAGTTACAATTCATATGTGTGGATACTAGATTTGTGGTTTCGTTTGGATACTAATATTCATGTTTAAGTTTGATTACATGACAAACGTAGGCTGTAATTCATACGTGTCAGTATTATGTATGATAAATATTTAACTCTAATGTTCATGCTTAGATTAGATTAGATTCCAACCATAGGTTATATTCTAAAATTTTGAATATTAGACTCATATATGTGAATGTTAAATTATTGGTGTATTACGTGCATTCACTTAAATCATAATTAATATTATTGAACATTAAATGCAATGCCACACATATGGTAAATATGACTAAATGAACATTATTGGATGACATAAAATTTATGAAGAAATTTCAGGACATCAAATGCAGATGCCCTGAATTCTGAAATCAATTAGTGTGCCACCAAATTAAGTATACTGAAAAAACATTAACAACTTAACGTGCTCTTTGATATAATAATATTGTGTATTAATATAACCTTGAAGGATTTTAAGTAACTTTTGTGTAATTTGGTCCTCATACATAAGTTTTGGCATTATGCATAATGAAGTGAAAGTAAATGATGTGTCCCTTTCATCTATTATTATTCACCTAATGCGTCATGCAAGTATGCTATCTATTTGATTTTCACATTATGCCAAATTAAAATATTTCGTGAATCTCAAATTAAGCAATAGATAATAATTTAGTGTATTCATGTATTACATATATGTTTGTCTCTAATATTTATATAATATATGATTATGTGTTCATTATAGTGCCCCATTCTAGAAGAGATAAATATTAGACCTATGCGTTCATATCATGGATGTTTTGGATCTATGTGGGTCCATTTATGATATTGAATGCTAGGATGTTGATAATTTGTGTTGTTGCATACATAGAATTGTTTATTCAATCATTGTGATTTGGTAGTCTAAAAATTCAATTACAATGATTGAGAAAAAATTAAGTGGCGATATATCTTTTGGCAATGGAGATAATGGTCATAAAACACAAATGTCACAGTTTCTTTCATTATAATATCACCAATTAAGTTTATGAAAACATAACCATGAATAATTTAGTTCACTACTCGTGTGATATTCAATGAACATTGGTGGAAATTTTATTGAATTGTGTATAGATGTCTTTACTTAATATAACATTCATATTATAAAATGTTTGGTAGACACCGCAGTGGCCCAACTAGAATGACAATGAATATTAAAGGTAAACATGATGTAGTAGTAACACTTGATGCTTATAATTGTACAAATATTAATGGGGTATATTGAGTTTTTCTTAAAGAAAGATCATCCCTTACATGAAATTGATTTTGAATGATTTAATAAAAAACAAATACTACGTACATTATCAAAGTATACAAGTTGTCTTGAAATATCGTGTACGTCTAATGGAATAACATTGTACCCAATAAAATAATCTACAAGGATTATATAGTTAATATTTCTTGATTACAACAAAGACTATGTATATTATGCTCTCGATGTATTATAAGTTAGTAATGTGTGTGTTGTTAAATCAAAGCATTAATATAGTGAGAAAGTTATCTCATTATGTTATCATATAATTGTATCTCATTTTGTTTCTCTAAAAAGGCATATCTCATGTGCTTTAATTCTCTCATAACTAACTTCTTAAAATGAAGTACACGGGTTAAATTTCAATTATTATTTTAAATCTATATATGTAAATTTTAATTATCTACCTACTATTAATGATGAATATTGTGTTGAACACTCCATATAAAGTTTGAAGAGATTAAACTAGTTAAGTGTTATTTTAATGCAAACGATTATTGCACACTCAAAGTAATAATGCTAGAGATGAAATGTATGTATGAGATATCACTCTCATATGAACAGGTACCTATTATGTAACATAATAGAGCATGTTAAGGTAGATTGTGTGAAACAAAATTTATGGTTAAAAAAATTAAGTATTTGACTTGAGTATGTTTAAAGTTAATCTTAGAGTGCTACCAAAATGTGTAAATTCAATGGAAATATTCTTTACAAAACACACTACAAATGCAAATAAGATTATTTTTCTTATGTTCTTGGGGAATCAAATCGCCATTTGTTTTTTCATAAGCCCTCAATGTTCACACTTTTCTTGGAAAATATTTGTCTATACTTGATCGTGCGGGGTTTTTATTTAAGTTTATAAAGAATTTTTCAGTATATATATACGAATACAATTTTCAAAGGTAATGGTATTCCTTTTGACGTTTTATATAAAATAAATTTTGGAGTTCTTTCAAAGAATGTGTTGATCTTACATCATAATCCTAACATTATTGATGAAACTCTTTAATCTTGAACTAAAAAAATTTCTAGACTCCCTTTTTATTATTTTACTTAACACGATTATTTTGTAATATCTCTTATGAATCTTAATAGTCAAATTATGCTCACGATGTATAATATCATAATGGCCTATGTGGTCCAAGTGGGAGATTATGAAAAAATTACCTTAAAGTTGACCTAAATAGATCATATAATCACCAGTGAAACGTACTTATTGTATTAAAGAAAACCATAAATGTTAAATTCCTTATGAATTGTGAAATTAGTGAGAGTGGCAAATCAAGAAATATAGTTATAAAGGAAGTTAGGGTATTAGTCCTATTATCCCTAATATTTATTGAATAATTGTTTGGTTATTTAATTGTTTAACAATAAAGAACAAATAAATGATTAGCCACTAAATGATGGTATTGTCACCGTGAGACAAATGTAGCTAAAATCATAAGGAATAGTATTGAGAAGATCATAAAATGAATACATTATCCTAGATTAGTATATGGTACCTACATAAACATGAATTTGGCATAGGGATAAGTGATAATTTGGTTTTATTTTCATCAGTCATAAGAATAATTAAACTAATGGACTACAACTAAATTTAGGATCTCGTGGAGTTACCCACTTGATAAACTAATGTCCAATATGAGTGGGTTATTAAGACCAAATGCGATGGTAACTATAATTAAATGATATAAAGCTAAATATGTAGCCAAATATGTCACCATGAACAAAAAGATGTTATAATTCAACCTTCTCAATTTTATCTAGGACATGGAATTCTTGGGGCATTAGTATCTCATTTTGAATGAGAGTTACATTAAGTGCATGACAAAATTAATTTTCTTATGGGATTTTAATAAGTGCGTATATTTTGAAGAGATAATTGTATAAACTTGAGAGAGTTTTCCTCGTAATCTATTTTTATAAATAATACCAGTATTCCTTTAATTATTGTATATTTTTATACACCTTAACATCAATGGGAGTAAGTTTATATATTTAATTTATTTATATACAAGAAAGGAATTAGGAAGTGGATAAATGAAATATTTTTATATGGGTTTTAAGATTATAATGTATGAAGTAGTAGGATACTTAAAAGATTATGTGCTCACACTTAGGAAGACTATTCGTTTAAAGATGATCAGTTATTGCGACTCAAATTTACTGAATATATGGATAGTATAAAGTACACTCTTTCTTAAGTAAGTTTGTTTTGGCTTAATGGTCAATATAATGAAAGAGTGCAAATCAATCCATTAACGTGTAACACCTCCTATTTTTAAAGCATTTTAAATTACACATGTGCACATAATTTAATTAAATCGAGAATTAAAGAGACTTAAATAAATATTAAGTAGCAAATAAAAGGATTGGTAAATGAAAACATGTTAAATTATGTTACGATGTAAGCGAGTAAAAGCGATGTGTTTAACTCTATCTCATTCGAGACATACAAATAGAGTCATGTCGGCCTTGAGATGGAAATTAATATTAGATGACTCGAATGGTGATTTTGAGTGCAACAATTATCTAGAATGGGTCGAATTAGTCCAAAATAGATACTCGGGAGTTATAATTGGGTCTCTGAGGCTTTTTAGACTAAACGAGAGTCTTAAAAGGGTATTCGGGTTATTTTGCATATAAGGACTGACTTAATATCGGGATTTGGAGTGTTTAGGTTTATATTTAGGTAAGATGGATAGAGGGATCAGCTATCCAACCATTCAAGAGACTAGGGTTTTGAGGGAAGAAAGAAAGGAGAAGAAGAATTGGGAGAAAAGTGAAGAAAAAGGATCCGGCATGGGGGATGGAGATGAAGTTCATCCCGATTCAAGATTATTACCAAGAGAGTAACTCAAGGAGAGAATCTCATAAATTCATCACTCTCAAGTAAATTATTTAAATTTCTTTAATCTTATTTGTAGTTTCAAATATTCATGTAAAAATTAGTGTAGGAAGAACACAACTTTGGGTTGGGAGAATAGTGTAAAATGGGGTTTTTATTAAAGAAATCGTCGAAGAAGAATATTATAATGATAACATAATAGATCTGATGTTCTTAGAATGATCAAGATGAATTATTGAATTATTTAAGCAATAAAATATTGGATCTTGAATTAGGGTTTTAAACTATGCATGAATCTTGATGTAAATTGGTGATCTCATGAATTAGATGTTATTTGGGATGAATCGTACGTAAAAGCTTGTTAATTTATGATTGGGATTGATTTGGTAATAATATTTGGGGTTTAAAAAAAGGTTATAATTCCTAAGGTTTAAGGGGAAATGGAAATCCCACCATAAGTTCGTCAGAGCATCCCAACAAACTGAATTGGTTCATTAGCAGGATATAACTGGTTTGCTCACCGAACTAGTTCGGTCCAGCCAACAAATCGGTACGGTTCGTTGTGTTGGTCTACCTTACCTTTTGTGTTTTTTCTTGGATCATTTAGTGTTCGACATGGAGTATGGAGTCCAAGAGGTTTGACTTCTGGAAATATACCTTAGGTTAACTGGAGATAAATTCTAGGTAAAACATTATGGGTGTACATGGGTGAAAGTACTCAGATAATAATTATGAAATCGGGAATTGAATTTTGGGAAGGATTGGGCTAAGTGGGTAGGTAAAACAACATGTTGGCCAGAAAAATGAAGTTAAAGAATTAATCATAAGTAAGTGAATTCTTAATAAAAATTAAGAAGTCGGGATAGACTTTGAGATTGGTGGGCTAGTGTTGCGAGAGATATTACGCACGTTAGCGCACATATATATATATATATATATATATATATATATATATATATATATATATATATATATATAGAGAGAGAGAGAGAGAGAGAGAGAGAGAGAGAGAGAGACCCGTTCCTGAAGGCACGACGCTAATTTTTAAAAGTGTACGTCGTTGATAGGACCACACGTCGTATTTTGTTCGCAATAGATGCAAAATTTTCTAAATAACCTATGGTACGAACCTATTAGTTTAACTTCAATTTACGAACTGATTACTCAAACACAATTGTTGCATATGTATCCCTTTTGCAAATTCATAAAGTCGCACATATCTACAATTGTCACTAAAACTCTACTAACGCATATACATTAACACAAGTTCAGCACACCAAAAGCATAAAAAACTAATGGAAAATTAGAACCTAAAAACAAAACTCACAATCAAGAAATGAATCCATGAGCTCACCTCATATATTATTTGAACTAATGTTGTAGTAACACAAACATGATATAAAAAAGTAGTACTTCGCTTAATTTTTACAATAGCCAAATAAAATGTAATAGTAACACTACTATGGATTTATTTAACACCAATGACCCTCTTGATAATTAGCCTCCCATATATATACCAATTACAAACAACAATTGTCTTCATAATCAACATCATTCTTTAGTTAGTTTTATCTAGTTATCCAAGGAAATAAGTCACATTTTGTGGCTATGTAGGGGTTTTGTCGGTTGATATCAATTCTAATTTTTCAATCAACTAGAAATATAGTTTTAGACAACTTCTAATCTACAAGAAAAACTACCATTTTGAAATGAATAGGAAAGAAAAAAAAAAGAATATGAAAAAAGTTAAATACCCTGTAGGCCTTAGAATAATGGAAAAATTATCTTTGAATTAGTATAAGAACTGATAGAAATTGTTGACACGCTGAGTAGGATCTGATGAAAAAAATAGAGAATCTTTCAAGGCACCCTAAAGTAAAAATTCAAAGTATTCATTAGGGAAAAAAGAAATTGCATAACTTGAAAGGAATTTTTTTATTGAACATAGAACCAAATATCCATCACTTAACAAAGGTACCATTACTTTATATACTGGATTGCACTGAAATACAGAGTAAGTATAAAATTTGGCATTTCATAAAATGTAATTCCAATCTGAACCTTGCCAAGTAAGATTTCAGAAATCCTAATCCAATCAATAGTAGAATCAGAGGCTATTAGCGTCTCGAGGTCATCATTATTGAAATAGGAAGGAGGCCGCCAATTCAACCATTGAGGGATGACGTCTAAGAGACCGACAGGTACAAAATTAAGCTATTCCACTCCTTTCACATCAGAATCCCAATGTTGAAGGCCAAAATGAACATAATCCTTCAAAATATCCAATCACTCCCCAGAACTGATGTCCCAGTTCCTCTATTCCTTGATTAGAGTAAAAATCCATGGATTCAACAATGCTCCTCTAGCAATCATGTAAGTAGAAATCTTAGAGGAACAAGCCCTTTATTTTACACTATAAATCTGAAAATACAGACCACCATATAAATAAATTTAATATTACAAACAGAATTAAAAAAAAAAAAAAAGGGAGAGAAAGAGATGTCATATTATCGAGAACATAAAATATGGCCTTCGTGGTTACATGGAGGTTCTTTCTGATGAAAACTCGATAGAAAATGTTAGTGGTTCATGCCACTTGTTAAAACCAAACATGACCTAAAACCAAACTCGATAAAAAAAAATTCGGTGGTCCTAGCCACTTATACACTGTAAATATGTTCTAGTGGTTTCAACTTGAGTGTGTTTATTCAATGAAGGCAAACATGATATAAAATTTAAGATCCATTCTGGAGTCCATCACTTTGCGTTGATGATGGTGACTTCAATTGATAAATGAATAACAAACACAAGCTAATGTGACTGGATTGACAGTACAGTTGGCACAATATATGCTGACCCATGGCGAAGATTTATCTACATCCGTCACAATATGAGCTGATCCACGATGACCACTATATTTATAAGAAACTTGCATCAGTTATAGACCATGCGTTATACAAATTATAAGGGCCACATCTTATATACAATTGTATATGACATCAACAACATGTATATGTATAACATCATTTGAGGTCCCACCAAGGAACTTACCATTGTCAATTGGTTAGTGACCATTGCATCCGGTTAGAACTAATGAGTGGCCACTTTGTTATTAAACCAAGAGCATCGACATCCTACACACCACAATGTCAATCTTATGAGGTGTGCAACTGCTGACAGTAAAAAGAAAAATCTAAAATTCTTGTGTGCTAAATTAGTAATTTTTAAATGATTTAATTCCTTGAACCAAGCTTTATATGGCAATGAAGTAAATAACTAAATTGTCATATACCAATTTAGTTAGTCCTATTTTTTATCATTTGTTAATTGCCTCTTATATATATATATATATATATATATATATATATATATATATATATATATATATATATATATATATATATATATATACAACCATGCATTAAACATCTTCACTACTCAAAGCATATACACTTATTAGGTCCCACCTGCAGTAGATCTATAGTACTTCAATTGCAGAAACAGAAACCCAAGATAATAATACCAGATTTTGTAAGAACATTCGGTGAATAAATCAAGTGGTCTGGATAAATTAATTAGGTCTTTTAGGTCCATAGCTTGGTATTTTCAATGACAGGATTTTTTGGTTTTTTTCAACTATATACTTGAGGCTATAGCTGGACTCTTGAGATCGAACACGGGTTAGGACTTACATCAAGAGAACCTCTTACACTCATAAAAGAAACTCCAAAGTTAAGTATAAAGTCCAACCTACTGCAATCTTAACATCAACATTATAAGTTAACACCAACAACAATAACCAGTTTTACATTATAAGAACAATTATTTGCTATTTAATATCTGAAGAAATAATAACCAACTAAGCCATGCTCTTATAAACTAAACAAACACCCAATCAAAATGCCAATATGTAAAATTCAAATTTGATACACTACATTCAAATGCAGTAATAAAAAATGCATAAAGCACATATCTAAGACAAATAAAATTGAAATAAGAGATTGAGTTGCTTACCATTTAGCAATCTTTAATTTATCATACCAGTATTAACTCCGCGTAAGTCTATTTCAAACTGAAAAATACATGTTATACAATATTAAAAACCTAGACCCTTAATTCCATTAACAATAATGTGCTTAAAAACAAAAAAAAAATCCCAAATAATTGAAATTTTAATAACCTACTTAACAACATTAAAAAACATTATTACCTGTACAAATTTATAAGAACCGTGATATTCATCAAGAGAACATGTCCATAATATGTTCAAAATCTAAAGGATTATATCATACCAGATATGTAAGCTCGTTTTAATGCTTGCATAATTTGAAAGTAAAACAAAATTATGCTAAGATCCGTTAGTAAATGAAATGCAATCGCATAGCATGACAAAGATAAGAGTTTAAAACGTAAAACTATAAAACTAAAATTTTCCCCAATTAAATTCCCTCGTATAAAAATTATCAGAATCCTGATTTATCAGATAAGATGGTCTATTATGAAAATTAGTTCCCACAATTAATCTTGCGAGATATAAAAGGATTAAAACCAAATAAAATATTTAAAAAAATAAAAAAATATATGTTTTTCATACTTAATGACTTGAGTCACTTCCTTTGCCTCGATAGAGTTTGTGCATGTTCATCCACCTAAGGAAATATCATTAAGAACTTTATAATAGTAGGTAAGTGAATCAAAACATTATATTTTCAAACTAAACGTATGTGTAAACACAGTGACGCAAAAAATGCAGGAGTAATTATATCTAATAGGTGACATCATTAGAAACTGTAAATAAAAACCCATGGTGTATGTACCTCAAAAGGATTGGATCCATCCACCAAGCAATAAAATTAATGTAATACCCCGTATTTTTGTGATATTTATTTATGGGATTAATTGAATTAAATGTGTATTAATTGGAAATTAATCCGGATTAAAATACTAGCGAGATGCGAGTTGGTATTTGATTATAATGTGTATATATGAATATTGAATTATGAAACTTGTCGTGAGATTGAAATACGGCAATTTGGAAATTTTGTTGAGACGCGTGTGACAGTCGCGTCAGGAATATAATTATTTTAATTATAAAGTGAATTTTATTTCTATTAACCGTATGATCATTTTGAGTGCGCCAACGCGTCCGGAAGGGTCGAAATAGTCAGAAAACACTAGCCGGGGGTTTAGTTTGGGTCCAGGGGCATTTTTAGGCCATACCGGCAACGTATAAGGGTAGTTTGGTAATTTAGGATTTTTGGGAATTAAAACCCACGAAAATTAGGAATTAATATCTGATTTGGCAATTACCCACTAAACCCACTAATAACCTAATGGGATACGGAGGTTATTGAAATTAGTTCCAAAAGAGTTCCTAAGGCAAACCCTAGCCACCATTGTCACTTTGGAGAAGAAGGCTTGTAGAGAGAGAAGAGAGGAGAATTCTGCAAAGAGAGAGAGAACCATTCATCAGATCGACATCAAAATCAAAGATACACATATGGAAAGTGGTTTAATTTTGTTTATTACAAAGAATGTTTCTTCCATGCGTAGGAAATTGACAAAATTTGTATTGTTCTTGGGAGTTTGATAAAAACCCATTTATTGGAATCAGAACTTTATATTTTGATGAAAGGATTGCATGTAGAATTGTGTTAGGAGGATTATTCTGATGGAAATACACCTTGTTCATAACAAAAATGGATTTAATTATGCCCATTGGTGATTTTAAAATTTCAGGGTTCATGTTCATGTGATTTGGGGATAAATGGAGAGATTTGATGATTCAATGATGTTTAGGAAGAATTGGCTCTATATAAACGTTAATATATGACCTAAGTATGTTTAGGAATGATTAGAACCCATGAACGATTGTTGGATTGATGTTTAGATGAGATTAGAGGTGAAGAAAAGATGGAGAAACGAGTTAAGGAATTTCTGGGCTCGAAACTGGCCTCTCGTTAGAAGACCTACCCAGGTCGTTCGAACGAGCTTCTAACGAGTGGATAGTTTGCCTTCTGACGAGTTGAATGTTCGTTCGATGACTTTCGTTCGAACGAGATCTCGTTAGATACCCAGTTCCTTTGAACGAACTCTCGTTCGAACGAGACTTCTAACGAGCTGACAGTTTAGGCTTTTTAGCCTGTTTTAATCCCGAGTGTCCCGTAACCTTGTTTTTATGTAGAGATAACACTTCCTTGTGGATTAATTGATATATTTGGGATATTTGGGATATAATGAGCAGTAAAACCTAGAAGTGTAGTTTGAACCTAAGGGAAATTATGAATTAGGACGTGAGTGTCTATTACGATGTGAGAACTATTGATGGCCTAAATAATTATATTAACCGGGAACATATAAATTGTGTAGCATTATATGTCGGTACGAGAATGAGAAGTGTACCACATATATATTATGGTGATTACTAAGATGTGTGCATACTTAGTATATGTATATGATTTTATGTGTATGACATACCTACCATACTTGCTATCACGGGAGGTTTATGTTCGCTTAGGGCCCTCTAATCCTTGTGTTGCCCGAATTTAGACTGGTACCTCGATGAACATAGGTCAGAGAAGGACTTATTGGGATGTTAATAAGTCTGCTGATCGTGGGAGCGTAGGTATGTGCGTGACCCATGTGATGTGACTATGTTCGCCTCCATTGTTTGTGATGTTGTTATCTGAGAACGATTCCTGAGAGATTTGGAATACGTGATCCTTATGTACGTGATGTACCGGGATGGATAGCAGAGTATGTGTGCACCGCAGCTTAGTCTCGGGGTGCTTGTATTGTATATTTATGATGTGAATAATATACACTTAATTAATGGGAACTTTCATGTTGGTATTGTGAATATAATTATGGTAATGTTTTGAGAAAACATAACGGGTTAACCGATAGTGAATTGTATTACTTATTGAGAATCTGAGTTTAAGTAAAGCCCTCTATTTAATTAATAATGCTAGAATGTAATATGGGAATCGAGTAGTAAGGGATAGAACTTATTACGGTTTGGTTAGATATGTATGTCATTTAGATGGGTATGGTACGTTAGGAGTGCACATGTAGTCGAGAGGTGAGAATTTCACGTGAGTGCACGTCCTAACATGTATTTTGCATTTAATGTTTTAATGTTATTAAAACACTTGCTGTTTTTAAAATGATTTCCACTTTCGGGCTCTGACCCATTTGCTTTCAAATCTATTTTTGTAAAAACCATTTTAGGTGCCCAGCCACAAGGACACCATGCTTAGGATTTTCATTCAGGTGACGATCTGTAGCTATTTGTGGAAGTTACAGGACTTTGCTTGTAGATGCTTCATCTATCTTGACTCCATATTCAGCATTTATCAGTTGTAGGTCATGTCGCCCATTTCTTTTAGAGACATTTCATTTATTCCAGTTATTCAGACTTCTGGCATGTAATTAATTTAGGATTCAGACTTGTCATATTATTTTCAGTTGTGGGATTGTTGTGAGGAGTTTTCCTCCAGACTTATTATTATTCCGTTGGTTATTCTATTGCTTCGTTATGGTGAATGGTTGTTATTCTTTCATTATTCTTTTACTGTATGTTAACCAGACTTAAATTAAAATTTGGCAACTTACTTTTTAAATACTAGGTGGTTAGTAATCATTAAAATGTTTTCGACAGTGATGCTATTAACTGAACCAGCTTGGCATTTTTTATTGATTTAATAAAGGAGTAGCTACCCGGTATTTAATTAGTCGGGGTGTCACAGGTGGTATCAGAGCATCAGGTTCTAGTGTCCTTTAGGATCTGTACGGATTATTATGTTTCCGCTGAGCTTTCTTTGATGCCGAGCCCTATATTTTAGGACTGTTCTATTCTTTTGTATATGCTACGTTCTTCAGCTATTTCAAGTTTATAACTGCGAACTTATAAACTTTATTCTTATTTCAGATACCTCCATGACGTGTACAACGGGTTTACAGGGATGCTACGCCAGAACCACAACTCGCACCAGTTCAGGGCACGATGAATGCCGCCGAGGTTGCAGCCATTGTGGCTCAGACGGTAAATGCCGCACTAGCCGTAGTTCAGCAGGCACTACCTTAGGCGCCAGTAGCCGCGCCAGTTCAGGCACATGCATTCTCGTCTGCTTGGGAACATGTACGTGATGCTTTTCAAAAAAGTACACCCACCGGAGTTCGCAGGTAGCTCCGATGTTGTGGTTTCGAGTCAGTGGAGGAAGGACATTCAGCGGCACCTGAGGATGTATGAGTGCACCGATGTCTAGAAGCAGATACTATCTACCTTTAAGCTAGTGGGGTCTGCACTGCAGTGGTGGGAGTCTATTACCACCGTGGAGGAGAGAGATACTCTCACTATACAGGAGTTTTGGGTGCGGTTTGACCGCAAGTACTTTCCGTCAGCTGTTCACATGGAAATGAGGAGGAAGTTGATGAATCTCAGGCAGGAAGGTAAGGCTGTGGCCGAGTATGAGGCCAAATTCATAAATCTGTTGAATATCGTTCCGGATGAGATATCGACAGAGGAGAAGAAGATACAGAAATTTATATACGGGTTGACTTGGAGGATCCGTCAGCATTTGTTAGGGAACCTATCGTTGGCCACTTACTCTGATGTGGTTAACGCTGCATTGTTACACTGTCAGGATTACCGCTTTCACATGGCTGAGGGCAAGAGATCGGGAGAGTCCAGCCATCAGGGCAGGACTGGAGGACACGGTGCCAGTGGGGCACAATCTGTTCAGGGGCAGAGACAAGGTGACCAGGGTTCCAAGCAGGGAGATCACAAGAGGTTCAGATCGGGAAATTTCAGGCACGGACAGGGAGGTTTTCGGCAGGGCCAGCAGGGTCCGAACGGCCATCAGGGCCAGCATGGTCATAATGGCCAACAGCAGCAGTTTCAGTAGGGCCAGGAGGGCCAGTGAAGGAACGGTAACGGCCACCAGGGTCGGGGGCAGCAGGGACAGAGAGGGGGGAACTTCCCGAGCAAGTGTTACGTTTGTGGCAAGACTGGCCATAAACGCCAGGACTATCCTGATAGGGGCAGGGCCCTGCAGAAGCAACAGGGTGATCGACAGGAGCCGTAGAGACCCGTGTTTCCCGCCGCCCTCCCAGCGCCACCACAGATGGCAGCATTGCCACCCATTCCAGCGGTCCCAGTTCAACAGGGGCAGCTGCAGTATGGGAGAGTATACCAGCTTCAGTAGGCAGCAGCTCCATAGTCCCCACCCGCGATTGAGGGTATGTTTCCTATCCATGGCACTATGGGTCGGGTTTTGTTTAATAAGGGAGCGACGCATTATTTTATAGCTACACATTTTGTGAAAGCCTTAGGGTTATTAGCCACAGCAGAGAGCACAGTGATGTGTGTAGACTCACCATTGGGGAGTGGGTCACTTATTTTCTTTATATGCCGAGGAGTGGGGGTAGAGATTGGTAGTCTGGTATTACCTGCAGACATGTTGGTATTAGATATGCATGAGCACGATGTGATTATTGGTATGGATTGGCTCGCCGCTTATAGAGTCATGATTGATTGCTTCGGTGGGAGCATTGTTTTTGCCATTCCGGGGCAAGAGATGTTTGTAGTGGCGATGCCTCGCCCAGAGGGAGGCTCGACCGCTCATTTGTATTACATAGAGGAGGATACCTCTAAGGAGGTTGTGATTCCTTTAGATTCGATCCTAGTTGTCAGGGAGTATTCAGATGTGTTTCAGGAGATACCAGGCCTACCCCCCAGTCGAGAGATAGACTTTGTCATAGACTTATTACCAGGTACGAGACCTATAGCATGCGCACCGTACCGTATGGCTCCGATATAGATGCGAGAGCTACGGGATCAGATTAAACAGTTATTGGGTCAAGGGTTTATACGGAGGAGTACTTCGTCGTGGGGTGCCCCTATGTTGTTCGTGAAGAAGAGAGATGGTTCACTGAGATTGTGTGTGGATTACCGATAGTTGAATAAGGTCACGATACGGAATAAGTATCCGTTGCCTCGAATCGATGACTTATTCGACCAGTTGAGAGGAGCTTCTTTCTTCTTAAAGATTGGTTTGCGATCGGGATACCATCAGTGGCGTATCAGGGAAGAGGATGTCTCAAAGACTGCGTTCTTAACGAGATATGGTTCTTACGAGTTTCGGGTTATGCCTTTTGGTTTGACCAACGCTCCAGTAGTGTTTATGTACTTGATGAATAGGGTGTTCAGAGAGTTCCTTGATCAGTTCGTCATTGTCTTCATTGATGATATTCTGGTTTACTCCCAGACAGAGGAGGAGCACACCGAGCATTTGAGGCAAGTTTTGCAGACGCTACGTCAGAACGAGCTGTATGCAAAGTATGAGAAGTGCGGGTTTTGGCTGAAGGAGGTCCAGTTTTTGGGACACATTATTTCCGATCGGGGGATATCTGTTGATCCAGGGAAGGTATCCGCGGTGAGTAAGGGAAAAGCCCACGACACCAACGGAGATCCGTAGTTTCTTGGGACTAGAAGGATACTACAGGAGATTTATTCGGGGATTTTCGAAGATAGCAGGTCCTTTGACACATCTGACTCGTAAAGGTGTGCCGTTCATCTGGAGTGATGCCTGCCAGTTGGCATTCGATGAGTTGAAGGATAAGTTGACCTCAGCACCTGTGTTAGCATTGCCGAGACCGGGAGTTGAGTATATAGTCTACACCAATGCGTCCTTACAAGGACTTGGAGGTGTATTGCAGCAGGAGAGTCAGGCCATAGCTTATGCTTCCCGTAAGCTAAAGCCTCATGAGAAGAATTACCCCACTCATGACTTGGAGTTTGCGGCAGTTGTATTTGCCCTTCGGGTTTGGAGACATTACCTTTTGGGAGATAAGTTTCGATTGTTCGCAGACCACAAGTCCCTACAGTACCTATTCACGCAAAAGGAGTTGAATATGCGGCAGAGAAGGTGGCTTGAGTTTGTGAAGGATTATCAGTTTGATATCCAGTATCACCCGGGGAAGGCTAACATGGTAGTAGACGCGTTGAGCCGTAGGCCAGTAGATGAGGTGGCAGGGGTGTGGAAGGCCAAGTGGAAGGAGTTGGGACACCAGGATGCAGTGACCCGATCGTTCATGTCTGTGATGACTGTTATGCCGCAGATTATCACGAAGGTGGTGAAGGCCCAGGCAAATGACTCGTTCTGTCAGGAGCAGATAGTTCGATTACTAGCAAAAGGAGCCGAATCCTACACCGTTAGCTTAGAGGGAAGATTACGTTTCAATGGGAGATTGGTAGTTCCAGAAGGGGAGGAATTGCGGCACGAGGTGATGGCAGAGTCGCACGGCTCACGGTTCGCGGTACATCCTGGTGGGGATAAAATGTACCAAGACATGAGACGATAGTATTGGTGGAGCGGGATGAAGAGAGATATTGTCGTGTTTGTTTCAAAATGCGCCACTTGTCAGCTATTAAAAGTGGATCATTAGAGACCGGCATGACTTCTACAGCCGTTGGAGGTCCCGATGTGGATGTGGGAAAGCATCTCCATGGACTTTATCACGGGGTTGCCTACGTCACAGAGAGGTCACGACTCCATTTGGGTAATTGTGGACAGGTTGACCAAAGTCGCTCATTTTCTACCCGTAAGGACAGACTACACTACGGGACAGTATGCCCAGCTCTTTATTGCAGAGATAGTGAGACTTCACGGTGTGCCCCTAAATATCGTGTCTGACCGAGACAAGATATTTGTTTCACGGTTTTGGGAAAGTTTTCAGGAGGCCATGGGCACGGAATTGCGGTTGAGTACGGCGTATCACCTGCAGACCGATGGGCAGACCGAGCGTACAAACCAGATGTTGGAGGACATGTTGCGTATGTGCATCATTGATTTCGGGGGTGGATGGGAGCAGTATCTTCCACTAGTGGAGTTTGCTTACAACAACTCCTACCAGTTCACCATTGGCATGGCTCCGTTTGAGGCGTTGTACGGTAGACCTTGTCGTTCCCCAGCATGTTGGTTGGAGGTGGGGGATAACAAACTACTTGGGTCGGAAGTGATTCAGGATACTTCGGCAAGGATAGAATTGATTCGGAATCGCATTCGGGTAGCTCAGGATCGGCAGAAGAACTATGCTGATGCGAAGAGGTTCTTCAAAGAGTTCCAAGTGGGGGACCAGGTTTTGCTGAGAGTATCTCCTATGAAGGGGATTATGCGTTTCAGGAAGAAAGAGAAGTTGGCACCGAGATATGTGGGACCATTTCCTATTATTGAGCGAATTGGACCGGTTGCGTATAGGCTTGGGTTACCGGAGCATTTGCATCGGATTCACGATGTGTTTCATATTTCCTCGCTAAGGAAATATCTTAGAGACGATTTGGCTCATTCTCACATTGCCTTAGAGGACATCGATCTCCAGCCTGATAGCTCCTACGAGGAGGGGCCGATTGCTATTTTGGACCGAAGTGAGCGGAAACTGCGGTCAAAGATAGTTCCGTTAGTGCGTGTTCAGTGGCGACATCATAATGTTGAGGAGTCCAGAGTTGTTCTTACCAGGTACTTTCTAGTTCCGAATTTCGGGACGAAATTTTGTTATTAGGGGGGAAGTATGTAATACCCCGTATTTTTGTGATATTTATTTATGGGATTAATTGAATTAAATGTGTATTAATTGGAAATTAATCCGGATTAAAATACTAGCGAGATGTGAGTTGGTATTTTATTATAATGTGTATATATGACTATATATGAATATTGAATTATGAAACTTGTCGTGAGATTGAAATACGGCAATTTGGAAATTTTGTTGAGACGTGTGTGACAGTCACGTCAGGAATATAATTATTTTAATTATAAAGTGAATTTTATTTTTATTAACCGTATGGTCGTTTTGAGTGTGCCAACGCGTCCGGAAGGGTCGAAATAGTCAGAAAACACTAGCCGAGGGTTTAGTTTTGGTCCCGGGGCATTTTTAGGCCATACCGGCAACGTATAAGGGTAGTTTGGTAATTTTGGATTTTTGGGAATTAAAACCCACGAAAATCAGGAATTAATATCTGATTTGGCAATTACCCACTAAACCCACTAATAACCTAATGGGCTACGGAGGTTATTGAAATTAGTTCCAAAAGAGTTCCTAAGGCAAACCCTAGCCACCATTGTCACTTTGGAGAAGAAGGCTTGTAGAGAGAGAAGAGAGGAGAATTCTGCAGAGAGAGAGAGAACCATTCATCAGATCGACATCAAAATCAGAGATACACATATGGCAAGTGGTTTAATTTCGTTTATTACAAAGAAAATTTCTTCCATGCGTAGGAAATTGACAAAATTTTGTATTGTTCTTGGGAGTTTGATAAAAACCCATTAATTGGAATTAGAACTTTATATTTTGATGAAAGGATTGCATGTAGAATTATGTTAGGAGGATTATTCTGATGGAAATACACCTTGTTCATAACAAAAACGGATTTAATTATGCCCATTGGTGATTTTAAAATTTTAGGACTCATGTTCATGTGATTTGGGGATAAATGGAGAGATTTGATGATTCAATGATGTTTAGGAAGAATTGGCTCTATATAAACGTTAATATATGACCTAAGTATGTATAGGAATGATTAGAACCCATGAAAGATTGTTGGATTGATGTTTAGATGAGATTAGAGGTGAAGAAAAGATGGAGAAACGAGTTAAGGAATTTCTGGGCTCGAAACTGGCCTCTCGTTAGAAGACCTACCCAGGTCGTTCGAACGAGCTTCTAACGAGTGGACAGTTTGCCTTCTAACGAGTTGAATGTTCGTTCGATGACTTTCGTTCGAACGAGATCTCGTTAGATACCCAGTTCCTTTGAACGAACTCTCGTTCGAACAGCCTCGTTCGAACGAGACTTCTAACGAGCTGACAGTTTATGCTTTTTAGCCTGTTTTAATCCCGAGTGTCCCGTAACCTTGTTTTTATGTAGAGATAACACTTCCTTGTGGATTAATTGATATATTTGGGATATTTGGGATATAATGAGGAGTAAAACCTAGAAGTGTAGTTTGAACCTAAGGGAAATTATGAATTAGGACGTGAGTGTCTATTACGATGCGAGAACTATTGATGGCCTAAATAATTATATTAACCGGGAACATATAAATTGTGTAGCATTATATGTCGGTACGAGAATGAGAAGTGTACCACAAATATATTATGGTGATTACTAAGATGTGTGCATACTTAGTATATGTATATGATTTTATGTGTATGACATACCTACCATACTTGCTATCACGGGAGGTTTACGTTCGCTTAGGGCCCTCTAATCCTTGTGTTGCCCGGATTTAGACTGGTACCTCGATGAACATAGGTCAGAGAAGGACTTATTGGGATGCTAATAAGTCTGTTGATCGTGGGAGCGTAGGTATGTGCGTGACCCATGTGATGTGACTGTGTTCGCCTCCATTGTTTGTGATGTTGTTATCTGAGAACGATTCCTGAGAGATTCGGAATGCGTGATCCTTATGTGCGTGATGTACCGGGATGGATAGCAGAGTATGTGTGCACCGCAGCTTAGTCTCGGGGTGCTTGTATTGTATATTTATGACATGAATAATATACACTTAATTAATGGGAACTTTCATGTTGGTATTGTGAATATAATTATGGTAATGTTTTGAGAAAACATAACGGGTTAACCGATAGTGAATTGTATTACTAATTGAGAATCTGAGTTTAAGTAAAGCCCTCTATTTAATTGATAACGCTAGAATGTAATATGGGAATCGAGTAGTAAGGGGTAAAACTTATTACGGTTTGGTTAGATATGTATGTCATTTAGATGGGTATGGTACGTTAGGAGTGCACATGTAGTCGAGAGGTGAGAATTTCACGTGAGTGCACGTCCTAACATGTATTTTGTATTTAATGTTTTAATGTTATTAAAACACTTGCTGTTTTTAAAATGATTTCCACTTTCGGTCTCTGACCCATTTGCTTTCAAATTTATTTTTGTAAAAACCATTTTAGGTGCCCAGCCACAAGGACACCATGCTTAGGATTTTCATTCAGGTGACGAGCTGTAGCTGTTTGTGGAAGTTGTAGGACTTTTCTTGTAGACGCTTCATCTATCTTGACTCCATATTCAGCATTTATCAGTTGTAGGGCATGTCGCCCATTTCTTTTAGAGACATTGCATTCATTCCAGTTATTCAGACTTCTGGCATGTAATTAATTCAGGATTCAGACTTGTTATATTATATTCAGTTGTGGGATTGTTGTGAGGAGTTTTCCTCCGGACTTATTATTATTCCATTGGTTATTCTATTGCTTCGTTATGGTGAATGGTTGTTATTATTTCATTATTCTTTTACTATATGTTAACCAGACTTAAAATAAAATTTGGCAACTTACTTTTTAAATACTAGGTGGTTCGTAATCATTAAAATGTTTTCGACAGTGATGCTATTAACTGAACTAGCTTTCCATTTTGTATTGATTTAATAAAGGAGTAGCTACCCGGTATTTAATTAGTCGGAGTGTCACAATTAACTCAATTAAATTCCTTTAGTTTTTTTATTTTTTGCTTACTCTTATAGATAAAATTCAATCGAAGAAACAAACAAAGCACTTAAAGTGAAAGATATCATGCTATAAATCGAATGTACCAATCTTGGCTTCAAAATCCTTAAAACCTAAATATTACATCAATTCAACTCAAATGTTACAGTCTTTTATCATATATTCAAATACAAATATCAACTTTGCATTCTCTGCTCCAAACCAACATGGAGAAACTAGAAAAATGTTTCATCACCAAACAATAGCTACTTAATCAAACAAATTCAAATCAATACATATAAGAGAAAAGTGAAATAGCATTGCTAAAGTCGTTTATTGAAAATAAACTATTTAAGCTACTCCGAAAAGTTTGTTGAAGAAACTCTTTACTTAAATCAAACTGATTTTGAACACAAGATGTGTTAACAAAATTATGTACGAGATTAGGACAAGATTTGATAACAAGTTTTAGTAAACAGTTTAAAATATCTTAAACTCAGCACACATCAGAATGGGATGAGAAGATGTAGAAATATCAATACTCAGGATTTTTAACGTGGTAAAACCTCACCCTTGAGGAAACATCCACGACTCCCTCTACGGAGTAACACAAAAACATTCACTAAAACAAATATGTGAGTTACAATCTATTTAACTAACATGCACACAATAACAAGTCTATACAAGTTCAGGATTGTACCCTCTGGCGTCCTTAAACTTTTCTGCAGATCTTGATTGTTGATGTAGTCTTCTCAGTTTGTCAACTCTTCCTTTGTTTCAGCACGTTACGTCGACTTATGTTCACCAAATCTTATAGCCAACACTTTCAGTGTATGTAGTGTGAAGATGTTTGTGAAAAGTGTTCTATAACACATGCATGAACACACGCACTCTTATTAGTTACAAACAATCCTAACAAATTACAATTTACACTATATGCTGTGAAATTTTCTTTTCTTACAAAACCAAAAACCTTTTGACCTTTCAATATAACCCAGATTCCACGGAGATCTTGCTTAAGAAATCGGTCAAGACCTTTCTCAATCTCTTTTGAAAATATTTAGGAGATTGAAAACCCTCCAAGTGCGAATCCAACTAGGTCAGGTTAAGTTTTGTAAAAACAGAAACTATAAAACATTTATTGTTGATTCTGAAGTAATAAAATGTTTTAACAGAAAACAATCAACAATGTACTTCTCAAGATGAGAAATAAAATGCAACTAAGTGTATTATGACATGAAAAACTTCAGATCTATGACTTCTATTGAATCAGAAACAAGATCTGAGTAAGTGTCTAAGTTGGAAATAAGATTTTATGAACACAAGGTTACAGCAACCCAAGATCACTCAACTCGAACTCTCATAAACTCAAGAAACACTAAAGATGGTGTTTATTTGGTTATGGTGTTTTGGAGAGGTAAGTGGTTTAGGTTGGAGAAGTTTTAGACGAAGTTAGGGTTTCTAACTTGACTCTCTGGTTTCTCTCTCTCTCTTCTCTTTCTTCTCTCTCTCTCTCTATCCTTTCTCTGAGAATTTTCAAAGTCACAAAAGCTCTCGAAGGCTGAGATGAGAGTCCTTTAAATAGCAAGAGGAGAAGGTTCCAGACTGTCATTCAAAAACAACGGCTGAGATTGAGTCAAGCTTCCTTGACTTCAATCCAAGGGCTCACAACAGGCGGTGGATTAAACAGGTTGTGATTGGCTTAAAGGTTTACACGGGGATTCACTCAGGCGGCATGCAGGCCATTGATAAGGGTTGATCCAAGGGCTGTAAACATGCGAAGTTTTGTCTCTGTAAAGAAACACAACTCTGGCCAATCAGAGAGCAGCAAGTGTCGGCCATAGAATGAATACAAACGCGCGTCCAAAACTAATTACAAAGCCAACCCTGGAGTCTCTGGCGCTTTTGGTTTCTACCCAGAGTAACTTAAGGCCAAAAACCACAACAAAACATATTTAGATATTAACCCCAAAACTTTTTAAATCAAGTTTTAGTTTAATAAAACCTTAATTAAAAGATGTTTAAAATTCCCAAAAAATTAATAAAAATCAAATTGAGGGATTTAAACACACTCACCACATTAATACACATAAAGGTGCAATATGATATTCAAAAATTAAGTTCTAAGTGTGTGAGTGATGGCTATAGTCTCAGGATCATTACAAGATGAATAGGAGAAGAAGCAAAACAATCTCTGAGGCTCTTTGGTTTCTAGGATGGACACAATTTTGTCACAATTTCCAAACTAGATGAACTCTTATACAGTCTAGACTCAAACGAGTCAAAAGTATAAGGGCTTCAATCTCCCCCTTTGGAAATATGAGACAAAATCTCCTTTGAGTCATCTAGAACTCGTAGGGCGACAACAAATAAGAAAAACCTATTTCTATAAAAGTTCTATCTACCCAAATCCTAGAAAGAAAAAATTACATAACTCAACTATATACAGTTTAACATCCTATTATTACAATAGAGAATGACTGTACAAGAAGAATAAGAAGAATACCTGCAAAGAATTACTAAGATCAAGCTGTTTAGTATATGCAGAGATAGACTCAAATGGACAAAGGGAAGGAACTTGGAAAATATAACAGGTATTTACTCGACACAAACCATACCAATAGATTTACGTAAAGAAATGAATCTGTTATAATCAAGAGGTTTGGTAAACAAATCTGCAAGTTGTAGATCAGTAGGAAGATAATTGATTTCTAATTCCTTGGTTTCAACTAATTCCCGAATAAAGTGATGTCTTATTTTAATGTGCTTAGTTCGCGAGTGTTGAACCGGGTTCTTAGAAATATTAATCGCGCTTTGATTATCACAATAGAGATGAAGTGTGGGTTCTAGAATACCATAATCACTTAGCATTTGTTTAAGCCACAATAATTGGGCACAACAGCTACCAGCGGCTATGTATTCAGATTTAGCAGTCGAGAGAGATGTGCAGTTCTGTTTTTTACTACTCCATCCTACCAAGTTATTACCAATATAACAACATGCGCCTGAAGTGCTTTTACTATCATCAGTACAACCAGCCCAATCAGCATCAGTGTACCCAATAATAGTGCTCGGTGTGTCATTCGTGTACCAAATTCCTAAATTTAGAGTGCCTTTAACATATTTAATTATCCGTTTAACAGAGTTTAAATGGCTCTCTTTGGGGTTGTTTTGATAGCGCGCACAAACACACACAGCATACATGATATCAGGACGCGAGGCAGTCAGATAGAGTAATGTGCCAATCATACTACGATATAAAGTAAGATCTACAGATTTTCCATTTTCATCTTTTGATAATTTTTCTGTAGTACTCATAGGCGTTTTAGCACTTTTAGCACTCTCGAGGCCAAATTTCTTAACTATCTCTAATGCGTACTTAGTATGCGAAAGAAACAATCCATCTGGTTGTTGTTTGACTTGGAGACCTAGGAAGAACTGTAACTCCCCCATAAGGGACATCTGAAATTCCTTACTCATAATTTCAGCAAAAGATTTTACTTCTGAGGTAGAAGTGGATCCAAATATGATATCGTCTACATAGACTTGAGCGATAGTAATGTGTTTGTCAAAATGTTTGACAAATAAGGTTTGGTCATTTCCACCTCTTTTGAAACCTTTATCCAGTAGAAAACTGGACAGGCGCTCATACCAAGCTCTAGGAGCTTGCTTAAGACCATATAAAGCCTTTTTCAACCTAAATACATGATTAGGATAATTAGGGTCAATGAACCCTTTAGGTTGTTCTACATAGGTTTCCCCGGCAAGTATTCCATTAAGGAACGCAGATTTAACATCCATTTGATATAATGTAAAATGCATGTGACAAGCTATAGCAAGAAGCAGACGAACTGATTCTAAACGAGTAACAGGAGCAAACGTCTCTTTAAAATCAATTCCTTCTATTTGGGAATAACCTTGAGCAACTAGTCTAGCTTTATTTCTAATTATCATCCCATTTTCATCAGTTTTATTTTTGAAAATCCAACGAGTACCAATAACCTTTTTGTGATCAGGACGTGGAACAAGATACCATACATCATGAATGACAAATTGTAAAAGTTCATCATGCATTGCAGAAATCCAGTGAGAGTCATTCAATGCCTCATTTACATTCTTTGGTTCCACAAGAGAAACAAAGCATGCATAAAGTGCATAATTTCTAAGTTGGGATCTTGTACGTACTGGCTCACTAGGGTTACCAACTATGTTGCTTATGGGATGATCTTTAGAAACCCAGTTAGGTACTTCAGGTGACTCAATAGGTAATGAATTATCTATTTCAGAAGAGTCATTTTCTAAAATATTTGACGATTCTTCTTCTATAGTTAATTCACTAGTCTTGCTTTCTATAGTAGTGTCACTAACAATTACATTTATGGATTCCATTAAGGTTTTAGTGCGAAGATTATACACCCGATAAGCTCTACTGTTAGGTGAATATCCTAAGAATATGGCTTTATCTCCCCTACTCTCAAATTTAGATAAGTGCTCACTATCTTTGCACACATAGCAGGTACTACCAAAGGTTCTAAGGTACTTAAGATTAGGCTTTTTATTGTACCAAAGTTCATAAGGAGTTTGTTTGGAATTCTTTCTAAGATAGACCCTATTAATAAGATGGCATGCTGTACGAATAGATTCTACCCAAAAATACTTAGGTAAGTTCTTGGCATGGAGCATGACACGTGCCATCTCTTGAAGGGTTTGATTCTTTCTCTCAGCTATACCATTTTGTTGAGGGGTCTTAGGAGCACTGAACTCATGTTTGTAACCATTATAGTCACAGTATTCTATAATACCAGTGTCTTTGAATTAACCACCTCTATCACTTCGGATTCTATTTACTTGAGTGTCTTTCTCATTTTCAATCCGTAAAAGAATCTTTAAAAAAGTTTGAAAAGTATCGGAATTCTGTTTTAAGAAAGCTACCCAAGTGAATCTGGTGAAGTCATCAACCATAACTAGAATATAACTGTGTCCACAGAGACTAACAGTTTGAGAAGGACCCATTAGGTCCATATGGATGAGTTCTAAGGGATTAGTGGTAAGGATATCTTTAACCCTTTTATGAGGTGCTTTAACAATTTTTCCTTCTTGACAGGGACCACAGACAATGTTATGAATAGGTTTAATTTTTGGTATTCCTCTAACTATTTGTTGAGAGGACAATTTACTCAAATTTTCGTAATTAATGTGACCCATTCTGTTATGCCATATCTCATTGTCATCCATTCTGGCAACATTACAGATTTCAGAACTAGTCATGACAGTATAACAATTGTCAGGAGTCCTGAATCCTGTAATTACGCATTCTCCCTTTTTATTTAAAATCTTGCAATTGTTCTTTGAAAAGGTAACAGTATGGTTTGAGTCACAAAATTGCGATATGCTAAGTAAATTAGCCTTAAGACCTTTAACTAAGAGAACATTTTCAAGAACAGGAAGTCCTTTTTCTTTAAGAGTTCCTTTGCCTAAGATCTGGGATGATACTCCATCACCAAAAACAAATTTTCCACCATCAAAGTGGGTTTTATTTAAAAGTTTTGTATCATCACCTGTCATATGCTTGGAACATCCAGAATCCAAATACCAACCAGAAGATGTAAGTTCAGCTTTTAAGGCATAAATAACAATATTACACTTCATCTGGGGTACTAGATCATCTTTTCTAACCCAAATTGCTCTGGTTTTCTGTTTGCGCTAGTTTGCTCTCATTTGATAAAATTTGCGAGCATTAGATTTTTGTTGAAAAACATTTTGCGCATGCTTTTGAGTAAATTTAAACACCTGAGCATTTGATTTAGAAAAGTTTCTGGGATTCCTTCTAGTAAATGTCCTTTTAGGTTTAGTCTTTCTATTCCTATAGTTGGAGTTTTTGTCTGGTGGCCTGGGAAGGACATAATTGTTACGACTCCTCCTAGAATAGTTAAAGTTTTGATACATGGAAGTATTGTAGATAGGCTTAATCAGTCTCCTAGCATAGCAATCATCGAAAGAATGTCCGTATATATCACAATAGGAGCAATAAAGATTGCACATAATGGGGTTTACCTTAAAAAAATCTCTAAACAAAGGTTTTGAGAAATTTTGAGGCTGAATTTTATTCCTAGGTAGCACAGGTTTGAAAGCAGGTTCACTTTTCCTAATTGGGGGGCAGACATATTTTTCCTTTGGTAAACTTTCATGCTTAGAGAAACTTGCATCTCCAGTGTTAGTGTTTTGATGATCAAACTCAGTTTTTAGTGAATGAAAGTCTGGACATGTTTCAATAGGTCTTTTGCCTCCTGACACAAATTTGATAGGTTCAACATGTTTTGTTTGTGTCTTCAAATTGGGGCAAAACCCTATACCAGTTTGATCATCAGAATTGGTTTTAGATTCAGCAACGAATTCCTCAAAACATTTAGAATTGTTTTCAAATTTTGTAAATTTTTTGAACACAGTTGCTGTCTTTTCTTTGGTTTGTTCCAATTCTAATAATGTCCCTTTGTATTTTTTCTCCAGAATTTCATTAGCTTCAGTCAAAGTTTTCAGTTTTTCATCAAACACTTTGATTTCACTTTCATGAGACATGCATTGAGTAGTATACTCTTCAGCATTCAGTTTTACCATCAGGCTTAGATCCTCTAGCTTTTTGGTAAGATCTTTCACAATCTTTTCTAGTCTAGTGCTTTTCTTTAGAGTTTTAAAATATAGAGTGTGTATATCTGGGAGATCTTCATTGTCTGAGTCACTAAGTGAGGTGTGTGAAGTGACCCCTAAGGTTTCATTTCTTAAACTCACGCACCCATTGACATCAGCAGTATCGATTCCCCTTTGACTCACACACCCCGAGGAAGAAGTATTAATGTTCTCAGTAAGTAAAGCATCTAAACCAGTTAAAGTATGATTCAAGGCAACAGAGCTAGAATTACTAGACTCATCCTCACTATCAAGCACAGGCATATCATCATTATATATGATTTTGGCAAAGAAGGATAAACAAGGATCAAAACCATTAGATGTCTCAGGTTCCTCATTTTCAGAGTCACTTGAGTCATCCCATGTTTTGCAGATGTTGGCTCTAGAGTGTTTGTTTTGGGTATTTAAATCAACTCTACAGTCCTGAGCAATGTGTCCTAGTTTACCACATCTATAGCATTCAGTCTTCTTGAGGTCTCTGTGAGGTCTTGTGTTGTCCTTGTTCTGTTTGTCATGAGGTTTCTCATGGGACTTGTGATTTGAAGGAGTTGAATAATTAGACTTGCCCTGTCTATTTGCAATACTGTTTCTAAATTTAACAATTTTCTTAAATTGTTTTGACATTAGGGAAATCTGATTATCTAGACTTTCTAAGTCACAGTCCTCATCAGAATCATTACTAGGAGTGTTTAACTCAGGCTTAATCATCTTAGAAGTAAAGCTAAGATTGGAATTGGTATGTTTCCTATGAGTGTGGGTCAATTGTTTCTTAAACTCTAATTCCATTTCCACAGTTCTTAATTTACTACTGAGTAATTCAGGAGTGAGATTTATATCACACATTTCCTCAATAGCATATCTTTTATTGTCAAATTTCTGTGGTAATGATCTAAGAATTTTAGACACAATTTCTTGTCTATCATAAGTTATACCATTAGCATGCAGTTTAGTGACAATATCAGTCAGGTTCATATAGAAGTCATCAAAAGACTCAGATTCAGACATGATTAAAGAATTATACTATTGAATTAACATCTGAGTTTTAGCAGCCTTAACCCTAGAGTCTCCTTCATGGGCAGCAATCAAGGTATCCCATGCTTCCTTAGAAGTGGTACAAGATGAGATTCTCTTGAACTCATGTTCATTTATAGACATAAATATGGCATTCTTTCCTTTATTATTATTGCGAGAAACTTGTTTCTCTTCTTGAGTAAACTCACTTAATATTTTCTTAACCCTCTCATTACTTCCTTCAGTGGTTGGTTTAGTAGGATAAGAGTATCCATTTTCAATAATGTCCCAGACATCATCTCCCAAAGTTCCTTGAATGAAAGTAATCATCCTTACTTTTCAGTAAGAAAAATTGGTTCCATCAAAGACTGGAGGTCTGGTCAAGTTACCATATCTTTCATTTTTCTCGTCCATGATTGATTTTGAGAAAACAGTTTCAGAAACTCAGGATCTTTTTGAAAAAAGTTCACCAAATGCTCTGATACCAATTGAAATAGCGTTGCTAAAGCCGTTTATTGAAAATAAACTATTTAAGCAACTCCGAAAAGTTTGTTGAAGAAACTCTTTACTTAAATCAAACTGATTTTGAACACAAGATGTGTTAACAAAATTATGTACGAGATTAGGACAAGATTTGACAACAAGTTTTAGTAAACAGTTTAAAATATCTTAAACTCAGCACACATCAGAATGGGATGAGAAGATGTAGAAATATCAATACTCAGGATTTTTAACGTGGTAAAACCTCACCCTTGAGGAAACATCCACGACTCCCTCTACGGAGTAACACAAAAACATTCACTAAAACAAATATGTGAGTTACAATCTATTTAACTAACATGCACACAATAACAAGTCTATACAAGTTCAGGATTGTACCCTCTGGCATCCTTAAACTTTTCTGCAGATCTTGATTGTTGATGTAGTCTTCTCAGTTTGTCAACTCTTCCTTTGTTTCAGCACGTTACGTCGACTTATGTTCACCAAATCTTATAGCCAACACTTTCAGTGTATGTAGTGTGAAGATGTTTGTGAAAAGTGTTCTATAACACATGCATGAACACACGCACTCTTATTAGTTACAAACAATCCTAACAAATTACAATTTACACTATATGCTGTGAAATTTTCTTTTCTTACAAAACCAAAAACCTTTTGACCTTTCAATATAACCCAGATTCCACGGAGATCTTGCTTAAGAAATCGGTCAAGACCTTTCTCAATCTCTTTTGAAAATATTTAGGAGATTGAAAACCCTCCAAGTGCGAATCCAACTAGGTCAGGTTAAGTTTTGTAAAAACAGAAACTATAAAACATTTATTGTTGATTCTGAAATAATAAAATGTTTTAACAGAAAACAATCAACAATGTACTTCTCAAGATGAGAAATAAAATGCAACTAAGTGTATTATGACATGAAAAACTTCAGATCTATGATTTGTATTGAATCAGAAACAAGATCTGAGTAAGTGTCTAAGTTGGAAATAAGATTTTATGAACACAAGGTTACAGTAACCCAAGATCACTCAACTCGAACTCTCATAAACTCAAGAAACACTAAAGATGGTGTTTATTTGGTTATGGTGTTTTGGAGAGGTAAGTGGTTTAGGTTAGAGAAGTTTTAGACGAAGTTAGGGTTTCTAACTTGACTCTCTGGTTTCTCTCTCTCTCTTCTCTTTCTTCTCTCTCTCTCTCTATCCTTTCTCTGAGAATTTTCAAAGTCACAAAAGCTCTCGAAGGCTGAGGTGAGAGTCCTTTAAATATCAAGAGGAGAAGGTTCCAGACTATCGTTCAAAAACAACGGCTGAGATTGAGTCAAGCTTCTTTGACTTCAATCTTAGGGCTCACAACAGGCGGTGGATTAAACAGGCTGTGATTGGCTTAAAGGTTTACACGGGGATGCACTCAGGCGGCATGCAGGCCATTGATAAGGGTTGATCCAAGGGGTGTAAACATGCGAAGTTTTGTCTCTGTAAAGAAACACAACTCTGGCCAATCAGAGAGCAGCAAGTGTCGGACATAGAATGAATACAAACGCGCGTCCAAAACTAATTACAAAGCCAACCCTGGAGTCTCTGGCGCTTTTGGTTTCTACCCAGAGTAACTTAAGGCCAAAAACCACAACAAAACATATTTAGATATTAACCCCAAAACTTTTTAAATCAAGTTTTAGTTTAATAAAACCTTAATTAAAAGATGTTTAAAATTCCCAAAAAATTAATAAAAATCAAATTGAGGGATTTAAACACACTCACCACATTAATACACATAAAGGTGCAATATGATATGCAAAAATTAAGTTCTAAGTGTGTGAGTGATGGATATAGTCTCAGGATCATTACAAGATGAATAGGAGAAGAAGCAAAACAATCTCTGAGGCTCTTTGGTTTCTAGGATGGACACAATTTTGTCACAATTTCCAAATTAGATGAGCTCTTATACAGTCTAGACTCAAATGAGTCAAAAGTATAAGGGCTTCAAAAAGAAATGTAAACAATCACTAAGAACACCAAAACATTAAGTCTCTTGAAAATGCCAAAGTTTTTCCCCCTCTTCAGTGGGTACTAACATCTTCAGTAGGTGCTAAACAAGTAAAAAATTATCACTATAGAAGTGGATAGAGATATAGGTTAATATACCTTATATAAAAAACAAAATCCCATGCAAAGAACAAAAATTGATTTCAAAATATCAACAAAGTAAAATATGAGGATAAGGAGATAGAATAATATACTTGATATTTAAGAGTGATACGTTTGGTAATGAGGTTCGATCTGTAAAACATAACATGAAGAAAAATAAATTACATCAAAACACTAACTCGTAAACACACAATCAGAGTCTTCAAACAAAATAAAAATAAATTTAACTATGATTTATAAAGAGAAAAACCCTAATATTAGGTTGTAATCCAAAATCAACAAACCAAATAAACGCTATTTTGAAAACCAAAGTAATCAAACCATGGAATTGCGGCAAAGAAGGAGAGCAGGTTTAGAGAGGGAGAGAGATATTGTGTTGCCCGAGGCTACTGTTGAAAGATTTTTGATTGGGAGGGAGAGTGAAACTTGGGAGAGATGAGATGGGGGAGGGTTTGTGTGTGTTTTGTGTGGTTGGAGAGTATGAGAGAGAGTTTGGTGTAGTTAAGTTTACTAGTTTACCCTTGTTTTTGAATTTTGAAGAAAGCTGGAAAATAAATTTGAGTGTAGAGAAAAAGGGGGAAATCAAAGATTTTAGGGTAAAAATGGGTCTTGCAGGGAAAAACACACCTTATGACATCATAAGCTAATCTTACGACATACATAAGTTTTACTCCTTATTATATAGATACTAGAAAAATGCTCATGCTTGAAGGCAGAGCAAAAATTTCAAAAGTATATACTCGTGAAACGGTAAAAATTTTCAAAACACATGATTGCAAAACTGCAAAAATATCGTTCCCCAATAAAATAAAGTCTAATTTTAAAAAAATTGGCTATAATATCCTTTGTTTATAGGACTATCCACACGTTTTAACAAATAAGAAATTGCCTATCAACATTCAAATAGTCTAAATCTATTAAACAAACTCATATATAACATGAAATATATAATATTCATCAACTGAATTCACATTGCCTCAAATAAATAAAATGTCCATTTAGAAAAAGATTGAACATATTCTCCTTCGTTTATTGAACTGTCCACCCTCTTAAGGGATAACAACCAATCCAACAATATTCAATGATCTCAAATTCATCTAACAAGTACTTCAACGAAAAAAACTTCATAAAAAAATCACATATATATCAACTTAGGTTCGAAGAGTTTAAACGATTCTTTTTCTTCTTCATCATCCTCGCTAAATGAGTATGTCGCATCCTTCAAAGATTTAGAGATTCTCGAGGTGACAACTTGTGGAGAATTTGATCGAGAATAACTCTATATGCAAGCAATATAAAAATATTGTGTTGAAATTCTAAAAACTGTGAGAAACATAAAACAACCAATATCATATCTAAAGAATAGAAAAGACAATACATTTCATCCACCTTAGTTTGTCTATCGAGACCTTGAACATATGTCATTTCGGAGCTTGGCCTTATGAGTCATCTTTCAATAAATATACATATTCACGGAGTGTTATAGAGAGGAAAATATGGAGCATTCGTGATGTGAGTGATGTTTATGAACATATGTGGTACACACGTATTCTTATGTCTCTACGCCACATTCCTACGACATTTATTGCATTGACCCCATTCCTATGATGTAATAGTAAACTAAATTTATCAAAAAATAAGTGAACATAATAATAACTTCGATATGTTAACAAAGTTGATACCAAATAGAGTAACAAATATAATGTCAAAATAAATTTGACATTTATGGTGAAATAGAGTCGTTGACTTGTTGGCCAATTGGGATAGAGTTCGGGATTTGTGGGCTAGTGCTACAATATATATATATATATATATATATATATATATGTGTGTGTGTGTGTGTGTGTGTGTGTGTGTGTGTGTGTGAGATTGATTTATATATGAACATACCGACTCTAGTTATGATATTGCTGGAGGTTGCGCGTAGTGGGCCATCCACCATGGCATTGACCCGCAGGTGTTGGGTCATTTCCCCAGGTCATAGGACTATTGCCTTACCATTGTAAGTGAGTTTGAAGTCTTGATGGAGTAATGTGGTATGGTCATGACCCACAAATGTATGCCTACAATCGCGTCCAGTATGTGTTTTCATTTTGGGATTCGGTGGTGAGATTCCAACCCCGTGGCCCAAGATTGGTACGTGACGGTACCTGTAGCCTGATAGCATACTAGGAAATGCATTCGAGAGGACATCTCAATAATTCTATGTATATATGCTGGTAAAAGAAAATATATGTATATGTGTACTCAAATGAATGTACGAACATTACATTATATCTAGTGTATAGTTACATTGATTTTATAATGGTATGAGTATAATTGAGAAATACTATGTTATAGCTTACGTGATAGCTATATAATATGTAAGGTGAAGTAAAATACGATACATTTAGGCTAGAGGTTTATCATATTGGATTATGTTATGGACGAACTGA
Organism: Sambucus nigra; assembly: GCA_949130495.1. Lineage (NCBI taxonomy): Eukaryota > Viridiplantae > Streptophyta > Magnoliopsida > Dipsacales > Adoxaceae > Sambucus > Sambucus nigra. Next base: position 393,643,113 of record OX422220.1, on the reverse strand, counting down.
CTAGTTAGGCGGGGTAGCATAACTAGGTAATTAAAATACATGCATTAGGTGTGCACTATAGATGAGGGGTGACGATAATCTCATGTGATCTCGACATCAGATGAACATCAATAATTCTTGCTACATATTTATTAATACAATTAAATACTTGCAAGTGTTTTTAAAAAAATTAGGCACTGACCCGTATAAAAAATATTTTCAAAACCTTTAGGTGCTCAGCCATAGGGATGTCAGGGTTAGCTTGTCATTTAAGATAGACGATGTTGTAGAAATTGTTGATGCATGCAGGATTTCATTAGATGCCTATTTACATTCTATCTACTTAGGATGATTATTCCAGTATTTTGTTTGGGTATGTCGCCCATAGTTGGACAACTTTTATTATCTGAATTTGTTATATTATTTCATTTATAAGTTGGATGATTGTAGTTGGGATTTACCGAGAGTTATTCGATTATTTATTTAATTATGCTATCAGTACTCATTATTTTCTATTGCTATGAATGTTTGCATTATATGGTTGAATGGTTTAACAAAATATGTTAATAAGTTTTAAAAATTGACACCTTAATAGGTTCTGAGTAATTAATTGGTTTTCGACAATGATGCTAAGAATGAACTATACTGAGATTTCTATTTTATTTTTGTAGAAGATTGGACACTTATTATTCGAATAGGCGGTGTGTCACATGACTGTAATGAAAATTAAGTAGTAGCATTCTTTGTGGCTACAACTTATGGATTATGGCAGCTTAACCTCATTTCAGGACTTGAAGTTGTAGACACTATTACCAAACGGCTGAAATACTTTGATAATATCGCACTATTATTCATGAAGAAGTTTTAGGTATACTAGAAGTAACTAAGCACATTCAATGTAACAACATTTCAATTTAAGAAGAAATTATGAAACAACGAGTGTCACTTGAACACACAATTACAAGTATTAACATAGCAAATCCACATAAATGGGCTACCACATAAGACTTTTACGAATCATGATTAAGATATGAGTCTTAAGTGTAGCAAATACAATATTGATATTATAAATTGATAGTGATCATTTTTTACACTACACTATGCTATCGATAAAGTGTTTCAATATTCTTTATTTATATGTCCATTATGTACATTCATTCAAATAAATGAATGTGGTAAAATAATATTTTTATAAAGGCATTATGGGACCATTATTGACAACTCAAATTTTAGGTCTCATTAAATATGATATTAGTGGTGTGTACATGGAAGAAATCATGCTCTTAAATTAGTGTGAAACCGCCATGACTCACATTGATGGATTATAAAATAAAGGTAAATAATTGATAATGACTATTATAAAGTTTATTGCTTGCCTCATATTTCTTGAATCAAATCATAAAGTGAAATTATTATATGGACTAAGTGGAAGACTGTTAGAAAATTTAATTTCTAAATTAAGATAATTCAGAATTAATTATCGGGAAATATGGTGGTAAGTCCTTAGACTCTTCAGAAATTAACGATAAGGACAAGATAAAATAGTATTTTCAATAAGTCCACGTGTGCTTATATTATTAATGTAGATAGAGTCACATTTATTAATGTAACTAGACATACAAATGCAACCATATCTACATTAATTAGTGTAACTATATCTATATTAATAAGTGTAAGCACATCAACATTAATAAGTGTAGCTATATTATTTGGACTTATCGTTAATGTAGGTGGATAAATCTCACAGCGAATGATCCCAAATAATTAAAACCAAACTGAATAAATAAGTCATATAATCCTAGAATACAAGAATTTACGTGGTTCAACAAACAACTTACGTCCATGATGGTTTCTACCTTTTCTTATTAATCAGTTTTCAATAAGATTTTACATTCCCCTCTTCCTAGTGGGAGTTGGGGGTTACATATATAGAGGTCCCAAGGAAATTTTGTCATGGACTCTAGGAGTTAGTAGTTATTATCGTAGTTCATTTGAGTTTATTAACTCTAAGATCCTAGATAATGATACTCTCCTTCATTCTTATCTTGAGTTTCCAACATTCATCACTTAATACCGAATAAGTTTCACTCAGACCGTGCTATTTGGACTGTTCGAATAATTCCCCAACAATTGCCCACAAAGCTCAGTGGCTTGAATGGGACAGGGAGGTTTTATCGTTGTCGAGAAAGGTATTGATCGAATGAGGTGGTCGGTCACAGACTGAGATGGTGAAGCTTGTCAACACTTGTAAATAATTTTGAAATGAATATTTTCTCTATTCTTCCCGTTGGGTCTTGGAAGGGAATGATCTTAATTTCCCATATTAGTTGAGGATACGCACGTAAAAATCTCACGCAAAGGCTAAAAGGTGAAATATTTATGCCAATTGTTGTCCTTAGCTGCGTTTTAAATTGTCAGATGCCTTGGAATTTAAACCAAGCCTCAAAAGTTCCATATATCCATTTTGTTCCATCATTTCAACTATTCAAGTCAATTGGGGGTTATTGTGAATTTCTTCACTTTTAATCCTTCTTATATCTTGTATCTTCTATTTTCTCTACAACGATCCTATAATTTTCTTCATATTTGCATCATTTTTCCTGAGTTGAGAAAAATGATGTATGTCATGAATGATAGAATTGCATGGGAGTTTAGGAAGAGGTATTCAATTCCTAATTGGGTAGGAATAAAGTGTCCCATTGTTCCTGTCAATTTCTACGACATTGAGGGTGCTCATTGTATTTATACTATCTCAGTAGTAGAGAGGGTATAAGCTTCCCCCCATTAAAGTCTTTATAGAGTTTTGTGAGTTTTTCAAAGTGGTTTCTGCCCAGTCTTCTCCAAAAATATGGAGGATCGTGGACAGGGTTCACAGGATAAATGAATTGTATGGTACTTAAATAGGGATACTAAAAATTAGGTGTTATTATTCGTGATAAAAAAAAAAGAATGACAGTGTCTTTTACCTAAAGGCAAGGAAGGCGTATATATTTTTGGTTCTAAAATCTTCGTGACTCCAATAAAGGATACTAGGGTCATAGATTTATCACTAGGAATTGGAAACATCTACCCATTCCTGAGGGTGTTCAACTATATCGAGGGTTTATGTGTCATGACAGGGGGAGAAAATAGGTTGATGTTTCCCTCTCTTTGAATTTGTTATTTTCGATCAGTTGTTGTATGAGATTATTGCTAAATTTTATCCTTTGTTTGTTGTGTGCAGCTGAGTCCAAGAAAAGGGAGCTTATTACTTCTCATTTCAATTGCGAACAACACATCAATGTTTTCAAGATGAGGTCTTTGACTATATGCGTGTGTGTGTGTGTGTTGTTTTTTTAGTATGTGTGTGTGATTAATTTGGTGTTTACAAAAATTGGGCATAAATTTGAATCGAACCCCTTTATTGTGTAAATATGAAATTGGATCCCTTTGTTGTGTAAATATTGGACCCCTTTGTTGTGTAAATATGAAATTGAAATTGGTTGGACATCTGAAATTGGGCATATTGTTGTGTAAATGTGAAATTAAAATTAAAATTGGGTATAAAATGGAAATTGGGTATAATGTTGTGTAAATTTTAAATTGGACCCCTTTTGTTGTGTAAATATGAAATTGAAATTGGGTATAAATCTGAAATTGGTTATACAATAGTGTAAATGTGAAATTAGAATTAAAATTGGGTATAAAATAGAAATTGAGTATAGTGTTGTGTATATCTTAAATTGGGTATAATGTTGTGTAATTTTTGTACATTTATTTTTTATTTATACCCAATTGTTAGGGCCTAGGAATTTCTAATATATCACATTATTATTTGCATTGTTGCTTTGGATTCTTGAATTGTTGTTGACAGGTGGATTTGAACACTTAGATGACCATTAAGTTGGTTGGCCCTAGGCATTTATAACATTTAGGGATGTGATTAAAGCGAATCTGTATAAGACATAATCATCACTATAAATATTATTACTGAATAAGTAACGAGGGTTGTGTTGCGAAATGAAACATAACTATGTAAAAACCGAATATAAATAAGACATAATTAAATGAAAGATATTATAAATTTTAAAAGCTTGTTGTTAAACAATTATTAATGCGAAATGAAACATATCTATGCATAAATCATCACTATAAACATATTATCGAATATAAATAAGCATAATTAAATTAAACATACTATAGCCCTTACATAAAGTGCGCATATATAGTAGCCTTCTAGTTCTTATGCGTACGTATTCAATAGCCCTTAGACCCATTCGAGATTCATTACCCCTGTAATGAGATCTCTCAAATTGTTCCATCTAGACAATTTGGGACTGCAAAGTTACTGTAAAATAATATTCTTAATGTCTTAAACTTGTTACTCTGGGGGGAAGTTATGTTGTCATATATTAATGTTCTCTGGGTACATACTAGATGATGCGATGTTAAGTGTTATTTCAATTGATGTCAATCTTGTAGTAAATCATTCAAGACTGCATATTTATGTTCAAGATCACATATTTCTGTAATATACTTAACAACTCTTGCACATTGTTCCAATTTGAGCAGATGGAGGAAATAAGAATTATATTGACATCTCATCTACTACAAGATTTACATCTCATTTTTCGGTGTTATATTATAAAAACATAACAGATTTACATATCATTTTTCGTTTTTATATTATAAAAACATAACAGCGAAAGATGAGATGTCAATCTTGTAGTAGATAAGATGCCAATATAATTCTTATTTCCTCCATCTCCTTTAAAGGGTAAGTACTCACCCTTTAGAGGAGATGGAGGAAATAAGAATTATATTATTTTTATAATATAATACCAAAAGATAAGATGTCAATCTTGTAGTAAATTATTTAATAGGATTGTGAGTTATGCTAACCATGATTTACATAAGTGTAAGTCCCACAATTAGCATGTGATCATGCTATGGGTTCCTCTATTATTTAAGCATTGTGTATCCAAGCACAAGGATTTGTGAAGAGATATTATGTAAATTAGTATCTGATTCTCACTATGTTAAAAGGTAGTCAATCGAGATCACATAGTGGCCGCAAAATTGGCGGTGACCGAAATGATTTATGTGTTAAAGAAGTACTTTCTCCCATCACTATTTGACATAGGTCTTCACTTGATGGTACACCTATGCGGCGAGGCACTTCTTTGTGACCCAGTAAGATATCGGTGGATGTATTCGTTTGAAAGATTGATGAAAGTTTTCAAAGATTACGTCAAGAATACATGATACATTGAAGGATCGATTGTTGTGTAATACCTCGTATTTCTGAATATTTCTATTTAATTATATTGGAGAACAAACGAGAAAAAATGGCTTAATTTAAATTACATAAGAGAAGTAATTTAATGAGATTTATTAAAAATTGTGATTATGGAGTATTAATGGAGAGATAGATACCGATTAATATTGCCTCATTCTATTTACTTAGTGCGAGTAATAAATAGTTACTTAACACGTGTAGACCGTTTTGGGGTGAGAACGTGTAATATATTTTTAAAGTGACTCAAATGACCATTTAGAGGTCACGGTAAACACCGAAAGGGTCGAAATAGTCAAAATAATATACCCAGGGGAACTAGTTAGGTCCTGGGATGTTTTTGGGCTAAGCCGGAACCGTTCAGGGGCGTTTTAGTCCTTTAAAATGTAGGAGTGAGAAGACCTACGAATTTAATAACTCTAAGTCAGACTATAAGAGCTGTAGGCTAGGGTTAGAGAGAAAAAAAAATACACCATAGCCATTAGAGAGAAGAGAGAAACAATTCTCAAGGTAAAAGGAAGAATTGGGAAGGATTCAAAGGAGACTTTCACCACAAACTTGTGGGGAAGGAAGATTGAAGGAGAAAAACAATCAATCATCAACAACAATCATGAAATCATAACCCCTCTATCAAGGCAAGTGTTTATTACAAATCAAATTTAAGTTATAATACCCATGTGTAGGGAGTTTTAAGAATTGGTTGATTCTATTGAAAAACCTTGAATTAAATGTATGAATCGATCATATGTTTGGGTAGGATTACATGTAGAATGAATCCCTAAGTAAATATGAAACAAAAAATTGAATATATTTGATTATTAACATAGAATATTTATGAGTTATTGGTTAAAGAACATGAATCTTGAATGACTTGGGGTTTAATTGATGAACACAAGATGTCAATCTGTCATAATTTTTAACATAACTTTAAACGTATTCCATTTGAATTTTACTTCGAATTAGAGTGTGAACCATACATGTCTGAAAAGGTCTATCTCTTAGCTATCCAATGAAGTTGGAATCAGGTCTATTGGAGTTCTGTAGATGGAGTAATCGACATGTTACTACAGGGTGTTTAATCTGCCAGCATAGTAATCTGCCAGAATTTTGACGGGATTTTAACGTGTACGATTTGAGTTGTACTTCGAATTAGAGTGTGAATCATATATGCATGGAAAGGTCTATCTCTTAGCTTTCCAATGAACTTAGAATCAGGTCAATCGGAGTTCTGTAGAGGGATAAATCGAAATTTTACTAGAGAGTGTTTAATCTGCCAGAAAATTTATGACTCGTTTCGGCTGCGAGAAAATGTAAGATCTTTCATTTTAAGACTCAAATGCCTAAAAAAATTTCGGGGAAGTGTTTGAGACCTTGATGAAATATATTTCTGGAATAATTATATGGAAGTAGGTCTATGATTGAGAGTTGGACTTTAATTTTGTGAGAGAATTAAAGTGGAGATTCATAGGCTTGATTGTGACGTATTCTAATTCGAGATGATAAGAATATAATTACGGAAAAGCATGAGCGAGCTTAAATTTATTGAGTCAGTAGGTTAACAAGGGTAAATACAGAATTAATATAACAAGGGGTAACTAGGACCCTTAGAGTTGTGTGAATACTCGAATTAATATGAAAGTGAAATAAATTTGCAAAGCAAACAATTATGGTTAATATAAAAGAATAGTATATTACATACAAGTATGATTGATAGGTCGGGTGTGTACCTACTAAATTGTATGAACTATTAGGTTCAGATATGTATACCTAAATTAACTACATTAGGGTCGATGAAGTATTCCGAACTAACGTAGGGTTATTATATGTTAGGGTCGATGGAGTATTCCGAACTAACATTGGGTTATCATATGTTTCGGGTCGATATAAAATGACGAACCAAACCTTCGAACTGGTGGCGTGATGAAAGAGTCTGAGCCATAATATGTGTATATAAATAACTGGGATCGAGGTATCATTCCGAACAAATTCTTACTTGGGGTCGATGAATCATTCCAAACAAAGAGTCCTTTATGTGTGTTAAAAGGACATAATAGTAATGACTGATATTTAGTATATATTGTGTGTGAAATATATACTTAATGATATTCTACTTTTGTATGTTTAGTAGATTGATATATGACATGTTTAACGATACATATCAAACTGGTAAGTTAAGTAGTGAAACTTAATTAGGAAACGTAACGTTAGACATAGAATATTTAATTAGTAATTTAAGTAGTGAAACTTAATTACAAAAGTCGGAAGATATTAACTGTGAGAATTGTATAAATTTAGTACTGAGACTAAATGAGAAGTTTTGAAACATAACAAAGGTGAAATGTTACTTAAGAACTAATTAACCTTCGCGAGATGTTAATAAAATGGATGTACTGTATGGGCAGTACGAGAACTTAGGTATGGATAAGTTCAGATGATGACTTTAGTCCTATTTAGCTTAGGAGATATGGCTAGGCAGGCTAAGTGTAGAACGTTAGGTGTGCACAATAGATGAGGAGTGAATAAACTCAAGAGAGTGCAAGAGAACCTAACATTTGTAATCAATAATCGCATTTTATATTGTGATAAATGCTTGCTAAATATTTTCAAAACATTTTGAGTACTAACTCTTGCTATAAAATATTTTCAAAACCTTTTAGGTGTCCAGCCACAGGGACGCCATGTATGCTTATTTCATTCCAGGGACTCGAAGCTGTAGCGCAGTGGATGCTTACAGGATTTTGATTAGACGATATCTCTCTTTCAGATCTAGTGCAAGATCTCACAGTACTCTATGTATGAACTTGTGGTCCGGTATCAGTCTCGGATGTTTAGTCTTAGACTAGTGGTTGTTCTATTATTGTTTTGGGATTTTTAGCCGATGGTTTATTCGGTAATACTCTTGTTCTGTTGTACTTATACTTTGTTGGATTGGGTTTTCGTACATGGTGATTGTTTTACTACATTCCGCATGGTTGATTTATCTATTTTAAGAAAGATAAAATTTACACCGGTCTAATTTTCACTTAGGTGATTAGTAATTAAAAAGTTTTCGATGGTGATGCTAAGAATGAACCATTTGAGAAACCTATTTTAATTTGATAAAGGCCTGATCACCCAATGTTTAATTAGGCGAGGTGTTACAGATGGTATCACAGCATCAGGTTCTAGTGTCCATAGGATTTGTACGGCTTACTACGTTTTTAGCGTATCGTTTGATTGATGTATAGCCCCATCTTAGGATTGTTGTACTCCTTTACGTACGTAGTTTACGTTCTCCTGATATTTAGTATATGTAGTGTTATATATACGAGTTCGATTGGTCATGGTATGTCGAACATGGTGATAGGACTAGCATTGGCATTGGAAGGACTGCAGGAGGGAGGAGCTCGGCATGAAGCATGGAGTGTTCGAGGATGGTAAATATGGGAGAGATAACCGTTGTAGAGGTCACTCCTAGTGTGTAATGGAAGTAGATGCTGCAAGGACTGTTAGGGCATATCAGACATTTTTCCAAGTACCGCGAAGGCAAAGAGTGATGCTAATCTAGACTCGCCCAACGCATTGATAATGGGAGGAGGCCTGAAGGACCTTTGAAGAAAACGAATCGTAAAAGAGTTTAAGGAATTAGTCAAAGAGTAAGACTGAATGTAAAGGGGCTAGTGCAAGCTATAAGTGGAAACCCACTAGGGGGATATATCAAATTGATGCTAAGTCGTGACTATTAAGTCTAATAGTGTGTTCCTCTTGGTCAGCGAAACTAAGGGAATCATGATGATAGTGTTCAGAATCGAGACTGCCAAGTCTGAGAGGAGGAATACTTTAGATCATTCATGGCCTGGAATAATAGGATTTATGAAAAGATGTTTTATGTGGGACGTGATACCATGCTTTTTGTTCTTGCCCGAAGTTTCTTAAGGGAATAATAACTCCAATAAATCTTGCATTCCGAGAAGGACAAACGTGTTATGTTCGGGAACCATTTGAACCACCAGTACGATGGGTAAGAAAGTATATGAGTTTTAGCCTCGAGTGAATAAGGTATATGACGATGCCTCACCTGAAAGAGGGCCGAGCTCACATTATTCATCAGTATGTTGGAGACTTCAGAGATTATGGATGTCTCGTAGGGTATTGATCCCGGTGTGTAGGGACCTTAATGATGTGATTCAAGGTATGTCGTATGACTGCTGAGCGGAGAGATCGAGCTCGTTGTTATGATTATTTCTAAGGACTTAATGATAGTATAAGCGCAGTGCCACTTGACTCCTTTAGAGATGTTGGAGTATGGTCGTACCTATTGTCCGGGAAAAAAAATTGAGCACATCGACTATGTGTTGTTCCGATAATGCTCAGTAAGAATGCATTGGGAGAAGTCCCTTGTTTAAGTTCGATTGTGAAAGGGGATATGGTTGAATTTGTATGAACGTCAGGAGAAGAAACGATGTTAGATGCTAGGGCATCAGTGGGGCCGGTAGTGTTGTGGGAAAACACTGAAAAGTTTATTTCACCACGAAGGGATAAGTGGGACTTTGTGGGAAAGAATTTGATTTTTTAGTCTATAGAAGATTGAGAATACCCCCGAGTTTGTAGTCACGTCGTGAAAACAAGGCGAGAGTTAAGGAAAAACTAGTTACGAGTGCGACGGTTGCAATGTTTTGGCAAATGTGCACGGAGAAGAGGGTTTATGGGCGCCCTAGTCAATCGGCCTTCTTAGTCATTCGAGATAGAGGGATGCGGAAGATGATATTTGATAAGTAGGACGGTGGGGAAGTTATGAAGCAAGTTGTATTGATGGAATGGATTGAACGTCATGGGAGAAAGATGATAATCCAAGCTTATATGTGCTGAGAGAGACAACGCACACTATGGGATAAGTGTCGGTGGGAAGCCATTCAAAAGTTATCTCTTGATTTGGGAGACCTAACTATTACGAAGAAGTAACGTAAGCTTCTACTTGACTAAGTCTTGAGAGTGACTTATGCATTACTAAAATGTTGATTCTTATAAAACGACCAACCCTAAAAGTACGCCAATTACGAAGAGTACACAGATTGTAAAGTATAACATACCCGGAGAGAAAGGGGAATAGAGTACCACTTGAGGAAATATGATGTAAGTTGAAAGCGTCATTGAGGAAGAGACATAGAGATATTGTCTCCAAACGCACCACTAATTGATAGAGAAAGATGGGCTCGAAAGGAATAACCTGAAAATGGGGTAGTGAACCTACGTTTCTAGCGATGAAATGAGTAGGCAGACTCATAATTTATGGATGGACTATGAACATGGTAACTAAGTCAACATTTAGTTGGGATAGCGGAATGGATTGATCGGGATAGACTAATATGTCATTGAAAAGGAAGAGTACACAAGTGCAAGGTGTCGCTCTATATTATTGTGAATCATGATGAAATCCTAAAATGCCACCTTGTGAGAGATGATGAGGGAGGAATGGAGATGAAGTTTTATTTTGGGTATGTTGTGTCACCTATGACTCCTTGATTGTGAGAAAGGAAGATACTATTCCCTAACGATAGTTGGATTTTGGAAGAACCCACTGATCAATTAATAGGTTAAATGTATACCTATATGAGCATATTTATAGGTAGTGTGAGTGTACCTATATGGACTGTAAATAAGGATTAGGTTCGTGGGTACCTATTATGAACTTATGTACTTTGAGGTGTGGTTCGAGGAGACATTCCAAACTCTTAGTCCTTAATTCGTGATATGAGGACATTGTATTGGAGTACGACATTTTAGAATATACGAAGTGTGAAATTATATGGCTCCTAAATTTTCTAATCATGTGCGAGGAGATATATATACATATATTGGTGCTCGAGGTGTGATTCCGAGACAATATAACAAATCACTATTGGTGATCGAGGTGGGATTCCGAGCCAATAACCCCAAAAGTGTTATAGAAGGGGGGTGATGTTCATATAAGTGTTGATAGTATATGTTATGTGTAAGAAATATATACCTTATGATTTTCCTACTGATGGGAGATAATAAGTATGCTAAATTCTATATTGGGGTCGATGATGTTCTGGATCAATACATGAAGGATTCGATTTGGGGTCGATGATTTGCCGAACCAAATCGATGATGAATAATAAACATTGGTATCGACGAAAGGTCTGAACCAACATGTGCATTACATTTACCTTGGGGTCAAGGGATTTACGGACCAACATAAATGATAGTACGATTGGGATCGATAATTTTTCCGAACCAATTTTCCTTATAGTATATATTGTGTGTGAAATATATACCTTGAAATATTTTACTTATGAGAAATAGTAGACACATAGATGCTATATATAGAGATATACATCAAAAGGGTAAATTAAGTAGAGAGAAACTTAATTTTAAGAGTTAACGTTAGATTGGGAAAAATCTATGGAGATATTAAGTAGTGAGACTAACTTATAATATATGAGGCATGGATAACATGCGATAAGAGTTTATAATGAAGCAAGGCATGTACTTGGGGCGACCCTTAGGATAATATGATTAGATTTTTTTGGGTATTAGAGGATGTAGTGATATTTAAAGTCCTTAGTCTTAATACACGTCTTATCCTAATTTCGAGGACGAAATTCCTTTGTAAAAGGGGAAGTATGTAATACCCCGTATTTCTGAATATTTCTATTTAATTAAATTGGAGTATTAAATGAGAAAATACTGCTTAATTTAAATTACGAAAGAGAAGTAATTTAATGAGATTTATTAAAAATTGTGATTATGGAGTATTAATCGAGAGATAGATACCGATTAATATTGCCTCATTCTATTTACTTAGTTTGAGTAATAAATAGTTACTTAACGCGTATAGACCGTTTTGGGGTGAGAACGAGTAATATATTTTTAAAGTGACTCAAATGACAATTTAGAGGTCATGGTAAACCCCGGAAGGGTCGAAATAGTCAAAATAGTATACCCAGTGGTACTAGTTAGGTCCCGGGATATTTTTGGGCTAAGAAGGTAGTCTTTTAAAATATAAGAGTGAGAAGACCTACGAATTTAATAACTCTAAGTCAGATTATAAGAGTTGTAGGCTAGGGTTAGAGAGAGAAAAAAACACACCATATCCATTAGAGAGAAGAGAGAAACAATTCTCAAGGTAAAAGGAAGAATTGGGAAGGATTCAAAGGAGAATTTCACCACAAACTTATGGAAAAGGAAGATTGAAGGAGAAAAACAATCAATCATTAACAACAATCACGAAATCAAAACCCCTCTATCAAGGCAAGTGTTTATTACAAATCAAATTCAAGTTATAATACCCATGTGTAGGGAGTTTTAAGAATTGGTTGATTCTATTGAAAAACCTTGAATTAAATGTACGAATCGATAATATGTTTGGGTAGGATTGCATGTAGAATGAATCCCTAAGTAAATAAGAAACAAAAATTGAATATATTTGATTATTAACATAGAATCTTTATGAGTTCTTGGTTAAAGAACATGAATCTTGAATGACTTAGGGTTTAATTGATGAACACAAGATGTCAATCTGTCAGAATTTTTAACATAACTCTAAATGTATTCCATTAGAATTTTGCTTCGAATTAGAGTGTGAACCATACATTTCTGGAAAGGTCTATCTCTTAGCTATCCAATGAAGTTGGAATCAGGTCTATTGGAGTTCTGTAGATGGAGTAATCGACATGTTACTACAGGGTGTTTAATCTGCCAGCATAGTAATCTGCCAGAATTTTGACGGGATTTTAACGTGTACGATTTGAGTTGTACTTTTCATTAGAGTGTGAATCATATATGTATGGAAAGGTCTATCTCGTATCTTTCCAATGAACTTGGAATCAGGTCAATCGGAGTTCTGTAGAGAGATAAATCAAAATTTTACTAGAGGGTGTTTAATCTGCCAGAAAATTTATGATTCGTTTCGACTGCGAGAAAATGTAAGATCTTTCTTTTTAAGACTCGAATGCCTAAAATTTTATCGGGGAAGTGTTTGGGACCTTGATTAAATATATTTCTGGAATAATGATATGGAAGTAGGTCTATGATTGAGAGTTGGACTTTAATTTTGTGAGAGACTTAAAGTGGAGATTCATAAGCTTGATTGTGACGTATTCTAATTCGAGATGATAAGAATATAATTACGGAAAAGCGTGAGCGAGCTTAAATTTATTAAGTCAGTAGGTTAACAAGGGTAACTACTGAATTGATATAACAAGGGGTAACTAGGACCCTTAGAGTTGTATGAATACTCGAATTAATATGAAAGTGAAATAAATTTGTAAAGCAAACAATTATGGTTAATATAAGAGAATAGTATATTACGTACAGGTATGATTGATAAGTCGGGTGTGTACCTACTAAATTGTATGAACTATTAGGTTCAGATATGAATACCTAAATTAACTACGTTAGGGTCGATGAAGTATTCTGAACTAACGTAGGGTTATTATATGTTAGGGTCGATGGAGTATTCCGAACTAACATTGGGTTATCATATGTTTCGGGTCGTTGTAAAATGACGAACCAAACCTTCGAACTGGTGGCGTGATGAAAGAGTCTGAGCCAGAATATGTGTTTATAAATAATTGGGATCGAGGTATCATTCCGAACAAATTCTTACATGGGGTCGATGAATCATTCCAAACCAAGAGTCCTTTACGTGTGTCAAAAGGACATAATAGTAATGACTGATATTTAGTATATATTGTGTGTGAAATATATACTTAATGATATTCTATTTTTGTATGTTTAGTAGATTGATATATGACGTGTTTAACGATACATATCAAACTGGTAAGTTAAGCAGTGAAACTTAATTAGAAAATGTAACGTTAGATAGAAAATATTTAATTAGTAATTTAAGTAGTGAAACTTAATTACAAAAGTCGGAAGATATTAACTGTGAGAATTGTAGAAATTTAGTAGTGAAACTAAATGAGATGTTTTAAAACATAACAAAGGTGAAATGTTACTTAAGAACTAATTAACCTTCGCGAGATGTTAATGAAATGGATGTATTGTATGGGCGGTACGATAACTTAGGTATAGATAAGTTCAGATGATGACTTTCGTCCTAGTTAGCTTGGGAGATATGGCTAGGCAGGCTAAGTGTAGAACGTTAGGTGTGCACAATAGATGAGCAGTGAATAAACTCAAGAGAGTATACAAGAACTTAACATGTGTAATCTATAATCGCATTTTATATTGTGATAAACGTTTGCTAAATATTTTCACAACGTTTTGAGTACTAACTCTTGCTATAAAATATTTTCAAAACCTTTTAGGTGTCCAGCCACAGGGATGCCATGTATGCTTATTTCATTCCAGGGACTCGAAGTTGTAGCACATTGGATGCTTACAGGATTTTGATTAGACGATATCTCTCTTTCAGATCTGGTGCAAGATCTCACAGTACTCTATGTATGAACTTGTGGTCCTGTATCAGTCTCAGATGTTTAGTCTCAGACTAGTGGTTGTTTTATTATTGTTTTGGGATTTTTAGCAGATGGTTTATTTGGTAATACTCTTATTTTGTTGTACTTATACTTTGTTGGATTGTGTTTTATACATAGTGATTGTTTTACTACATTCCGCATGGTTGATTTATCTGTTTTAAGAAAGATAAAATTTGCACCGGTCTAATTTTCAATTAGGTGATTAGTAATTAAAAAAATTTCAACAGTAATGCTAAGAATGAACCATTTGAGAAACCTGTTTTAATTTGATAAAGGCCTGATCACCCGATGTTTAATTAGGTGGGGTGTTATATGCTGAGGAATATATCACCATGGAGTCATCAATCTACACTTAGGAATATGTGCATAACCCAACCAGCGTGGATGACAGTGATGAGTTCGTCGATGAGGGTGGTCATGTGATGTGCAAATGACTAAAATTAAAGAGTTTTCAACATGAACACGTAGCTTGTTATCTATTTAACACACATGAAGATGTCAAAGAATGAAAAAAGTAAGCTTAAATTATTTTAACTTTTTACATTATTTTAATTTTTATACATGATTAATTTTGTAATATGTTCGTCACGATATATGCAAAAAATATGAAGCCTGTGAGAACAATAAAAGATGAAAAACAATGGCACAATTAGACAACGAATTTAGGTTGTGGTTGTCACATGAGGTAATTATAATAAAAATGTTTGTAATTAAATGTCACATTACAAGAAAGCTTTGCAGCTAACCTAATTAATTTATCTATATTCTCAGCTCTTAAATACGGGTGATGCCACATCAAGGCTTGCTCGTCTGGCCGCTAGACCCTTATTCATGGCATAAGAGTTCAAAAAGTATCGATTGAAAGGTTATGTATTCGGTGCAAGGATGTACGAGAAAAATACAAATGTACAGAAATCGGGCATTTCATACAAGGCTCTTACTTATTTTCGAGTGAGCGCAAAAGATGAAAATCTCGTTGAAGCTGAAATGACCTACTGTGGTGTAATTTGAAACATATTTTAATTGAACTATGTAAGATTCAAAGAGGTTTTATTTTACTGTGATTGGGTAAGAGTTGAGGATAAAAATGCTTGTAAAGTTGATCCCGACACTAATTTGATCATGGTTGACTTGTCCAAGTTTAAGAGCAATTAACACACGAGCGATGGGCCATTTGTTTATGCTTTTCAAAAGTCCAAGAAAGTGTTTTACTCAGAGTATATCAACGGGTCATGGTCAATCATCCTACATGCACCAAAGGATCAAAACAGTAGTGTGGGTGACTTGGCTATTCCTACCGAATATCAATCCATTTTTTATGATAAATCGAATTTGAAACAATTTTTAGATTTGTAATAAGTATTCCAATTATTTGTAATGACCAATGGTTGTACTATTCTAGTGTTTTATTATTATTGAACGATAACTTAATACTTTGTATTCATTTGTATTTGATTTGTTTATGTTAATTTGGTTTTTAATCAATTTAAGTATTAATTCAAAGTCCATGACATGACCCGTTATTCAAATAATATTTAGATTTATAACGTCATAACATGTATTCTTCTAGTGCTTTGTTACTATCGAATTTGAATCAAAATTGGTTTTATGGTTAATGAATACGTTAATTGGGATTTTAATCAATTTAAGCATTAATTCAAAGTCCATTACGTGGCCCGATATTGAAACAATATTTATATTTATAATGTCGTTAACTTGTATTCTTCTTGTGCTTTGTTATTATCGGATTTGAATCAAATTTGGTTTTATTTTTAGTGAATATGTTAATTAGGATTTTAATCAATTTAAGCATTAATTCAAAGTCCATGACATGATCCGATATTGAAACAATATTTAGATTTATAATGTCGTTAACTTGTATTCTTTTAGTTCTTTGTTATTATCGGATTTGATCATTGATTCAAAGTCCATATACATGTTTCTACTAATAATAACAATTTCTGTAGAAAATGTCTTCATCCCAGAGCGGGAAGGAAGGCGACGAGGACTCCTTAGCCACTAGGCCCCCAAATTGGGGCAAATTGGGGTCCGTCGTCGAGAATAAGATGACATTATTGGTTAGATCCCTAGAGTTTCTAAAGGCAATCGTTATCCTGGGGTACACTGATTGGAGGGTCGTGCCAAATGATCCCAAGATGGGCATCTGGGGGGCACTGCAAGTAGTGTATTTATATTTATATTTATATTTATATTTATATTTATATTTATATTTATATTTATATTTATATTTATATTTATATTTATAAGCAACTAACACTTATTTTCTTTTGGTTTGTATTTGTTTGAAAGGATCAATTCGGCCTGCCTCCACATGTCTGTGACTCCATGTTGGAATAATTGAGGGATCAATATAAGACTTGGAAGAAAAATATGTGGGCACGATACTTTAGGAGGACCCGAGAGTCCATTCTGAGAGTACGTGACATCATCCCCTCAAAGGAGCCGATCGCATTGTCATAATAACAAAAGTTTGTCGACAATGAGATCGATGAGCGAAAATTGGCATCTCATCAATCGAGGAGGGAAAACCGGGCGAAAAAGTTGGACGTGCACTACTCCGGGCGAACGTCTTACGTCGAGGTGGAGCATAGGATGGTAAGTTTTTATTTTTCTATAATTTTAGTTTTATGTTATTCTAATTTAGCATTTTTGCGTTACTTACTAATTTTGCATTATTTTATTTTAGGAGACGGGGAGTGGCCCTAGGGGTAGGTCACATAGGCTTGATGCCTATGTGGAAATTCAAACGAAGAAGGGAAAGGATAAGGAGGTGTCCCCGAGCATTGTAGCCATGATTGTAAGTTATAAATTTTTATTTTTTTTAATTACGTTATACTTTTTTTATTTACTTAATTAACTAATCGTGTACTTTTAGTCGTTGAAGGCAAAGCTTAAGGAAGTGCATGAGTCATAGTCTGATGCCGACAAATCATATTTGGCTATAGACGCACTATGCCAAGTGCTCGGGGAGGATCGTAAGGGGGGGACTATGGGGTGAGCTCGCGGGTGAAAAAGTCGACGATCATCGAAATGGAGACGAGCAACACCAGGTTGGCTCATAAGGTGGACACCCATGACGATAAGCTATTAAGGTTGGATACGATGGTTCTAAATATGTCTGCCTTCATAAAGCGTCAGTGGGGGCCCACCTTCGATGAGGTTAAGGGCAAGGGCAAAGGTAAGGGCAAGGGTAAGGGGAAGGAGAATAAGGTAGAAGAGGACATCATTGCTTCATTACCAATACGCGCGAACTCTATGCCATATGGTCGTGTTTCCATCGTGACGGTCGTCGAACTGTCTATGTCAACAATCGGTTGGCTGAGCATGTTTTTACTCAACATATTTGGTGGGGAGCAGATAGCGAGGGGGTTGAGGGACCCGGGCTTCCTCTCGGGTATGGTGGTTCATGGACGTCCCCTGCAATACATCGAGGTAAATGTGCTCATCACCCATGTTTTGGCCGGAAAGATGAACTCACCTTCGTAGTTGCACGAACAATGTGGCGTTCAACTAATTGATTGTTGTGTCAATGCATATGTCGTGTGGCCTTCCTTCCTCCTCCGACCTATTCAAGACCCTATGCCATGATATTATTTCTATTTATTTTATTTGGATATTGGATTATATTTGTATTTTTTTAATTTGGTACATGTTGGTTTGGATATGGATATTTGTATTTGGTTATTGATATTTACATACTGGTTATGGGTATTTATATTTTGGTTTGGTTGCACTATATATATGTTATTTTGACAGAACAATTTTGCTATAACAGTAACACATATATAACTGGGATGTGGTAGTGGCCATACTGCCCAACAGTTCTTTTTTAAATCTGCCCATAATTGTCACGAACTTTAACCGTGTCAAATTCGTGATAAAGAAACTTGTCACGGTCAAAGTCCGTGATAATTTTTTATTTATCACGAACTTGCCACAGACTTTGACCGTGACAAGTTTAAGCTTTTATCACGGGCTTGCCACCATCTTTGACCGTGACAAATTTGTCAGGGTCAAAGACTGTGACAAGTCCATAACAAATGCATTTGTCACCCCCAAACTTGTCACGGTCAAAAACCTTGACAAGTTTAACTTGTCAAGGTTTTTTACCATAATAAGTTTGCAGTTTTGGTGTAGTGTATCCTCTGCGATAGAGTTTCTCTTCTTGGACATAAAATCGTGGGGCCCTTATGTTGAGTCCCATAGCATCCATTTTTTTCAAAGGAAGAACACCATCTTTGATGAAATCAATGTAAGGCTGCCTCCAATCTATCTGAGTTTCAATTAAGAGACACTCAGTTGCCTAAAAGAAAAGTTGATATTTATCACACCTTTGTTGTAGCTCTGTTGCATCCTGCTTCTTCGTTGGCCCGAAGTATCCCTCTCTCTGAATTCTTTTATACTGAGGGATCTCAGTTATCTCATAGTGTTCATCATGTGTTTTCTTTAATTTTTTTCAACTTCCTCTGACTCGATACACGTTGATAACCATCCTCCCACGTTTTTAAAGTAAAAACTTCCTTCGCTTGAAAGTACTGTGCCAACTCTCCGAACTCCATCTTTCCTTTTCTAGACTTCAGTTGCTTCCTGATCTCACCTCTCCAATCTGAATTGTCTTCCATCGATAAGATCGATTATACCATCGAGGGAGTTGTTCTTTGTTGTATCAGCATTGTAATTGTGTCCTTTTGCATGGTCGATTTCTTAATAATAGTGGCATAAGCATCTGCATGCATGTTCATCGTTTTAGGATGCCTCCTTATCTTGAGTTGATTGGACTGGTTAATCAGTCGCTGGATGATTGTTTTGTAGGGCGCCCGACTGAGATACTTCAACGCGTATACCCCATTCACTTGTTGGACCACTGAGTTCAAATCACCTTTCATGCACAACGAACGAATTCCCCTTCGCAGGGCCACTAGTAATCCCAGCATTAATGCCTCATACTCTGGTTCATTATTGAAGCAAGGAAAATCTAACTTGTAGGGAAGGCAAAATTCTACCTTCCCTTTGGAAAGAACAACCGTTGCTCCTCCATTCTTTTCTGCCGAAGAAGCATCGAATTCCATAGCCTATTCCTTTAAGTTTGTGTCAAAAAAATTGACCTGCAAATCATCTACTGGGTGGCTTAAATACCCCTGATGGCAAGATTGCCAATAAATTTGTATCTGTCTGGCTCTTGATCGCACGAGGGACCACACACATCAAGTTATATTCTAAAAGGATGAGGAACCACCTAGCTGTTCTTCTAATCAAAATAGTTTTTGCCAAAAAAAAAATTAATAGGATCATATCTTGTCACAATATGAATTGTGAAAGATAACATATAATGTCTAAGTTCTTGTTTTACAAACACTAAGGCTAAATAATTCCTTTTTATGTTAGTGTACCCTAACTCAGTTCCGTGTATAATCCTACTCAGGTAGTAGACTGGCCTTTTTTACCCACCAATTTTCTGCACCAAGAGAGCTTCGATAGAACTGGTGGTAGAGGTAAGGTAGAGCTACAACGGTATCCCTGTCTTGGGAGGAATCACTATTTATGGAGAAGTGAGAAGCTTCTTCCGCTTACCCAGGGGCTCTTATTGAGTTTCCTCCCATTTGAACTTTATACCCGTTTTTAGCCTCTCTATCCGTAGATAAGTTATCTCGGCCAACACTGGCACAAATCTCCTGAGGTAGGAGACTCTGTCGAGAAAACTCTTGAGCTCCTTTGTTGTTCTTAGACATGGCTTCTCTAGGATCGCTCGATGTTTGTCCTCGTCCATCTATACTCATTGTCGATCCACCATGAAGTCCATAAACTTCCCACTTGTAACTCCGAAGGCACACTTCAGTAGATTCATTATCAGTTTCTATTTCATGCATCGAATGAACACCTTCCTCAAATCATCCAGATGGGACTCCTTCTTCCTCGACTTGATGACCAAATCATCTGCATAAAATTCCGAAAATATTATGGAAGAAATCATGGAAAATAGCCATCATCGTTCTCTATTACGTCGCTCCAGCATTCTTCAACTTAGAAGGCTTATACATAAAATTTCCTAATGGAGTTTTGAAAGACGTTTTCTCCACATCAATTGAAATCATCTTAATTTTGTTGTATCCCACATAACCATCCATTAATTTGTACATTTCATGCCCAACAGTTGCATCGATCAAGCTATCAATGGAGGGTAGACAAAACTCATCTTTCGGGTAAGCTTTGTTCAAATCTCTAAAGTTAACACAAATCCATATTTGGTTTTGTCTTTCTTGCCCACAGGAACAATGTTAAATAACCAGAGGGGGTGTTAGATTAGTTTGATGAACCTTGCTGCTAACAGCCGTTACACCTCCTCCTTGATCTTTAGATCTAGTTATGGTTTATAAGTTCTCATGTATTGCTTCACCGGTATGGTTGAAGGCATAGCATTTAGCTTATTGAAACTTATCTCCTCATCCAACCCTTCCATATTTGTGTACTTCCATGCAGAAACATCTATATGTTCTCTAATCATCTCAATTAAGGCCCTTATTTTCTCTATACTATGATCCTTCGAAATGAAGATGGGCCTTGGATCTTCTCCTTCTTTTGCTAGATCAAGTTGTTCCAGCGCTTGTACTTGTTGTTTGGGGAAATCCATCATATATTTTGGTTTATTTTTTACTTTCTCCACAAACTCTTATATGTTGGAGTTGTCTATGACCATGCATTGCCCTTGTTGATCCACCAGAAAACACTCGTACTCCGAATTAACCTCTTTGCCAGCCTCTTCAACAACTCCTTTGACTTCCCGCTCACACCTTCAAAGGCAATATATCACCCTTCCATCCTTTGTTATCACCTTCTTGCATTGATGGTTGGCCGATGTAGCTAACTTTCGTTTTCTATCTCTCAAAGATTTTGCCAGCCACTCTCTCGAAAATGTACTTAGCATACTTTGTTATTGGACCTCATGCTCCATCGGGTCAATCTTGGGCCTCATCCTCTATCTCAATTTCTTAGAGATATTTTGAGGTTTGGGACTTGCACTGTTAACCTTCTCAACTATTTTCCTCATACCTCCTTCTCAACTCCTTTCCTCACATATGCTCCTTCGCTTCTTTAACTGTTCACAGGCCTCATCCTTTCTCTAATATAGAGAACTCTGACGCCCTCGATTTGTCTTGTTAAGACTCTTGCATCTTCCTTCAGTTTTGTATAGAATGCAGCATCCACCAGATGGGCCCTCTTTGGTCGCAAATGGCTTCTTGGTTACCCGTATAACGATCTCAGTTCACTTCACATTTGCCTTGACACATTGGTGATACATTAAAGGAACTAAGTTGTGGTTATGCATCCACACCCTTCTTGTTAAGAGAAGGTAGGAAGAAGCACTCTAAATCATATGAAATTTGATGTGTGAAGTGAGATTCCCCATTACTATGCCTACGTTCACATATCCAATTGATTTGGAAGACTGGTTTTCATAGTCAGAAATCACTAAAGGCATCGGTATCAATCTTGCCTCAGAGATGTTGGATGTATAGAATGAGTTGATAGACATGATATTTATAGAATCTCCCCTATCCATCAGAGTTGTCACAAAGCTCACCCCATTGATACTTGTCATCACGTATAAGGGTCTGTTATGAGGGAACCTCATAGCTCCATTGGCATCACTGAAAGTCACATCGTACAAAAATTTCCTCACCGTCCTAGCCATAGGAACCTTCCATCTCAGCGATGGAACTGCGTTCTTTCCTGCAATGTCTAAAATCCCTTGAGTTATCTCCAATCTTCTTTCCTTTCCATTCCCACTTGATTAAAAAACAACAAGAATTTGGGCGATAACGATACAACTTGGTACTCCATCTCTTAATTTACCTCCTTATTATCAAGGTTATACACTTCTTCCACGTCCCTCTCACTTTCTTCGTCATTGGTTATCACAACATTAGCCATCCCTCTCGTGCAGTCTTCTAATGCTTCCTCAAACTCCTCCTACTCCACTACCAATCATCTTGCCTCCCTCTCAGCTTCTTCGTCACAAGACACTACCAAGTTAGTTGCATGTGCTGATAATGGGTCATTATTGACATTCCCTTGAAGGATCTGCAAATTACCTGCCTTCATATGCTTGTTAATAATCTTCCTCAACGTAAAACATGATGCCATTAGATAACCAATCTTTTAATAGATCTGGCAGTACTTGGGGTTAGACATCACTTCTACTTCTGGCTCCGTTGCTAGAGTATCTTTAGGTGTATAGACTATACCCCCTCACAACATGGTGTTATAGACGCTAACTGCCTCCTCAATAGTGTAAGGCAGTAGAGGTGGATCTTCCCTGTCTCTGTCTAATTTCCTCTTATTGTCCTTCTTCGACTGCTTGACCTCTTCTTCTCCCCCATTTGTGTAACCCACTCATGGGGGCTGTCCACGTCCTACAACGGGCTATACTAATTGCCTGAACATCATAGATATCACGATTGGGTTTGGGCGTACCATTAGAGAGATGTTTCTTCGCGCATAGGTATCACGATTATCTTTTAAGAACGTCACAAACGTTCTTTCGCGCATCTCGTTTATAAGGGGGCAAATATACTCTGGTAGTAAGCCTTCGGCATAAATCTGAAACAGCTTGGACTCCTTAGCCTCCTCCCTCATGTCAAGGGACCTTTCTCTGAATCTTCAGATGTATTCCACCACCTTATCTCCTAGTCGTTGCTTCTCCCTACCCTTCTGTGTCAATGTAAATTCGTCATCTTCCAGAAAGAAATTCTGGACAAAAAGAACGTGTATCTCATTCCACATTGAGACACTCTTCGGTTCTAGGTGAGAGTACCACATGTATGCTTTGTCGGTGAGGGATTTAGATAACTCCCTTAATTTTAACTTCTCGTTATTGCAATGGGCCCCCAAATGCTCAATAAACCTCTTAATGTGCTCCTTCGAGTTTCTTTCTTTCCCCATGTAATTTTCAAAAATAGGAGGTATGTAATTTTTTAGATAAGGTTTCTCATTGTACGCCTCAGGGTAAAGAGTAAAAAAATCATCATACACTGATACTACATCGTTGGCTGGCTGCGAGGAAGCTGCTATCATCTTCAACATTTTCGTCTGCATTGCCTTTCTCATTTCTTCCAAGGAAGACAGAGAAACCTTCTCAGTCGTTGGATCAATGGACTGAGCGACCACGGGCGGGATGCTGGCCACACTTGGAGCTCCCATCATTGGCACAGGAGTGGGGACAGTGTTCGTGGGGACTGATCCCATTGGGGTTGCACTCGATGGGGCTATCGGAGCCGCAATTGGAGTAACGAAAGAACTGAGGTCTATTCATCCCCTAAAAGTCGTTGCAGCTACGGGAGTATGTAAAAACTCAAATAATTTTCCCATCAGAAGAGCCATATGTGTTGGTCCCATCACAGCGCTAGTGGAAGCTTGTGTAACCACTGGGATTCCTATTACCGTTTGAACTTGAAGGACCTCCACCCGAGGCACCCCATCTCTGGAAGCTTCACTCTCACTCACCGCATGTTCCTCATTTCACTAAATAGCATCGAAGTCAAGGGTAAGGTTAACGTTGTCTTGCACCATATTTTCTAGAAGAATGCCTCCCCAGCAGAGTCGTCAAATGTAAGAGGGGAGTCCCCTTGAAGCCAATGAGTATAGTAATACAAATAGAGGCGTAACCTCTATAGATATGGAGATAAACGATAATCCAAACACTCTTAACAATGACAAATGAATACACAATTTTATATATAATAAACACTTAGACTGGACTCACAAATCTTTTTTCCATAACTAAAATGATAATAAAAGAACCTAAAAAATAACTCGTTTAAAGGAAGAGAGAAGTAAGCACCCAAGGTACACCTTGGCAGGCAGTCAACCCACCAACAACCTCTGATATCTCTCTGGTTAGCTAATAAAAGCTTCATAATAAATTACAATTGTGGGTGAATAAACTCTGGTTTGCAATAACTCTGTTGCTCTCAATGTGTTCTCTCTCTAGAAATAACTCTCTTCTCAGAATTGGTTGAGGCCCATAAATAGTCTCACACCCTTCCTGAGATGTCTCAATCCTCATTAATGTGAAAGACATTCCTCTCACATATTAAGTCCCAAGCATTAAATGCCTAATGGCTCAGCACACTGTACGCCGTAATCATTAAATGCTAGTATATGGCAAGGTTCTAAAAAATGCGGGGCGTGATTGAGGCGTGGAGGCCAAGCCTTAAGCCTTAGAAGCCTAAGCGGGCCTAGTCGTAAAAAGGCGTGAAAAGGCGTTTAGGCCTTCTTAATATATTTTAATATTTTTTAACCATAACAAGGCTATTAAAATACAAAAATTGCACAGATCATAAAAATATGTCTGAATATATGCAAATTAAAATACTATTTGATTACTTTGGATGAGATAATGGTCCGGTTTGTAAACAAATTCTTTAAAAGGCGACATCGTTTCACTAAATCATTGTTGTTTTTAGAAAAAAGTGCGCCTTAAGGGTTTTACCAAGAATAAGGCGTGAAAAGCGTAAGGCGAGGCGTTTCTCCCAAGCCTTAAGCCTAGGCCTAGGCGGGTTTTTTAGAACAGTACTATATGCCTTTTGCCCACCAACTGTGCGTCAAAAGACTGTCACAGCAGTTAGTTTTTTTGCCCAAAATTCGATAAACCACACCAAACCGACTGCATTGGTTCGATTTTGATCAGTTTTTTTCCTCAATAGTTCGGTTCTAGTTCTAAAAAAACAAAATAGATACTTCGGTTCGGTTCTCGGTTTCAGGGGAAAAAAACCAATCCAACACGAAAATCGATCCGAACCGAACCAATCCGGGACCGAGCCGATTTATAATTACATATATATTTATTTTATATATTTAACACTTGTAATTTATATTTTTTGATTACTTGAGTTTCTAATTTATGTTATTGAGGATCAAAATTAATTTTGTCCTTAAAAAAATTATTTATGAAATACATTAATCTTAAGATTTCACTAAATTTGAAATATGACTTTGGAACCGAAAATCGATCTGATCCGATCCGATAATCGTTGGTTTGGTTTGGTTCGGTTCTGCATAACTGTCGGTTCGATTTCGGTTTCAAAAATTTGGAACCGACCCACCTCGATTCGGTTCTCGGATTAGTCTCAAAACTGACCCAAATCGAACCGTGTGCACCCCTAACAACAGTGGTGGCTCACCAAACTACCTGACTACCACAGTGGTTTACTCAAGTTAGGATGGGGCAAGGGGTAGGTGACTAGTGACATTACTCAAAGTAAATGTGACCTTTGGTAGAGGATTGTTTGACTGAAGGCTCAATTTACGATGGAACTCAAGGTTACTCTGCATAAGCCTCCACGGCCAAAGGTCTCTCGGTGTTGTATCAGGTGTATCTAAGATGATCTTGACAAACCTTGACGCTACCTCACATCTCAATCCTCCAAACCAAGTCCCTCTGAAGTTTCCACGATGAGGTTATTCGATAGAGCACGTAAGCTCTCCAAAGTCCTGTTCGCAAGTACCATTTGACCTTACATTCAATATTACAATCGTTACAGCATTACAATCAATGTATTTGAAAAGATACAATTTGACTAAGTAAAACGGAAGATAAGGATGAGCTCTCTCGGCCAGTTTTCTTGTTGAGCTTTCCCACTGAGCTGTTTGGCTGAGTTGCTTCGCTAAGTTGCCTTGCTGCCCTCATGCTTCTTCCTTCTCTTGAGTCTCTTTTGTTAATTGGGAAGGCTCTCTCTAATTCAGAGATTACTTTTAAGCTCCCCTTACAAAATAAAAACCAAATGTGTATGTCAATCAGCTTGCTTGTTTGTGAAATTTTTTTCTCGATTATTTTTTCCGAAACACCGAGGGTAGCCTCCACACCCCCTTGGACCCACACAAATCTGCCCCCGTTCAAAAATAACCTTTTTGATTAACACATAAACATACACTCTTAAGTGATAAACTTGAGGATTGCCTAACCATGACCGGATTCTCAAAAAAATTCAAACCAAACAGTGTCATTACAATTTTTGGTACAAGTAATATCTGCAACGCTAAAAATGCGGGCACTTTCAAAATTGTAATTGATATTCATCCATTCATATAAATAACATAATGTAATTTTACAGAAACTCACTCTAATTCAAGAGAGTGGAAATCGGAATATAAATCAACGTATTACTAGAACAATAAACTAAGATAAATAAATTATACCGAGTAACAAGTAACTATTGCCGTTGCATCCTCACACGAAAAGGTTGGCAGGCATGTAAAAGAATACCATATATCAGCTGGGTCGAAATTTAGATAAGTAAATAAAATCACCATGCCTTAGGCAATGGCTGACAATATCGTCTCCGCCTCTGTGGGACGCCACAATGTTTTCTGAACAAACAAAAGCCCCTCGTTCTCCTTTGAGTAATTCATCTTGATCTTCCACTTTAGAGACTTAGCCAGCTTCTCTACCTCGGATATCGTTTCAACATTGTCCCGAACGATCAACTTACCTTCTGGCCTTAAGATTCTATCAACCTCTGCAATCACTGCTACTAGGCTGCACCTGTGGTCACAAAATTATCATCATATCAAATTTTTTATTCAAAATGCAGGCCGAAATCACTGCTTCTAGGTTGCCCCTATTATTTTTTAAATTTTAGTTTCACCCTCTTAATAATGTATAATTTCATCTTGCTGGAAGCTTAAACTAAAATTGATACGAGTCTTTGGAAAAACCGTATCCTTAAACCATGATAAAATTATAGAAATGACCGAGTGTCTTTGTCGAGAAATTAATACGACCAACCTTTTCTTAAGATCGGAGAAAAGATGATCTGCATGAAGAAGGTCGTAAGATCTGGGGTAAGTGCTGAATGACTCGCACCAATTATGATATATCCCAAATAAACCGCGTTCATATATGATTGGGAGTGTGTCGGGTGAATCAATTGAAACAACATTCATAACCCACACTTTTAGGTCTTTCAATGCTGCAGCAAACCTAAAGTCACAGAAGAAAAAAAATCAGAGCATAAACAACAAACAAATAGCAAACACAAACTGAACTATTTTCAATTAAAGAATTGCCTTCTAGATTTACTTACCCTCCATATACGGCTCTCATGTCCATTACATTCCTAACTGAAGACCAGTCGATTCCGATACCGTTCAAGTATGATGTTGACACAACATGTTTCCAATGTTCATTGTCAGCAGTGAAGTCCTCGGGAGCTTTTTTCCCATAAACTCCGACCTGAGAACTTTTCAACCAATAAGGAGTATTCTCCAACCGTTGCGGCCATTGCTCTGGCCACCTTTTACCGTGCTCTGAGGAATGTGTTGGCACTTTGTGAATGCATGCCCGGAGCTCTACGTTCCTGAATACATACCATATAAAGCAAATAAGGACATTCGTTGGAGTAAATTTACTCATTAAGACATTTGTGACCAAGTAATGCATTTCTCCATAAAAAGTATTATGTAAACTAGAGGAAGTGTATACAGAAACAACTCAAGAAATATGATTTCTATCTCTCTCATCCCCATATAATTATATCAATAATCTTCTTATTTTTATAGCATCACGGAAATACTTCACATTTTATTGACACCAGGATGTGTCAAAATTGTATTGGTTAGTTTTTCGAATCCCCATTTTACCACTATGCAAATAAGCTAATTAATTAAATATTTTACCTATCAGTCTCAATAAACTGTGTTGGCATGAAAAACTGTAAAAGTTAAGGAATAATAGGTAATATCCTAAACAGATTCAAATAATCTCCAATACAATTAAGCAACGAGAAAATGTCAAAAAAAAATAACCAAGTAAAATTAATGTTGGCCAGCCAATAGTGAGGGGCCCAGGCCTGTATACATCACAGTAGCACACAAAATCGTTAACTATATAATTTACCTAAAAGATGAGGCAAATAAAATGCATTAGCATTTAGCAAACCCCTTATGCCGGCAGATTCAGTTAACTATATAACTGCAATTCTTAATTGACGTAACCACTTGTCTAATGGCAACTCTAAAAGCACCACACCAATTTAGTGCTCACCTCCCTATGTGAGATGAGCACTAAAAGAGCAACTAACCAACGTGGGACTTGTGCCCGTTTATACAATAAGCCTAATACTCAAGTGCTCACCTAAAGCCCATTCTCTAAATAGGTCAATACAATATGAAATGAAATATAATAAAATGCAACATAAGATGAAAATATGATTAAATAATATATGGAGCCAAAAATAAAAGAGGATATGGCCCAAATACTCCACGGATCACATCATATGTACTCTAATGTATGTAAATAAATAAATTCTGATTTTTCTTGTCCATTTATAAACTTAAATTAATAATTCTCACCACATTCAATATCTCTATCACAGAAGAAGATGCCACAACTAGTTGCAAATACCAGAAAAATAAAGTATGGGTTGTAGAAAACAGTACCAGACTGCATCTGCATCTTCAGAGTCTTCACAGAGTGGCGGCTCATTCTTTTGTCTGCCCTCGTAGCACTGATTGGAAGTTGGTTTTCTGTATATTGCAACACCCACTCCATTCAATTTATCGTTCTGAACCACCAAAAGGTTCCAGCACATCGACTTTGTTAGTTCCGACATAGCTGCCATAAAGTGAAGTGAAGAAAAAAAATTGAGAAAAAAGAGAACAGCATTTGAAATCCATCCATTATCTCTTTGCTACAAAAAAAGAGAGACTAGGCAAGGATAACTATACCTTTCCATATGCCAACATCTTCGGGAAGATTTTGGTAAACTGGAGTAGCAGACCACACAAAGTAGCCACCAGGTCGTAATACGCGGTTTAGCTCTAAGAGAAGTTTACCACCTGCAATGCACCCTATCTTTCAGTGTCTTACACAATTAGGTCCCTAAAGAAACAAAATTTTGGACTTCTAGTTATTAGGATGTGGTCCGAAGACCTTCTAATTATCTGTACAGTTTCTGTAATTTCGGTGAAATATTTGTACCACAAGAATTTTTTCTAAAACAAAAAACTAAGTGAACTTCACTCTATCAAAGATATTTACATGTAATGTTTCTTTATGTTTTTATAAATTGTTAAAGGGCCAAAATGAATCTTTGCAAAAACAAGGTTATTTGTTGACAAAATAGCAAAAAAGTAACCTTCAATGTGCCAAGGAACTCTGCAGCGTGCACAGTGAACAACAT
The DNA here is from genome assembly GCA_949130495.1 of Sambucus nigra. Lineage (NCBI taxonomy): Eukaryota > Viridiplantae > Streptophyta > Magnoliopsida > Dipsacales > Adoxaceae > Sambucus > Sambucus nigra. Next base: position 393,613,213 of record OX422220.1, on the reverse strand, counting down.
CGAAGACCTTACTGGGGTAGGGTAGTCTCTTGGTACCCATAACAGCTGATATAGCAGGGATACCCCTTTCGAGTGCGAATTGCACTTGAGCTTCATGCTCATCCTTGGGAGCCAATGACATCGCTAGAACGTCTCTATCGAAAAGATACCCTCCAAAGCTGGCCACTCCACACCCAACATCTAGTATTACACGGGTTTTGTTCCCCCACGCAATATCAGGAAGGGACTACATTGCAAAATAATAAATCCAAATGTTAATCACATAAAGTCAATGAAATAAAATATTTGAATTCACACAATTAACTCGTAACAATATAGCATATTTGGCTATTCAATAGCTTTCTAAAACAAAGGTTAAGATGGTGAAAATATAAGCACTTCAAGTGAATGTCTCGGATTGCAAACTGAAGAAAAGAGGAAGGGTTAAAAGATTATCATAATACTTATAACTGATTCAACACTATATGCATATTAAACGCATACTATGATATTCCAGAAAGGTCACGAGTGCCCATAGGCTGAAATTTTAAATAAGACAACCAAATTTTAGCAGGCATACTGAAATGGACGAACTCAAGTTAATCCACTTGTTAATCTTTGTTCCAGGCAGTGATGTTTTAGTAAAATATAGCTTATATATCTGGGTATGTACTAAAAAATATTCAGTTACAACATACTGCATTACGGAAAGACATCAAAATAAAAATTTAATGGCTTATATTGTTAGCTAATCACTGTTAAAAAAAGTGTGCAATTTCAATATTCTTTTTTTCCCAAATTAAAGGAGTGCTATTTCCTCTATATGAATGTTTGGCTCCGTCGCTTAATGCATAGCTTGATCTATCTCATGTTTAGAAGGCTCATCCTTCCTGAGAAAGAGAGATTTGTTAAGTCAACATTGTGAACCTCAGTCAAATATTATCAACATGATTAAATCGGTCCAATATACATTTAGTCTTAGGTCCCTACAACTTGGTTGATTTAGTGAGAGGTTCGATGCATTTGGAACTTTTGTCAGATGCCATGTTTCAGTGTCTGCTTAAATAACATTGAGGCTCTTAAGATAACATTGCAGTCCTAAAATAGCCGTGCTACAGCTTATAAAACAACAATGCTAAAATAACATTAGCTATTGGAAACTAAATTTGAAATGCATGGACCGCTCATTATCTGCCAAGTTTTTATGGACCCTAGACTAAACGCCCTAAATATAAAATGTGCATATAGATATCATGTCGAAGATAACATTTTAATCTTCTGTGATAAGCTATGCAGTATCTCACTATCTCATGTAAAAATCAATTACAAACCTCATTTCGTTCTTCCTTAAAGTATGTATGTATGCATGTAATTTAACCAAAATACATCAGAAACAATAACAATGAATCTTCCCCAAGAGCATGCAAAAATGAAAAATAATGAAGTGGCATTACAAAAAAATGGAAATGAGGACGATTCACCTTTTGGATGAAGTCGATGTAATGAAGGGCACCGTGCTTGAACTGAGTCCCACCGCCAGGAAAAGTAAGGTGATCACCACTTACTTTAACCCAATTTTGATGCCCTTTAACATCTGCAAGCTTGGTGTGCGGAACATTACTGTACCATATCTACAAAATATAAAATAAATGAATATCTGCTATTACCCAAAAAAACCTCAATTACAAAGCAGCATTCATATGGACCTATAGACACAAAATATACCTGTTCCCTGCTTCTAGGCCATCTAACTGGCTGTTTGTACCCTTCAGGGAGAGGAACAAGGCATGTGGGGGCTTCATCTGGGCAGTGTCTCTCTCGATGTTCATAGTGAGTTGTATGTCGAAGCTTTCTAATAGCTTGAATATTGTCAAGACATGGAATATAGTCCGGGCCTGCCGTGACATTACAGACTTTCCACTTAAGCCCTTTGTCGTCCTTAGACAACAAAGATCCTTGCGATTTTTTCTCACTCTCGGACTCCGCCGCTTGAGTTGACCAAGCCCCACTTTGAGTGGTGGTTTCGTTTAAAATCTCGGACTGAGCCCCGGCTGGAAAACCCTCTATCGAACCCTGGTCTTCTTTCTTCTCATCACTAGAGGTCTCTTCATTTTGACTGTCCACTTTCTCTTCCAACTTTGTTTCCTCCACATTTTCCTCTGTAGATCTTTTCTCACCCTCATCTGCATTTGATATAGGGGTGCGCATTTAATTTCAAATTGAAAAACACTTCATTAGGAAAAACATTAAAAACAGATGACTTTCTTGGTGAGGCATTTTCTTATTTTCCCAATTTTCAATGGAATTCAATTCCATGGGGGCTGGTGAGATATGTTTTTCATGAAAAATAAGAAAAATATATGGCCCCAAAAAATTCATTTGCAATCAAACAACACAAAACACAAAAAATTGAATAAAATAATTATTATTCCTTGGAAAACAATCAAACACACCTTTATTTTCACTTGGGCTGTCCTCTGATTCTGTTGGCTCATTTGTATTTGTTTCACCATCAGAATTGGTTTCTTCACTTTCCTTAGTTGAATCTCTGTATCCGGATTCTGATCCCTCGGCACTCGAATTGGAATCCGAATCTCCGGAATTCGATTCTCCGTCTTCCCTTTTCCCATCTCCATCATTTTCAGTTTCAACTTTAGGTTCCTCTTCACTCTCAGTTTTTTCTTCAGTACTCTCCTTCAAAAACTTATCTTCTTTCACTGCATCATCCGGTAAATCACCTGAACTGTCTTTAAATTGACTAGAAATATGCTCATTCAGTTTTTGTTTAATCTCTGTTCTAGTGTCCTCGGAAGCCAAATCCGAGTTCTGAATAGGATCAACAGATGATGACATCAGCATCCAAACACCAACCAAAACAACACCAACGAGCACCACAACACTAACAGTTGAACACCAACCCGATGACTTCCTTCCATCAACCCGGGAATATTTTCCTGATGCCATGTTTTAATCACCTAAAAAAGGTCACAAGGAAAATTAATATTCACAAAAGGTAGCATATAATTATTTACAGACTCAAAACAAACATAACAATATAACAACTGCCAGCAAAAACATGTACAACTTCTAGCACAGAAATAGAAACAATGTTTTTTAATACATCTTTACAACAACCATTTTGTATTATTCACCAGAATAGGATTAACAAATAGTTAGAAATGCCATTTTCAAATAATTTAGCCAACTCATCTGATGGATCTTGGATGAAAAACACAAAAGGGAAAATAAATAGGAAAGATGACTCATGCAGGGGAAATCATTTTCAAACATGTTAATTTTGCTTATATAAATATCGTTTAGATACATCAATGGCCCCTAAAATATGGTCCAATGTCAGATCTGGTCACTCAACTTCATTTTTTTACTTAATTTAGTCCATTTAAATTGAGCTTTTAATATTGCTATGTACATGTACTTTTGTATGTAAATAATATCCAGTACTCTTATGTTTTATTTCTATGCACATAATATTAAGGGACAATAATCTTATGATCCCTACACTTTGAATTTATCTAAATTACCCTCACCCATGTTCCCTAAGCCAGCAAGTGTCAACATGGAGCTTATAACAAATCTGACTTCCACAAACCCAACGACTAATAAATTGCCAGATCTGGAGATCCAAAATTTTCTATTATTAAATGATTCAGCCCATATATTTCATCAGAATTTGGACAAACTTAATGACACTGAAACAAGATTTCAGATTCAGTTGAATTTTTGAATCAAGAAACAATTTTTCGTTTCTGGGCACTGATTTTTTTGCGAAGCTCAAATCATGATATGCCAGATGTCCATTTAGTCACTTGCAAAGCCAATGATTACTAAAACAGACCACCAAGACTTTAGCTTTAAGAGGAAAAATAAACAAAATTTGTAACTAAATGTAGTAGATCTCATGCAGCTGAATGTTATTCAAATCTTACCTTTGTGATGGTTGGTATGGATCTGAGTGAGAACTAATATTTGAAGATCATGGTGTTTAGAGAATGGGGGGATGAAGAAGGGTACTTGAGTTGAGAGTGAATAAGATATAGCAGAGATTTAATGGGTCACTCTCGTGGTATTTATTGTACATCTACTCACATATAAGTTAATGGAACAGTAACTAATACGCGTATAGGGAGAGAGAGAGAGTCGGCGGTGATGATAATTAACCAAGAAAGGAGAGAGCCGCGTGGACCTGCAGACAAAGTGGTAACATTGTACTAGTGGGAATCTGCTGTCTTAGATCCATCACTTCGCTCATTTACACCGTCAAACTCATGCTAACTTTAGTAGTATCTAAGTAAACCAATGTTTTACTATGGATCATAACAAATTTTAGAGTTTAACACAAACGTTTATTTACTATTTTTATGTTTCAACAAATGAGGGGAGTGGTCACCATGAGTCACTTCAAATTAAAGTGGGTTGACAAATTTAAATTCAGTTGACCCTTTTAGTAAAACTATGGGTAGAGTTTGTGTCCATCAAATTTCTTAGTTACAATGTGAATGGTTTGTGTTTGATTGAATGAAGAAGGGGGGGACCTAAAATTGATCCGTGAAAACTAATTCAAAGATACTCGTTACCGCATAGTATAAAAATAATACTTCACTAATAAAGCTTTGTCGCCTCAAATATATACATGAAAGGAGAAGCCTTGAAAGTCGGTAACTACTTAAACCTCCCGGTTAGAGTGTCAAAATATATTTTGATCCGATAATATGGTATGAAACAGACAAATTCGTAATAGGTTTAAATGAAACTTTGATGAATTCGGGTACTTAATGGGCAGATCCATTAAACAAGATAATTTAATGAGTCGAGTTTGAGTTTAAATATTTAGTGAAAATACATGACACGTTTCTTTAATATGCCACTGAACACGATACGACACAATAGACACAAAAGGTATAACGCGCCGGAATTTGGTGTAGGTTGCTTTCGACACGAACTCTATAAGACATGTCAAGAAAGCAACATATGACACGACCCATTACCACTCCTAATTAATATGAATTTTGAATTTTAATCTTCATAAATAAATTTTGAATCTCAAACACTCTATAATTTATAAAATAATGGTACTACGATAAACCCCCTATTACGGTCTTAACTTGGAAGAATATCCTAAATGACTCAAGATGAAACTTGTTACGGTCCGTTAAAGATCTCATCATAAGGTCTAACGAACACCTCCATAATAAAAAAAACTCGTTTTACACATTTTTATCATCCACCCTATGATTTACCATGACCGATAATTGTGAAGAATCGGAGAGGACATTGCTCTATCAAATAAGGTGAGGTTGGTCGAGAAAGTTAGCAAACGTCGATACCACTGAAGGACCAATTTAGACAAAACCTGGGAGAATTGATCCCATGTCTATTGAGGAAGTTTGAAGAGATCATTAAGTGAATTGTATATGAGGATAAGGAAAAAGGCATCGTTAGTCCTGAACTTGTCCATTTCAATTATAAGTAAAGTAGTACAAGGGGTCTCGAGTGACCTCACTCTGGTCACTTAAAGTCACCACTTCCATTTTTATAATATAATTATGTTTGTTTTCAAAGACAATATTTATAGAGATCTTGAATAAGCCACATCAACATATATATAATACTCACAAATTATTCCAAACCATGGATTGAGATAAAAGAGGCAATCACGCCTATGGACACCTCGATTTGCAATCAAGGTCCCGGGATACTTCATCCTATTTCAAATAAACTCTGAGCATGTACCCTGGGAAAAATCTCGAGAAAACCCAACTTTTGGAACCTACACTACACTAAAGTTTCGAGTGTAAAAAATACAAGAAACCTGAGTATATGGGGCCAAAGTATAAATAAACAAAAAAAATAAAAAATAAAAACTACTTAATCCATTAAACAAACCAGCAAACAACCCCTCTCGTGGCTTTAGCTGGTTGGCTAAAGGCCCCTAAGAAATAGCCAATCGGCTAAAGGCCTGGGAGCTCGTCTAAAACATTAACACACAAATCTTATCCAAATCTTTTCTCATTCGTTGATGAAAAATCAACGATAGTAAATATTTGGCCGATCGCCCATCGATCCGTTAAACCCCTAATAAATATAGGTCCCCACCCACTATTTCAAGGGATCCCAATTCGAATCCAACGACAAAAACCAAACGTTGATTTAGTTTTCTAGGTTTCTTAATCTTGAGCGCCCGTGATACTCAATCTCATTTTTTGAGAAGTCTCGAAAGGCTAGCACTTTAAAAAAATCGCCTTTCTAAAAAGAAAAGGTCGTACTTCCGCAGAGTCGCCCAAAAAGAGGTTCATACACCTTAAAAGTCACATTTGAGAAATAAATACAGTCAATCCCTACAGAAATTCTGCAAATGTCAACACTTCTAGCCGTAGCTCTACCTAACTGAAAAGCACTAAAATTGGGGCTTTCCCCTAGATAAAAAAAAAAAGTTGACTTTCATTGTAAGGGTAAAGAATCTCTACCCAAATTTCAGGACAATAGCCCATATTAATATATTTTTATAGACTATGAATACTTGTGTACCCTATCTAACCTTACCCCCGTTTAGGGGATCATGTTTGCAATTTAAAGCATTTATATTTATTTAAGCATGGTTTTTAACCCAACACCTCCACTTTTGTCACGAATTAACATACTTATATGCTAAATTGATTCAAATCAAATGCCATGATTTTAAAATAAAAACATGATAACATACCTTGCAAAATACGTTTTCAGTAGAGTGCCATTGAGTTATGTTCAACACCAAATTTTGCGGGTCAACTTCTAAAATTTGGCTACACTCACCACTTCTCCGAGTGAACAAAACTCGTCTCTTCACAACACGCGAAATATGTGTTTTTATTTCAATCCTTTTCAAACATCTGCATTTTATCAACGTATTATTTTCACATATAAATATATCAATACAACACAACAGAAATGTTGTATTAAAGGCTAGGATATATGAATATTGCATTATTGTACCTTGTATACCAGGTATCACGTTTTCTACACCATTAATATATCCGGATTTGAGTGAACTGTGTTGGCTTTGACCACAAGTCTCCTTGGGTACTTAGGCACTATACCGAGCTAAACTCGTGAAGCCCAAGCCTCATAATATGTCTCTCACCGTATTATCCCCTAGGGATGCCTTCTTCTCTAGTCCTACACTAATATATATATATATATATATATATATATTATCCAACCCCATTATTGGAGCTACATTGGATCTAATCCCAAGTCTCCTTAGGTACGTAGGCTCTATACCTAGCTAAACTCGTAAAGCCCAAGACCTATAATACGTCTATTGATGTATTATCTACTAGGGATGCATCCATCCCCAGTACTGAACTCCCCCAACTTCTCCTGGTCTACTCCAATACCAAGATGTAGTGTTCTGTGATAGTTCTTAGTAATTGAACATTATGCAATTGATGTAACCTCCCCTCTTCTTAGCCTAACCCCTCTCAGTTCTACACCTCAAAATTAGTCTAAACGACAACACCTTCCGTTCAGTAATCACCCGGATATTACAAGGTTAATGTAATACCCCATACTTTTATGAGTATTTTAAATTTCCACGTCTGCATGGATTTACTAATTTAATTACGAAAATTAAATGGGTTTTGATAAATATTAATTAACAATTTAAGAACTAATATTTATTTGATTATTATTTATTAGCATGTGATAATTAAATAGATATGTGATTTATTATATGCCATATATGAGTGAAAATGACGATTTATTATGATATGTCGATAGAGTTTTACATTAGCGGATCGGTATATTTTATGGGTGACGTGTAAGGTACATACGTCTCTAGCCTGATTAATGAGATAATAGCATTTTTGTAGTTTGGTGATTCGAAAGGCCTTTTAGAGTGCACCGGTGATCCGATAAGGGTCGTTATAGTCCAGAGAAGGTACGCGGGTATTACGATTCGGTTCCAGGGACTTTTCAAACATGGCAGGACACCTATAAGGGTAGAAGGGTCATTTTTACTTTTAGGGTTAAGTGGGGAAACGGGATTAAGGTAATTAAGAGAGTATTTAAGAGGTGGCGAAGGTGGATGGTAGCCCACCTTTCATATTTTACATAAGAGAGAGAGAGAGAGAGAGAGAGAGAGAGTCCTTGAGAAGAGAAAAAGAAGATGAAAGAATAGAAAGTTTGGAAAGGAGATGAGAGAGGACACAAACCGTAATTAAATTCATAGAAGACTTTGGATTTTAATTCACTAAGGCAAGTATTTATTTATGTCGCAACTTGATAGTAGTTAATTATTTTCATGATTAAAGGTAGAAATCTAAAAATTAAGATGTTAAAGCTTGAAACTTTCTTAATTGATATAGAGAATTACATAATAAGAGACTAGGGTTTGTAAATGGATTATTAATGGAGATTAATCATACTTTAAATTTGAAATATATTTTGGGATTTAAACGGATGAACATGTAAAACTTGTATATAAAGATTGAATCTTTGATAAATAAATTGGGAAAAATTCTGAGTTAAATTAACTGATGTTTGATTCGTAATCCTAGGTGTTAAATATAGGATTCATGGATGTTGAGGTGTTAAAATGATTTTGGAACGTTAGTGTATTGGTATGTGGGGTCAATTTCATCTTTTGGGAGGCTTAGGACCTCCATTGAAGGTTTTTGAATGAGAAATCTCGAGGAAGAAGATGCTTGGTAGCCTAGTAAACCTAATCGATTCGCTAGGGGGAAAATCGGTTCGCTCAAACAAATCGGTTCGATCTACCAGCAAAACAATTCAGTTTGCTTGTCTGTCCGATTTTTTATTTTGACCCATTAGAACTTAGGGAATGACTGTAAGGCCTTCCGGGGTACTATGCGATTACTGGGGAAGGCTTTCCAGGTAGTGGTAGGTGTAATAATAAAACGATATATAAGTTCATTTGAGGAGAACCGAGGATTCAAGTGAGTAACCATTTAAACATTAATCGGCTTGTTGGGTTAAACTTAGGGATTAAGTGAACTGTGTATTATGGGATATGCATACAAGTTCTGTACATTGGAGACCTGGTGGGTGAGAAATGGTATACTTGTGATGCCCGGACGTATGTCTATGGACGCCTTCATTCTATATGTTTACATTTGGGATCGGTGGTGAGATTTTGACCCGACAGCTCAGTGTAATGCGTAATGTCTGGAGCCTGATAGCACACGAGGGATGCATCCACTAGGTGTCAGCTCTGGGGATGCGGTTATACATATATAGCGAGTGATATATATGTATGTATACGAGATGTGATATGTAAACCTAATTATACCACGCACGTAGTTACGTTATTATTTTGTGTGACTATTTGTTTATAGCATGAGTGTAGTATATTTGTTTACCTCTATTTCATAACAAGTGTGTCGCTACAATATTTTTCATGAACTTATACCTAGTGAAGGTAGTTATACCTATCTAATAAATGGTATTAGCGTGTTTGGGCTTGGATAACAGTCACATGTCCTAGCTATATCCGGTAGTTTAATTAGAAAAATAAAAATGAGCACATTAGGTGCGCACTATAGTTGAGAGGTGAGGTTTATCTCAAATGAGTATGACTGTTTAATTATGAAAGTAATACACTACTGTTTTAATCGATTTAATGTAATTATGCACTTACAAAATATTTTCTACTTTTCGGGCTTTGACTCGTAGGCTTTTTTTCCTTTGTTTTTATTTTTGTACCCAGGTGTGCAGCAACAGCAATAGCCGAGACAGCAGAAATAAATCCATTCTCTCCGTGGAGTATCTGTGGATGCCTTATCTTTGTTTAGACGCCTTAACTTATTTTATCTAGATAAGATGAGTCATTTCAGTTCAGTTTTGGCTGTGTTGCCCGTAGATGGGTAAGCTTTTATATTTAAGCTAGACATTAATATGTTAGTACTTAGTTTTATTATTTAGTTCTTGATTGTGGATGTTTTTATGTAGTAATCGGTGGTTTATTGATTCACTCTTATTATTTATCTATACTTGAGGATTATTCATTCATCTTGATTGTATAGTTTTATTTCGTATAGTTTCTATTATATTATTGTTGCAACAGTGATGCTGAGAATGAACCATAATGAGATTCCTGTTTTATTTTAGTAGAGGACTGGTCACCCGATATTAAACTAGGCGGGTTGTAAAAATTGATAGCAGAGCATCGGGTTCTAGTGTCCTTTGGATCTGTGCGAACTTGCTACATTTTCAGAATTGTGTTTCTTTTGATATAGAGCCCTATACTTAGGACTATTGATTCATATTGTGATTTTACATCCTTCTTCTATGGTATATGGTTGAAGTGAATCTTATATAAATTTTTGTTTGGTTCCAGATTCCAAATTCCAAGAGATGTAGACTAACATATGCCGCGATGAAGGCGTAAAGGAGGAGGCTCAGCCGGAGCCATAGGCCACTCGGGGGACTATAACTACTAGCACATATGAGTAATATCGTAATGACTATCGTAGCACAATATTTTCCACAGGAACAACCATAGAAGCTAGTGGTAGCACCAGTTCAAGCTCACCCAGTGCTGTCAGTTTGGGAGAATGTGAGAAAGGCCTTTTAAAAGGGTCATTCATCAGAGTTTTAAGGAAGTGCAGACGTTGTAGCGGCTAGCTAATAGAAGAAGGAAATTAAAAGGAATTTAGTTATGGTTTCTTGCAACGACACTCAAAGGCATTTACTAGATACGTTCAAGCTAGTTGGGGCAGCTTTGCAGTGGTGGGGGATTAAGTGATTATCCTAGAGTTTTAGATGTGTTTTGACTGCATGCTCTTTTCATTAGCAGCGCAGACGGAGATGAGGAGGGGATTTCTAGATCTATCATAGGAGGGATGGACTCTGGTTGAGTATGGGGAGGAATTCACTTGCTTGACAAACTTTATTCCAGATGAGGTGAACACTATTGAGAAGAAGAGTCTTTAAGATTATGGATGTGGACGACTTGAAGGATCTGTTAGAAATTGTTAGGGAACCCAACGTTAGGGACTTATACAAATGCCATTAATGCCTCATTACTTCATTGTCAGGATCATTACTTCCATCATAGGGGAGAAAAGAGGACAAGAGAGTCGAGCCAATAAGTCAAGATTAGGGGAAACGGTTCCATCGAGAAGCCATGGTAGTAGAGTAGTTAAGGGACTCAGTTAAGAGATTTAAGTCAAGTAATGATAGTTACAAACAGGGCCAGTAACATTCTCTTCAACGCTAGTAGAGCCAGGGGAACCAAACTGGAGGCTAGTAAGGCCATGAATATTAGGGAAGTAGGGCCAGAGACAAAGGAAACCTCGTTAGGGCCAAAGGTTGATAGATTTTATAGAAAAGTATTTTGTATGTGGAGAGTAGGGCCACATGAAGAATGCTTGCTTGAATGGGTTAGGGTTAGTAGTAGGACCTCTAGTAGGGACAACAACTACCATAGCTTCCAACCCCACTAGCAGTTCCAGCATTACTGCCTCCATAGGGGCAGGGGCAGTTGGGGAGTGTTTATCATATTTATGGACCAATTTTACAATCAACGCCATTAGTAATTGAGGGTATGTTTTCTACCTATAGGCATATGGGATGGGTTTTATATGACACGAGTGCGTCAAATTCTTTTATTGGCAGTACATTCGCACATGACATGGGTTTAGTGGATAGAGCTTAGATATTATTATGATCGTGTATTTATCGTTGTATAACGGGGCTCCCATTCGTTCCATCTATAAGGGAGTAGGTGTAGACATTGGGAGGTTATGCTTAATAGTGGATCTAATCGTTTTAGCGAGTACGAGTATGATATTATCATGGGTATAGACTAGTTAGTGACATGTAGAATGATGGTGGACTGTTACAATAAGTCTATCGTGATCACCATTGTAGGGAAGGATATAGTTCTTGTTGTGATGCCTCATCTTGAGTGGTTGAGCATGTGTTTTTATTATGTTGGAAAGGAGACTTCGAAGAGTGTAGTTGTCTAGTTAGATTTGATCCCTATGTTTAGGGACTTTATTGATATGATTTAGGGAACGTCGGGGTGACACCTAAGTCGAGAGGGCGAGTTGTGATAGACTTAGCACCGTGGGATAGGCCATAGTGTGAGTGTCGTATCGTATGAATCCTTAAGAGAGGTTGGAGTTCAGAGGTCAAATTTAGCATCTTTTGGAGCAGGGTTTTTGAGTGCCCCAATACTTTGTCTTAGGCCAATGGATCTCGATAACCGACTGAGCTATAAAATAGGGTATCGAAAGGGTTCCTTATTCGGATTTCTCTTGCGAGATGTTCCACGCATGCAGCTTAGTAAGTGTCGGAATTTGAGAGACATTTAGTCACTAGGATATTGGTTTAATACGCTAGGCATTACATGTGTGAAGATATAACACTTTGAGCAGAGAGATATTACATGATTTAAGGCCATCAAATCCATATAGTTCTATGTAGAAAGCACTGGGGGATGTTTGCACCAATAGTTGAATAAGTGGGGCATTCTCAAGATAAATTTAGTCGCGATTAGTAGGGTAATCGAGTATACCTTTATTGTACGATCATATATTTGATTTCTGATGTATGTTGTTGCATATGTGGTATATGTGCATGTGAGCATGTGGTACAGGGTGTATGGACTCCTTAGTCAGTTTGATATTTAGTATTATCCGAGAAAGTCTAATATGATTATAGATGCATTGAGCATATGCTTGTAGGGAAGTTGGCAGTAGTTTTAGAATCCGAAGTAGACTGAGCATTGTTAGTAGGAGGAGATAGTTCGAGTATTTATAGAAGTGATGACTATCACATCTGATATCGTTGAAGGTTTGCGGAGGCACATGAGAGGGATCCATCTTGTTAAGAGAGTGTTCAATAGTTACCGACAAGAGGAGAGGAGTCTTACTCAGTCATCTCTAAGGGTGGCATGTGCATCAATGAGAGGTTGATTATCCTAGATGATAAGGATCTATGACACGTAATTATGGAAAAGGCAGATGAATCAATACTGTCGGTGCATCTTGTGGGAATAAGATGTGCCAGGATATAAGGAGGCAGTATTGGTGGGACGGTATGGGCTAGTTTAGGAAAATTACACGATTAGGCAATATTGTGTACCTGTAGTAGGCAAAGTGACGTTTATTTTCCCCTTATTCATACCATTTTTCAACCGATTACCTATCTACCTTTTTAGGGATCGCCACGCTAAGGTCTCTGAATAAGTTATAAAATAAGTAAAACATAATAAATCAATGTAAATAGCAATAATAATCATAGAATCAAGGAAACATACAGAACAAGTCTCGTGCCTAACACCTTTTCCACTGGTAACCCGATTCCCGAACTTTCATAATAAGAATCTATGGACCAACCGCCAAATTCAAAACCTACCTTAGGATTATCCCAAAAGGCCTAGCCATAACCTTTTTGTTTATTTTTATACAAAATAAATTGGCGACTCTGAACACCCTACGAAACCCCCTATTTTCCCACATAAAGGCCCCACCTACTAAAGGGGCATGCACCAAACCTGGATATGGCGTCAAACTACACCCGGGGGTAAGATAGTCAACACTTAAACATTGAATCGATAACCTAGCCTCAGGGGGATGTGGCAAAAGTGGGAGATAAGCACTCCTTGTATTCCCATGACAAACTTCCCCCGAACGCAGCATCACGGCCAGCTCGCTCGAGGCCCGCAATGCCATATTGGAACATTTGTCAAAAGGTATATTTTAGATGTCATATCTTCCTGACTCTTTCAGACACATAGTGATCATCCCAATATGTTTATCACGTTAAATATCTTGTTTAGCTTATTCACTGTAGGGGTCTATGCTAGATTAAATGCTTTCTTAGAGGTTACTCTAACCTCAATCTCTATAGGAACACTCATACCTTTATATTTAACACATAAACAACATACAATTACCTTGAGATTCTGGATTTATTAGAGAGTTAAAGAGTAATACGATATTTTCCAAACTATATTCTTTCTATATAAGTGTTTTATCTTTAAAAGTGCTTTATATTCGTAGTAGGGGAATAATGATAAACCTACTCATCAAATCACTAATATGATATCAAGACAAAGTATAACTTAATCGAATATTTACGAACCTCGTCAAATAAGAATAAGTGACCCAACATCGATCAAGTATCTTTTTAGTACAACTTATTCTCGTATGTTATAATATCCTTCGGTATCAACGATGGACCAAGTCTATCTGAGCTTGGGAGAGCTTACATGCTATATCGAGGGAGCTCATTCATGACACTCGTTGAGAGAACTGGTTTGGAGGATAAAAGGCAAGGCTTTGGTAAGGCATTCAACTTAACCATTCTAAATTCACCGAGTAAAGCACTAAGGTGGTTTGAGGACCTAATTGAAGTCGTTCGAACAACCTCATTAGCATACATCCTCGGCTACACATATATATTGTCATCAAAGCATCACATCTTTTATAAAAGATCTCATTAATGCCATATCATACCCAAAATGTCAAATTAAAAACATACCTTAAACTGGTGTCTAATAGATCTAGTGGCTAAAAAGTGTGTTGATGACGCACCGTGCCACTTGACATAAAACAACTATTTCATCACGATTTCCCTCATCATTAATTATTCTTGACATGTCAAGTATAATAGAGTGATGTAACATTGACTGATCCTTGGACGCCGCTCTTTTTTTTTCGAGAAAAAATATTTATTTATAAATAATAGGAGAAAAATTCTCTCGTATGGATCTTATAAGCACTAATGAAAATAAAAATGAAAACAAGACTACAAATATTTACGAAGCCTTGAGAGAGAAGCATAAGGCCTTAAATTATAGTTAAGGGTCGACTTCTCTTCATGAGTTAATGCCGAAAAAGAGTCCAATTAAATTTTAGTATCTCCCTTTTTTGAACTCCAACCACCATATCTTGACTGCTTGAAATAGAATCTTCGGTGTTACCTAATACTTCAAAGCAATTGTATAAGTATAAATTACTTTGAAGGATAAATCATGATTTACTTTGTCTCGATATCATATAGGAGTATGATATCATATATAAGTACAAATAAAAAGAAATTTTTGCTAGATTTTTTACCAACCGAATTTTAAGTAAAATAATGTGTGTGGGAGGATAAATCATACTTTGGGATCTTGATATATAAATTTAATCTTGTACGCTCCTCTTTTTCCCATAAAGAATAAGGAAAAAATACCTCAATTAAATTTTGAATGTCCTATAAAGCGGGCATATCATCATTAAAATTTGAGTCATCATTGGTGTTAATATCTCTTGAATAAATAATATGATTTTTTATCACTTGATTATGAGTATGATCAACCAATGGCAATTCAGGGGCATGCCCACTAATTCTCACTACAAAAAAAAGTTGCTTTTAAGACCCTATTTTTTGAGACAGACAAAATATAGTCTTTAAAACATACTTTTTTATACGGATATAATGAGCCGTCTCAAAAACTATTATTTTTTGGGACTGCTAATTATATCCAACTAAAAAAGGTCATTTTTTGATACGGTTAATTATACCCGTCTCAAAAAAGGTCACTTTTTTATACGATTAATTATACCCGTCTTATAAAGTAAAGCAAATGAGACGGTAAATACTTACTGTATCAAAAGATAAACCAAATAAGACGGCTAAAAAAATTAATTCCCACCACTAATTGTTTTCATCTCCCGCTCTAACACTTTAACCTAACTTCCCACCTCAAAAAAAACAAAAAAAAAACAAATCTCGTCTCTAACAAAATCCAACAAACCCAAACCGCCCCCTCCCCCCCCCACCCACGGTCGTTTCTTCTCCAGCCCACAGCGGCGCGCTCCCCCCCCACCCCCACCCACCACAGTTGCGTTCTCTCCCTCCCCCAGCTGCGTTATCTCTCCCATTATTTTCTTTTCATGGTAAGTTTTCATCTTTACTTTTTTTTTAGGAAAACAGCATAGAAATTATTATTATTAGTTTATTTATTATTTTTCTTCTGCAAAATATGCTACTGTAAATAGTCTGTTGCGCAACGGTAACAATGGGTGATAAAAATTATTCTTTAGACATAATTAATGATGCCATATACATAAAACTGTAAATAAATAACCATATGTATAAATACTTATATAAAATGTAAATAAAGAGTGGATGCTTATTTGTTGATTTTAATTTTTTTGTAGCTTTCAATGTGACCTAATAAGAAGATCTATAATAGGCTATTTTTTTTTATGTTATATAGCATTATGGTTCATGTTGGCTCAATGATTCTATAATAATTTTTTATTTAATTTTTAAAGCAATTCTTAAATGCATGAACCAATTATTCAAAGATCCTAAAATTATTCTTCTCCCAAACCATTAATGTGTTTTTTTTATGTATTTGAGGTTTGTAGAACGATTGATTAGGTTTTTGATGTAAAGTTATGATTGGTAGATCTTTTTTTTTTATGTATTTATAAGAATGAAGTTAAATGATATTGGGTCATATTACTACAAAGCTAAAGGCAAGGATAAAAATGATTTAGGGATCGTTTGGTTCGAGGTTTAGAAAAGGGATGGGAATTCTTGATTCCAGGAATTCTAAGTTCCTGAAATCTTGAATTCCTTTCCATTGTTTGGTTCGAATGGGGATTCTTTTTTTTTTCGGCATCTAAATTATTTTCCCATATTAGGAATAAATATCAGTTAATTAAAATACCCTTCTACTTGATTTGAGTGTGTGCGCACGAGTGTGTGGTGAGTGTGTGTGTGTGTGTGTGTGTGAGAGAGAGAGAGAGAGAGAGAGAGAGTGTGTGTGTGTGTGTGTGTGAGAGAGAGAGAGAGATAGTGGGAGAGAAAGAGAGAGTGTGTGTGTGTGTGTGAGAGAGAGAGAGCGTGTGTATATGTGAGAGAGCGTGTGTGTGTGATAGAGAAAGAGATTATGTGTGTGTGTTGTGAGAGAGAGAGAGTGTGTGTGTATGTGTATGAGAGAGAAAGAGAGAGAGAGAGAGAGAGAGAGAGAGAGAGTGTGTGTGTGTGTGTGTGAGAGAGAGATAGAGAGAGAGTGTATATGTGTGTGTGTGTGAAAGAGAGAGAGAGTGTGTGTGTGTGTGTGTGTAAGAGAGAGATAATGTATGTGTGAGTTTAAGTGAGGTGGTATTTTTGTCTCACCACAAAAGTAAACTAGAATGCCTGGGAATATAGGATTCCCCCATTTTAGAGGAGAAATAAGAATTCCAATTTTGTTGGAATTATAAATTCCAGTAATTCTAACTTCCTCCCAAATTTCCAACCAAACATTGTAATTCTAGATGAGGGGAATTCTAAATTCCTTTTCCAAACCTCGAACCAAATGAGTCATTAAAGTTCTACAACTACTTTGGGAGCAAGTATAGAAATGAAATTAACATGTTAAAGAAGTAGTATGAGTCTCATTCCTTCTTTAATTACATATCTTTTCTCAGAAAAAGTTTGTGACAATGAAGGAGTACGAGAAAGAAAAGAGGAAGATAATAGAGCAAAATTGAAGGAATTGGGAATACATGAATTGTATTCGGCAATTCAAAACGAAGATAAAAATAAAAAAAAGTGGTTCAAAGAGTAAAAAAAAATCATTGGTGATGATGACGAGTTTGTGCTACGTGAAGACGAAAATGAGCATATGGATTCAAACGAGGATGAAAATGGGTATGTGCCTTGTGAGTTTTGTAATGTGTAAATGTTTAGTGACGTAGATGTTAATTAGTTGATTGTGTGAATTTTTGTTTGATACTTTCCATTATCATGCGTGCATTATTAATTCAATATTTTAAATTTGAATTGCTCGGTTTAGTTAGCCATAATAATACTTAAATTGATGTGATGAATTATGTTCTTATTTTATAGTTTGTTCTCCTTTTATGCGCTAATCTTTTTAGCTTTTCATCATCTTACGAAAACATTATTAATCTCTTTATCTTTATATTTTGAAATATAAATTTACTGACATTTTTTTTGTTAGATTCATAGATGGGAACCATGGATAAGAGTTGGATTGATTTTCGCAATCGGTGTTCAAAGGAATACATTAATGGGATTTAAGGGTTTCTTAACTATGCATATGCTAATAAAAACATTGAGACAACTAAAATTTATTGCCCCTGTTTCGACAAGACATATAAGGTTTTGATTTTTCACGGAGAAACTTTTGGTGGTGTAAGCAGCAATATAAATACTCCGGGGGATGATATGTTAGTTGATGATATACATATACCTGTTGAACTGAGTGCTCGAGATAACATGGTTACAATGGTTCAAGAGGGAATAGGTATTTCCCACGCGCATGACAATATGCGTGAGGAGGAATATAACACCGAAGATGTCTTTGAATCCGACGGAGATGTTCCAGAGTACTATACTCTTATGAAAAAGGCTCAATGCGACTTTTATGAAAATTATCCGCCTGGGATTACCGAATTATCATTTGTTGTTGCACTCTTGCAAATGAAGCAACTTCATGGTTGGACAAATTGTTCTCTCATTGCTTTATTGGAATTTTTGGGGAGGATGTTTACGCATGCTAGAATTCCCAAGTCTTACTACCAAGCCAACAAGCTAATAAAAGACTTGGGATTCAAGTACGAGACATGGGATGCATGCCCAGATAACTGTATGTTGTTTCATAATGAAACCGAGGGTTTTGAAAAGTGTGGCATATGCGGATCTTCTCGATATAAAGATGAGGACTCAAGTATTGATGGTGTCCATGGTCCGAAGGTAGCCGTAAATAAAATGAGATACTTCCCTTTGAAACCGAGATTGCAGAAATTATTTTGGTCATCCTATTCAGCTCCTTTAATGAAATGGCATGCTGAAGAAAGGATCAACGATGGTGTAATGAGACATCCCGCTGACTCTCCTGCTTGGAAAACTTTTAATGAGAAAAACCCTTCTTTTGCGAGGGAGATTCGCAATGTTAGACTTGGGTTAGCTGCTGATGGATTTAATCCGTTTGCTAATATGAGCATTAAGCACGACACATGGCCAGTTATCCTCATTATTTACAACTTACCTTCGTGGTTGTGCATGAAGCAACCTAACTTGATTTTGTCTATTCTTATAGATGGACCAAAAGGACCCGGAGATAAGATTGATGTATTTTTACGGCCATTGATTGATAAGTTGATTGAGCTATGGGTTGATGGTGTACACACTTACGATGCATCAAGTAAGGAGTTATTTCAGTTGCATGCATCGTTGTTGTGGACCATTAACGATTTCCCCGCTTATACGATGTTATCGGGATGGAGCACAAAAGGTACATTTGCTTGCCCTTGCTGTAACGAAGACCACCAGTCAATGAGATTAGATAAGGGTAAGAAGTTCTTTTATTGGGGTCATCGTCGATTCTTAGACTCGCGCCATAGGCTTCGTAGGCAGAAGGCACCATTTAATGGGATGGTAGAATTACGTCCATCCCCACTTAAACTTTCGGGCTTACAAGTATTGCAATAGTTGAATGATCTTGACGTTGAATGTGAATATAAGATGGAAGATGTCTTTAGAAGGAGGGAAAGAGAGACGTTAGAAAAAAGTAAACAGGTAGTTCGAAAATGTAGATTTGGTTGGAAAAAAAAGAGCATATTTTTTGAATAGCCATATTCGAAGGATAATCTTATTCGCCATAATCTTGATGTCATGTATATTGAGAAAAACGTCTGCGATAATGTCCTGTTTACATTGTTGGGTACTAAAGGGAAGACAAAAGACAATTTACAGTCTCGAAAAGATCTAAAAAAATTGGGCATTAGATCAGAGCTACATCCTCAACCACGAGGGTCAAATCTAGAGTACCTCTCCCAGCAGAGTACACGATGAGTAACAAAGAGAAGGAGATTTTTTTAAAAGTGTTGCAGAATGTTAAAGTTCCTGATGGCTACTCTTCAAACATTTCATGGTGCGTGAACATGCAAGAAAGAAATATTTCGGGATTAAAGAGTCATGATAATCATATTTTAATGCAACAATTACTTCCAATAGCCGCGAGAAGGGTATTGCCCACTCATATTGTCAAAGTCTTGATTGAATTGAGCAATTGCTTTGTTATACTGTGCTCAAAAGCAGTTACCGCAGCTGATTTGGAAAGGTTTGAAGATCGGATGGCCCTTACACTTTGTAGCCTTGAGAAGATATTCCCTCCAAGTTTCTTTGATGTGATGGAACATTTGCCTATACATTTATCGGACGAACTCTTAATTGCTGGCTGTGTCCTTTACCGTTGGATGTATCCGATTAAAAGGTACCTCCACACTTTAAAAGGCTACGTTAGTAATTGGGCTCATCCCGAGGCCTCGATTGCCAACTCTGTTATTCTTCAGGAATGCATGACTTTTTGTTCCCAGTATGTGGATGTGGAAACTAAGTCTAACCGACCGGCTAGAAATGATGACTGGGGGCATATAAATGGTCGTGCAATTGGGAAAAAGTTCAATTTGAACTTGATTCTGTAATGTATATGCAAGATCATCGGCACGTTCTTACCAACACTAATGCAGTGGCGCCATTTGTTGAGTAAGTTTTATTATAAGTAATTGGTGTTTTTGAAAACCATTTTTATATTTTTTGTGGAATTGACATATGGCTATTTGTTTACTTGTAGAAAGCATCTTGCGAAACTTTTATCAAAGTATCCTCAAGATTCACAAAAGCATCGTGTTAATCGTCTTCACAACGATGAGTTCCACAAATGGTTTAAGGATTATGTAAGCGAAAATATCATAACTAATAGTTGAATTATGAATAAATACTATACTTTTATATTGACATTTACTTTAATATACTATAGGTTAATAAATTGGGACGTGACGGTGTGCAAGTATCCGAAGAAATCAAATGCTTGTCTTTAGGTACTCTTAAGGATGTGGTTACATTCAACACTTATATTGTTAGCGGTTTTAGATTTCGAACAAAGAGACTTGATAAGGGAAAGAAAACTCAAAATAGAGGAGTTTTTATAAAAGCCGAACAAATGAGTTATTCTAGCCGGAAGGATAAAAACCCCATTGTGGGTGATATTACATACTATGGGGAACTAACGGATATTATTGAAGTTCAGTATCTTAATGGCATGAAGTTTGTGTTATTCAAGTGTGATTGGGTTGAAAATCGCATGGGTACAAAAGTTGACGAGTTTAACTATACGCTAGTGAATTTCAAGCATTTGAAATATAAAGATGATCGAGAGAGTAACGAACCTTTCATACTAGCATCCCAAGCAGAACAAGTATTTTACGTGCAGGACCCTATCGATATAGATTGGAATGTTGTTGTTCCGATGACACCAAGAGACCAATTTGATAGGTACACGACAGTTCAAGAAACTGGAGAAGAATTATTGCTTAATGGAGATGAGCCGTTTGTCATGCAAAATTTGAATGAAGATCACAACTTACGGTGGGTGAGGGATGAAGATGGATTAATAGTTGACACTAGTGTTGTTCAAGATAATGATCACGAAGATGCAAATGCAGATGAAGACGAAGATGGAGATGAAATTTAGAGGGATAATGCTTGAGGGAGATATAGTCATAAACTAGTTATTTTTGTTTTTGAACTGGAGCATTTGTAGTTTGGTTTTGTACTGATGCAAAACTGAGTAGTGTTTCTTATAACAAATGCATAACTGAACAGATAGTTTGCTGCATATCTGAACATATATTTTGTTAGTTTTCTGAATTAGCTAGTTTACTGAATTTGCTTTGTGATTACTGAATTCGCTATATCATATGCTTTATAATTAATAGTTGTTGAACACTTATTATAAAAGGGTCCTCCAAATCCATCAGGACCTAGAGCTGAATCATCACTGAGCGCAGAAATAGCTTGACAGATCTCCAATTCAGAAGGAAAATCATAAGGGGAGGATGATCCCCCACCATGGACCAAACACCGAGTCATCTGTCTACAGATCTTAACCCTTTCCCTAGTGACATTGGTCCTTTTGTGTTTGGGACTGAACTGAGATGTAGGTTCATCCATAGGCCTCTTATTACATATAGGGCTCACATCATCTGAAGCAATATCCTTTCTTTTCCTTTAGTTTTTATAATATCTGCAGCATCGGCCTCTGCTTGCCTCCTACCATCACACTCAGCATTCGTTCGAACCTTGGCATTCTACCTCTTCGCGATATCGACTTTCTTACTGGCCCTATCATCAGCAACGGTTCTCTTATTTTTATCCTCAATGTCCAGTTTCCTCTTCAGAGTAATATTCATAATAGCATGATCAATTTATGGAATAGTCATGCCAGACGATAGCTCAATTCGAAAAGTAGATAAAGTGGAAGTGGAAGCTACACAAAGCACATCATTTAGCAAAGTCAAAATGGTCAACCAAAGATGAGCTATTAAAGGTAAAAAGTCTTATACATTCTTTGACCTCCTGATCGGATCATCCTTCCCAGTCAGCAGAAATATTACCTTTAACTATGAAGTCTACCTCATCATCTCTAGGGGAAAACTTTTAGAATGGGTGTAATACCTAATGAATATAATCTTCTTGGCAGAATATGCTTGAAAATATAATCTTTAAGAAAATAAGTGGTTGAGTCGGCTATTTGAATTGAAGGAGAAATGGACTTTAGTTTATGGGCGACAAACATTTTGTGCAGATATAACTACCACTCAATGCAATGAAAGAATGAATAATTCAATAAAGAAGTATGTGCATTACAAGTATGATTTATTGAGGTTCTTCCGTCACTTTCAAAGATTGCTTTTTGATCGTCGTTACAATGAGTTAAGAGCAGACTTCAAAGAAATTCATACCTCCCCTCCATTATCATTCCCTGTGAAAATTTTGAGACATACAGCAAAAGTGTACACACCAGCAGTGTTAAAGTGGTTTCAAGTTAAGCTATGCAAAGCTCATGTCAGCTCCATGAAGTTATTCGATGAGATTGAAACAATGAGCATAAATCCATGATCTGTAACTTCATATATGCTCATTGTTTCAATCTCAGCAAGGTGCTTAAACTTCAGCAAGGTGCTTAAACTTCCCAAATACACTACAAAGATTCTTAGCTGCATTTTGATATATGTGCCAAATACATAGTCGATGATGTGTTCCTGGCCATTGTGAAGCTAATGCCTTCGCCATTGCATCATCTTGATCAGTTAAAATGGTTTTTGGTATCTTTCCAAACATTTTTTTGGCAAAGGTATCAAACAACCAAATGAAAGTATCGACAGTCTCATCGTATAACAATGCAGCACCAAATATCAATGTTTGCTTGTGATTATTGACACCAACAAACATTGCAAAAGGTCTTCCTTCTTTGTTTTTTCTCTAGGTGGTATCAAAACTTACTACATTACCAAAATAGTCATAGTCTACCATCATTTTTGCATCAGCCCATAAAATATTAGTAATTAGATCATTTTTATCAATTTGGAGGGCATAAACAAAATGGGGATCTTCTAATTGCTTTCTTTATAAATATTCCAGAACACCACCTGTATCCCCTGACTTCATTTCTCTTATTCTCTTTGAGCGCAAATAATTTCTATAATCTTCTGTAATGAATCCAAGATTTTCACGTCTGTCGGCTTGACTACTCATAAGCTCGAGAGTTTCTTTTGGAGCAATTCCAGAATCGGAAGCTGCCATATCAGCTTGTGCACAATGTACAAGAGAAAGTTTCCGGTGAGACTTAAAAACATGAGTCTTTCTAGGAGTCGTAGTCAAGTGTGTATGTTCAGCAAAAAATTCCACAACGCTATACTTCCCAACTGATAACTGATGGCAAATTTTCATCCTTGCTAGGCACTCAAATCTTGTTTTGGCACGATGTGATCTGATATATGCATATCTCTTGTCTTGTCCACATTTGGCTTCAGCAGAGCAAACAAAAGTTCTGTCCCTCACAGTGCCATTTTTATATCTGTGAACCTGTTTAATCAAGTACTAAAACCAAAACTATATGCATACCGATTGTAAAAAATTGCATCATCATCCGTATCAAATTCAATACCAATTACCGGAATTAGTTCTTGATGCATTCTGGAATGAATTGTATCAACCTTTTCAATCGGCTTTGCGACTTCTTCTAATTTTTCTCCACTATTATCTGTAACTTCAAGTCTCATTTTTTTTAATAAATAAATGAATTAAAATTAACACAGCATTGCAAGAACATTCTTGAGTTGCGAAGAAAGAAAACGGTTAATGCTTCAGAAAGCAAACGAGCTGTCAATCAAAAAAATAAACTTCAACCCCCCAATTGGAATTTGTTGTATCTACACTCTGATCAGCAGATGAGTTGTATTCACTTGGAGATTCTGGACTGTTAACTATTGCTTTCACCATTTATAGATTCAACGACCGAGTCCGGATCTTTAGCTTCAAGGATAGATATTGTGCCTGGGACGCATGTCTTCTTTAGCTCCTTCAATAAGGATTTGTTTTCTTTTTTAAGCTTCATGCAAAGCTTAGAAAGCTTCCTCAGGTTGTAAGTGAGCTTGGACGTTTCATTGCTTAACACCTCCACCCTAGCCTACAAGTAGTCCTCAGAGTTTTGCTGTCTGCAAACTCTTGGCTTCTTGGCAGATTCTTTTTTGAATAGCCTCTTCCTCTCTCTTCTCAATACATGTACATCCTGACCCAGTTTTTTAAACTTAACCTCTTCAATTTGACTCATCATAGTTGAAACCACTGTGATGCCATGTGCATTAAGTCTCACCATAATCGATTTAGATCCAGCAGATAATGCATTGGAGTTCATCTCCATATTCAGATGGGATTCTGGAATACATACCAAATGATCCACAGTGCTTGAAGTTTTATTGCTCGCACCATCACAACGAGAAGCGCTATTGTTCTGTATTTGATCCTGCGAGCATCTGATTGAAACTTCCTTCCATTGCAGAAAATTCCTATATAGGATAGCGTCCCCAAGAAATTTGAATTGAGAGTGGAGGTTTTTTAAGTCTCGTTTCATCTCCACTATTATCTGTAACTTCCATGTCCTAAAAAAATTGAACAAAAATTGAACACTACTGGAGATATTAATACAGTACTGGATATAAGTTTAAACTGATTAATTATATACGTATGTATATGACCATCAAAGTAATAAAGAAGAACTAAATGAAACTGAATGAAAAAAGAAAACTTCAATACTTACTGGTGCTATTGATGATGGATTTCGAGCTACTGATTGGAGACCCTACATATGATATGGATGGTCCGTAATCATAAGTGATTGAGTTAAGGTTGAGTTTTGGGTTAGAGTTAATAGGTTAACAGGGTTAATGGAAGGTTAAAGAGTTGTTTGCTGAGTTGGTTAATCGTTGACATGTGTCAAAAATTGAGAGGGACAGGGAAAGTGATAGGGTAAGGGGGATCAAAGCTGAATAAACACCTTGGTAAGAAATTAAGATTCACCCAAACATAGATTTCAAAACCTCAAAATCTGGCTCCAGATTTAAAACATTTAGGGGACATGGCAAGAAGCATGTCAGATACACAATCACTGAGATGAGGATAACAGGAACACACAAATGCATGCAAATATGAGTAGGCTGGTGAAGACCCATATATGGTCTCAAATGGTGAGTGCATGCCAAGGACATGAGTAAGTAGGTGATTAATTTAAAAGAAACACATCTATGAGAGTAGCCAAAACTCAAAAGGGTAGAGGCATGAGAACTGTGAGCAAAGGGATCATATCATATCCCTAATATGACGATGATTCCTCTAGGCAACCCCCACTTTGAGCAGTGGTGTGAGGGAATTAAAGGCGGTGGTGCATTCCTAATTTAGGGTGGAATAAAGTTTATTAGTAATTATTGCTGAGAATGTATCGCATTGGATATGTTGCGTATGGATTATATCCGAGAAAATAAAATGCAAACATCATTCAAAAAAACATGATAGCTAAAAACTAGTAGCAGAAGCCATAATGGACTTCCAAACGTTAAAATGGCAAAGGGGATAGTGAAACGTTTATACATAAAGAAGGAAATCACATGGATATTCCCAAAGCATTTACTTGAAACATCGTGACTCAAGTACTTGAAACATTGACCATGAAAAGTGTAGGACCAGAGTGCAAGTCATTGATAGAGAAACCCCGTGGATAAAAAGTATATGTTACTGAATTATCACAAGTAAAATTAGCAACAGATATCAAGTTGAGTCAGACATATATCAACCGAGTGTGTGACAGAGTGACACTAAGGGCAGGTGGAACCAGTGGAGGGAGGTTCTGTGGGTAAGAAGGTAAAGGACTTGAATTTTGACGAAATTGTGAAAACTTATGTAGAAATCCATGACCACGAGTATTGATTTGTGCCTGTCTAGATTAGCTTGAACCAAAAATCTTAGGCTCAATTGGAAATGGTTTCTGAAGAATCTGTAGTAAAATAGGCATAATTCCAGATGTTAGCTATGGAGAAGGGTGGAATGGTTGCAAGAGTTGTGGGAGTAGCAGGACTAGAGGATGTATTAGTAGTAGGAGACATTATGAACATGGGAGTATGCTTTTTTGAATAAGAAAAAAGGAAGATTGGCACTATGGTAAAAGGAAGCAGGTGATACCAGGAGATAATGAAAAAGGTCTAGTGGATTGTGGTCATTATGCTTAAAAGTGGACTGTAACGGGATAATTTTAGGTCATATGGCACTTTGATATCGTGTTAATAACCGTTTATTTTCTGTATATATAGATAGATAGAGTGAAAAATAATAGTTCCAATGATCATAGGTCTCTGCAAGATAAATACTATCTATACAATTAGTCCTCGTTGCTTGAGTTTTTGTGATTTCTGGGAATCTACGAAGTGTCATAACTATCTCAAAACTTAAAAAAACAAGATTCATTTTCCATAGCTCAAAATTTATCTACAAATTTACCAATTTAGAATGTCAGGAATGCAAAAAAGCTTGAATGAAATGATCACTAAGAGACTGAGATAATTTAGGTATATTGTAATCCTCATGTGATATCGCCAATTATATCAGAAAATTATTTCGAAATAACATCTTTTTATTCCAAAATTGTACATGTGTTCACTGTGTGTATAACATTCCAAAATTTTTATTAAATTTATCAGTAGATATTTTGAGCTTAAGTAAGGATAAGAAAGGGAACTTATGATCTTTGATTAGTTTCAAATGAGACTACATCTCAAATATGCTTGACATCTTCCCAATGCCAACAACTTTTGCAACTTCTAAATTCGCAAATTGCAATTTCATCCACTGATTCCCAAACTGATCAATCATTATCATTGAATTTCATTCAATCTGGCAGCACATCTGACAGGTTTTATTAATTCTACAAAGTCTTTATGTTCATCAGCTATATTTTCTTCCATTAAAGATATGCATATTGAGACTTGAATGTCTCAATTTTATAAAAAACATTTCATGAGTTTTTAAATACTGAGACTTCTAGGATAGTTGAAATTCAACACCTTAAATAAATAGGCACCCTTGAGTGCAGCCCCTTCTTTATTTACTAAAGTGTGCGCAATTTAGTTATTACTTTCTTATCTTCGATATAAATGTTCGTTTTACATAGAGATGGATGAAATCAAGATCTCTATGACTCAAATTAATAAGTATTTATCAGTAATGGGTTTAAGTTGCTCCTCTTATTCTTGGAAATGATCGATCATTTTATATTTTGTTTCATGTTTGATTAGTTTTATAACCGATGTTGAAATGTGATATATAACTGAAATGTAACTTCTTGCTATGATAAATGCAAATATACAGATCCATGACATTGAGGCATCGTCATCGTCGTCGATTGACTATGTCCGACCTCATAGGCGAGGAAAGACTACTCGAGAAGCAACCACTCACAACTCCAGTGAGAAATGATTTAGAGAGGACATCTCAAATTACTTCCGTGCAACACAACATAAGGGACCATGTAAATAGAGAGATGCAACCACAACTTTCCCTAAATATTGAATTAACATACCATAATACACACCGCAACTCAAGAGCTCAAGTTTCTTTATGTCAAACACCTACAAGTCAACTTTCCCCAAATATTGAGCAGATTGATAATTCAGTTGGGAATGCCAATCCTCCATCTGCTTTAGATGGTGAGGATCTCACAGGTATGCTGTGTTACACAGTGTTTGTATATCTCCATTTGTATTACTATTATGTTTATATTCATATTGAATAAGATGTATAAACATTATTTATCAACTTTTTTTCCAGGTACAATGGCTACCCTTACAAGTAAAAAAAGGGTTAGAAAGGGGGTAAGGCCTTGGCTCGAATGGAATGATAAGAAAAAGAAGATATTGGAATGGAATGAACTTTGTCAGCCAGTTTGTAAACTTGAAAGTAAATTGATGTCACATTTAGGTTATTACGCAAGGTGTGGAAATTTATTTCCATTGACAATGTTGGATTGGAGAGAGGCGGACGAGGAAGCACTTGATAATATTTGGAAGGAAGTGAAGGTAACTTATTAGTTTGATTTATTTATTTGTTCTGTTGTACATTAGCTTGTCAAGTTTTAACTAATTTATTCTTTTTGTTCTTAGAATAACACAAATGCACCGGAAGGTTTTAAACAAATCTGCTTTGCAAGGATGAGACTTGCGTGGTAGCAATGGAAGCATCGAGTGAAGGCGAATCACTATAAAAAGTTTCAAACTAATGAAGAGCGGTTTAGTTATACGCCTGAACGAGTCAAAAAAGATCAGTGGCCTGAATTGGTGAAATACTGGGGTCTAAAGAAGATTAAGGTATAAATATCACATTTATAAAGAATTTTATACATAGATTCTTCTTCACTAGTATCATAATTTTTATTTTTATTTATTCAAATATTTAGGATATTGCCGATCAAAACACTAAGAACCGTGAAGTTGAATGTGCTTACTCAAGGACAGGACGAAAGCCACATGCTAAAATAGCCAAGGAGGTTGGAATTATTATTATTATAAATATTTCTGATTTTAATATAAGAGTATTAATATACATACATTGTTTTTTTTCAGAGGATAGAACTGGGGGAGCCCGTTGACAATATTAGCATGTGGAAAGCCACTCGAGCTCCAAATAATAAACCTTTTAGTGTTGAAGATGGATCATTTGATAGAGCGGTATGTATAAATATTAATTCGTAAGAGATGATTGAAAGATTTATTTAATATTTGTTATAAATTGTGTTCTTGAAAATTATTTTATGTTCATTAATAATAATATTAATTCAATTGGTAGAAAATGCTTGAAAGACGACTAAATGAGCTACCAGAAGAGCAACAAAATGACCCAGAAGTGCGGAAATTTTTTTTTACTGATGTAGTAGGATATGGAGGGCATGGGTATGCTTTACTAAAGGGAGCAGGTATTAGGCCAACGTCGACAAAAGCATGTTCATCTCAGTTATTATTGGAAGAAATTAACTAGTTAAAGAAAGAAGCTGAAGATCGAGAGACTCGACATCTACAGGAGCTTGAAGAGTTAGAGATTCGCAACCAACAAGCTTTATTACAGATGAAGAATGATATGCGAAGTGAAATGCGAAGTGAAATGCAAAGTTTGTTCCAAAGTTCTACCCTTCAGCAAGCTTCCACTACCTCGACGATTCAGTCTGACTAGGTAATACAATATAATTCATACATATAATTACTTATATATATAATGAAAAATTCTCTTGTTTAAAGTTAAATTTTCAATGGCGGTGGGGAAAATTTATTATGGTGGTGGTTAAAATTTTCTGCTGTTGGTGTATATCATTCTTAGAATCAATTTTGATGTTTAAAACAGGTTGGCTACCTGTGGTTTTCATGAATAAACAAAGGAGACTCTGCCGAATTTAAAAAAAAATAATAATAGTTGGATATTTATATTGTTAATGATGAAAATATACTATATTGATTCATTTTTCACATTGTATTGTTGACGAGGGGTATTAATTCTGACATAATAGAAACTATATTTTTTTTGTGCAGGTGACAATTTTTGTAGAACATGAAACTGTTAATTAGTGGTTTTCGAGGTCGTACGCTTCCGTGTTGCGGAATTAGTTTGATAAAAGCATTTCGTGTTTGGAGTATTAATAAATTAATGTATTTTTGTTATCAAGTCAAATATTTGAACTTAGTGTTATAATTCTTGTTTTGATGAATATTTGGAGATGGTTGTAAGAACTCTATTTATTGTTGAATGAAAATGATTCGTTCTGTTGGTTGAAAATCAGCTTATGTATTACATTTTATGATTATTCGTTGTTTGTGTGGTTTCAAATGTAATTAAATTATATACTAAACTTTAGCGGTAGATTTTATTCTCCACAAAATATTGGTGCAAAAATTTTAAGATCCCTTCACCTGTTTTGGGATGGATAAAACTGTCCCAAAAATATATTAAAGACGGCTATGTTGCCGTCTCAAAAAGATTTTTTAAAATAGTAATCTTTCGAGACAGATTAATTTTCATTTCAAAAATAATCTTTTGTGACAGCTCATGTGCCGTCTCAAAAAGGTCATGTAAAATGAGGACCTTTTGAGACGGATCTGTTCCTGTTTTAAAAAACTCTTTTGAGATGGCTATGGCGTCACAAAAAGTATTTATAATCCCCTATCAAAAAGACCCCCCCCCCCCTAGCCGTCCCAAATAGCGTCACAAAAAGTATTTGAGACGGATAAATGATCTTTTAGGACTGTTAGACCACCGTCTCAAAAGCTATTTTTTTGTAGTGTCTACAGGTATCCATGTGGGCTATTGAATTTTCCTTGGTCAAGCATTCCTTTTTATTAGCATCTAACAACCCAAAAATAATCTCAATATTCCTCTCTATCTCAACTGAGTCAATTGATTTGGAGGTATGGATTTTCAACCGTTCCAAAACATTAGAAGGTCGTGAATCAAATTTATTCATGTTTTCAACCTTTTCAACTCCTTTAATTCTAAATGAAATTGTGGTATCTACACCATCCGATTTTTAACCATCTGTGTTAATTGGAATTCTGTCACTTTTATTTTGAACAATTATTCCAGTTAATTTTTTTGAAATACCTATTAAGCAGGCGAAGCCAAGTCTTTGAGATTATTTTGAATATCCTTATGATTACACATTTCCAAATCCTCATTTTCACATAATATGATTCCATTTTTATCCATAAATGGAGATCGAAGTGGAGCATGGTTTCCATTATGGAAGGAATATCCTACCTATCATGCAATTTTCCATGAACTTTTCTTTTGATATTTTTCAAGATGATATTAGGTGACCAATACCTCCACAAAAATCACAAAACGTGGGAGCTTGTTCATAGACAGTTTCAATGGGAATTTTCGTCTCTTCATAATCAATAACCATAAATTTCGATAACAAAAAGGAGAAATCAACATCAATAAGAACTTTAGAAAATAAACCATATTTTTGCTCTAAAGCATCTTGATCAATTCTTATAGGAATACCTACTACTCTAGCAATCTCGAACAATAGTCTTGGGTGCTAAAATTCATTCGGTAAATCAATAAACTAAACCCAAACACTCACATTAAATGAAACAAAACTTGTTGGGAAAAAATTTGGAGTCCAAATCATAGGCTTGAATAGGCCTATTTTTTATTTAATTAGCCATAAAACCCAAGATTTTTTCATATCATCAATATTTTTAAAAAACAAACTATAGAAACCCTTGCATTTTGGAGTTAAATGCCATGAATTTTTCATTTGCCAAAATGAATCTAATGACTTGTTCAATTTTGACCAGTAACAAGTTTTTGATCCTTTGATAGTGCTAACCTCCCTAAAAGCCTTGATTTACATGAATCCATTGATTTGTCATAGAATTTTGAAGAAATATTCAAATGGGGGATATCATCCTTATAATACGACTATGGCAGATTTGAAAGATGGTGGGAGATACCTTCATTTGTTGACATATAGGATTGCGTAGATCCTTTTATTTAGAGAACTTAAGCATATGATTTAGGTGAAGCCATTGAAATCTAAAATAAATGTTGGGATGAAAATTTCGGTTGAAAGCTAGAGAGAAGCTAGGGCTTCTCTCCTTAGGAGGAGGGAGTCCCAATTAGAGGTCACTCCGAGCTCCTTTTCTAACCATAAAATAACGACATGACCATTTATTAAGCACAAAATATTTTTATATCCCACGCTTAGCAAAAAAACACTATGAACTAAAATTACTAGAGCATTTACCTTTCTTACACCAACAACATTCATCATATATTGTCCTCAATCAACATTTTGTCCATATATTAGTGCATACCAACCTGCTCACATAGATTTTTAGAGTGATTATGCTCTCTCCCTTTAAGCCCTCTCTTTCAAGAGTCCTCATTTATTACTGAATACTCTTGTATTTATTACTCATCATTGTGTTAATAAAATAATCTCACTTCCATATTAATATTGTCGTTTCACCACTAAACGGGTTATGCCTCATTATTTATGATATATACCCATGATCAAGCCATTCTCTTACAATATTGTGTTATATAGTGTTTGAGATTATAATATTCATTAATCACATTAATGTTCCATATTGCTACCTTAAAGTACTTAAAGTTTTTATTATGTCTCCTTTCGAAGAAACTCTCATCGTGGGCTCTTTATCTACTAGGGAGATCTATCATTTACAATGTATTTTTTATTTTCACATCTATTATTGTTAATCACCGCCCATTAATGTGTGCTATTCCTCACACTTTACTCTAGAGCATACAAGCACACACTACTCTCTTGGATTTGTGACTCCATTAAGGAGGTATTTATGTAGAGATGTGTTTTGTGGATACTCACTTAATGTGGTGATTCATGCACATCCAAGATCCAAGATGAGGAACATCCCAAGAGATAACAAGAGAATATAATCTAAATGAAAATTAGTGAGGAAGTAAAGATAAATCAAACACACCGACAAGCACAAGATCGACCAATTTGGCTACATCCACTAATGATGGTTTTCTTTATTTAGTTCAATCAATAATGGTTACATATCTCTCAAACTCATAATCCTCTTAGTGTGTATACAATTAATGAATGTGATGATAATTTGTTTTCTTAACTTAGGTTAAAACCCTAAAAAAGTTATATTTATACAATGGAGAAACCATGGGAGAAATGCCCAAAATAACCCTCACTTAAAGTCCATTTTTTGTACAATCTGAAACTCTTTTGTTATAGTGAACCCAATTTTTTGTTGGTTGCAATTTTCTAATACAAATCCCTAAAACTTTGGACTAATCCGTGCCCGTGAAATGTCCCTTCACTATAGTAAATCCCAACCTTCAACAATCACGCCTAAAGATAAAAAATATGGGACTGATATTCTAGGAAAAACTCCACAAATCTCCACCTCGGGACAATAATTGTGCACCCACCATACATTAACTCATTCATCTAATAATACTAACCCTATATAGGCCCTAAAGCTACTCAATAATGTAGAATATTTATCATTCAAACTTAATCACCGGTACCAACTTTATCAATATTCCGGTCAGATTATATTTTGTTCCAATTTTCTCCAAAATAACAAAACTCCATAGACAATCTCCCGTATAAAATAAAATCAGAAATTAATATCTTTAGTCCTCCCATGATGAAGTTGGTTCTTGGACAAGTGGATAACACGTTGGCTATTATAATGCAACTTTACACAATCGTGTGTAATCCTCAAATCACCAAGCCATATGGCCTCTTTAACGACTTCCATTACCTCTATAGCAGACAAAGTTACTATGGCCTGCAACATGGACCTCCAGATCACTATACCACTAACTATCCAAATATCCTTCATAGTCATACATACACATAAATCTACACGTAACACTCACTACTTGAGCTGTAATACCCTCTGATTTTTAATGATTTTTAAAATGAGTTATATTTTAAATTAATGGATTAATTGGATTTTATTATTAATTAATTCATTTGGGTTTTATCCTAATTGTGGATATTAAAATGGATGATTCTGAATATTACTTAAAGATATTTAGGTAATATATGAATGTGAAGCTATTGATATGGCTGTGTGATATAAATTTAATAATTTGGATTTTTAGTCGGACGCGATATGGGACGTGTCGAGACTAAATTATTTAAATTAAAAAGGAAATTTATTTTCTATCGATCTTATAGTCATTTCGACTGCGTCGTTGCGTCCGGAAGGTTATAAATAGTCAGAGAAGTCTATTTGGATGTTGGATTTGGGTTTCGGGTCATTTGAAAATGAAAAGACAACTCAAAAGGGTATTTTTGTCATTTTTATAGGGGGGATTAATAGTGATTTCGGATTTTATCCTATTATAAGTATTTGAAGATTAAGTGTACGTGGGTTATTCATCTCCTCTACACAAAATAGAGAAGTCACCTTCCTAGAATGAATGAAAGGTTGCTTGGGAAGAGAAGAGTTTATTTGGGAAGGAGAATAACTAAGAACCAAGGGTCACCACCACCAACCACCACCGGAGAAGGGAGAACCACCTATAATATACTACACCAAAGGATCAGACCTTCATTAGAGGCAAGTGTTCGATAATGGCAATCTAAGTTTGTATATTGTCCATGTTAGATTAGTTATAAAAGGAGATGATTTTTCATGTTTGGAAGATAAAGATGAAGTTATATATGGATTTCTGGAAACTAAAAAGATATAGGAATCAAACTCATATTGTAGGTTGAGAGTAATCCACGAAATAATCATAAATCTGTTGAAGAAATTCTGAAAATCATTGATGTGTTCTTGAATATATTATGTTGATAATTTTCTGGAAAAAAGAGGATATAAAAACATGCTTTTAATTCAATCTCTTGATGATTCTAGGATGTTCAGAGCATTAGAAATCATTTATATATGTTGATATATCATGTAGTAAGGATCATAAGTCATTTGGGTTGTTAACATGAAGGTTTGAATGATTAAAAATGGTGAAACCTGTAGTAGAAGAAATGCAGAAAAACTGGGCTGTTACCTGAGTGATCGATCGATCGACCCCATGCCTTCGATCGATCGACCTCCCCATAATTTCTAAAGTTGTTTCTTTTTAATGTTTCTTATTATCCAAAAACTTTTGTAGATCTTTGGTGATTATTAATTGGATATTTTTGGACTTAGAGAAGATCAGTAAGCCCTAGATAAGGTTTGCATTAATTTGATTGGGATTTAATTGATTAGAATAATGATAATGAATTTAAAGGAATTTCGGCTGCTAGATTCACTTGATAGATTCTAATTGGTATGCATGGAGATTAAAGATAGTACCAGTAGGGGTGATTGAATATAACACCTCGGTATCCTTAATTTTACAAGAGGGTTTAATCCTAAGTGAAAGAAGATGTGTTTATAAGAGAGTTGAAACTATCGATTTTAACCTTAATGAAAGGGAGAGTTTAATTCATAGTGATTAGGGAGATATGAAAATATGGACCAGTAGGGTACTAGTGACTTCTTACTGAATATATGTTGAGGAAAAACCTATTTGAACCTCGAGTATTGAGTTGAGGCTCGGGGATAATTAAATTAAGAAGTAAAGTTATGATATTTTAATACGTGGGATTTAAAGAGATATAATACTACGTATGGGAATAATCTAAGGGTAATGTGAGTACATTGTAGATAGTATATTATAGGTATGATAATGCCTATTTGATTGATTGTTGATTTATGTGTATGACATACCTAGCTTACTTGCTATCGACGGGAGGTTTGCGCGAGAGGGGAGTCATATCCTGATGAATCCATGGGATCTTTGATTTGTTGCTCAAGAACATAGGTCTATGAAAGACTTATCGGGGATTTGATAAGTCCGCTGACTGTGGGAACGTAGGTATGTGCGTGACCCATGGATATGAGAACTATGTTCGCCTGCAATTTGTGTGTTAATGTTTGTGGTTCGAGAAATCCTTACCGAACCTTTAGTCCCCTATTCGGCGACCATCGATATTGGGACATGATAGCAGCGTAATGCATTTCACCGCAGCTGTGACTCGGGGTGCCGTATTATATATGAATATATACATAATGAATTAAATGAGTGAATGGATATATTGTGGTTAGAGCATCTACTGTGTGATAATTGTAGATAACGGTGAATTGAGAAAAGAATTTAAATAAGTTAATGAATATTTATTGAAGATCTTAATTCATATTAAAGAGAAATGATTCATGTTAATGAGAAATGATTCATGTTAATGAGAAACGATTCATATAAATGATAAATGTATAATAATGATTTTATAACGTAGGTTATGGGACATACGGGGTTACAATATGGGATAGTAACATAATATGGAAACTAGTGATGAGGAACCATTAACTAGGAGGTTAATAGGAAACGTTAAGTGTGCACTCTAGTTGAGAGGTGAGAATAGCAAGTGAGAGTGGGATGCTAACATGTACATAATAAATGCTTTATTGCACTTGTGAAATACTTGCTGTTTTAAAAATTATTTTTCACAATCGGGCTCTGATCTGTTTCCTTGCATATTTTCTTTTCTATTGTACCTTCTATATCAGGTGTCCAGCAGCAGGGACGCCAACCTTAGTTGATTTTGACTAACTATGGAGCTATGGAGTATTGCTTAGACGATTATCTTCATTTGATTCATAGTGATCTTTTAGTTAGGGCATGTCGCCCAAAGGATTCAGTTATGTCTTTTCTATCGGAGTCAAATACTATTGTATTCGTGTCCTTTTTAATACATTTATTATTGTTGGGATTACTGTAATGGATTATTATGTGGGAATGTTTATTCCAATTGATTTTAAATTCTTTTGTGTTATCTGTCGGTTATTATTGGTGTAGAATAAAATGTGTTGTGTTATTCTTAAACTAAAAAAATGGATTTTGTTGAATTAAAACTTGGAAAGTTTTTAATACCAGCTTAATTGAGTATTGGGTGAGTTGTAAATATTTTCGACAGTGATGCTAAGAATGAGCCAACTGTATATTCTGTTTTAATTTGGTATGGGAGTGGCCACCCGGTATTTAATTAGGCGGGGTGTTACAGGTGGTATCAGAGCACCAGGTTCTAGTGTCCTTTAGGATCTGTACGACTTATTGTGTTTTTAGCTTAGCGTTCCTTAATGCAGAGACCTATGAGTAGGATTATTGCTTTTCTATTTACGCCTACGATCTTCAACTATTTTTTTATATCAAATACTGATAGTGTACTCTCGTTTCAGATGCCTCCTCGACGTGCACCTCAGCTCGCCCCAGCTCAGGGTACGATGACTATGGCTGAAGTTGTTGTAATTATCGCACAGGCAGTCAATGTAGCTCTGGCAGCTGTTCAGCAGGCTCCAGCACCGGCACCAGTTGTGCCACCTACGCAAGGGCAAGTGTTTCCTACTGCATGGGAATGAGCGAGGGATGCCTTTCAGAAGGCGCACCCGCCTGAGTTTCAGGGAGGATCAGATGTTGTGACTGCTAGCCAATGGAAGAAAGATATCCAAAGTCACTTGAGAATGCTCGAATGCACTGAGGTTAAACGTTAAATACTAGCCACATTCAAGATAGTAGGGGCATCTTTGCAATGGTGGGAAGCTACGACCACTATGGAGGAGAGAGACACAATGATTGTCTAAGACTTTTGGATACAATTTGATGGGAAGTACTTTCCTTCCGCCATCCAGACAGAGATGAGGCGGAAACTACTTGATTTCAAGAAGGGAGAGAAGACGGTGGTGGAATACGAGGAAGAATTCACGCAACTAACTAATTTGGTACAAACAGAGGTACCCACTGAGGAGAGGATAATTCTAATGTTCACTGATGGGTTGAACTATAAGATTCGCCAGCATTTATTAGGAAATATTTCACTACGTACTTATGCAGATGTTCTTAATGCTGTAATGCTTCACTGCCAGGATAACCGCTTTCATACTCAGGGTGTCAAGCGGGGGTTTGGGTCAAGCCTGCAAGGAAAGACTACTGGGGGCAGTTCTAGTGGGACTCAGCCAGGACAGAGTCATCAGCGTCAGGGTGAGCAGGGTTACCAGATAGGGGATTATGCTAAACGTTTGCAATCTGGAGATTCTCGATTTGAGGATAGAGGTAATGGGCAAGGACAGTAGGGACATCAGGGCCAGAGATAAGTTCTTCAGGGCCAAGGGAAAGGAGTTAATGGCCAGCAGGGTCGAGGTAAACAAGGGTAAAGTGGTGGAAATTTTGCGATAAAATGTTTCGTTTGTGGAAAGTATGGCCATAAACGACAAGACTGTCTTGATAAAGATAAATTCCCTCTGCAACAAAATGCTCAACAGGAGCCACAGGTACCAGTGTTTCCACCAGCTGCTCTTCCAACTCTAGCTCCAGTACTAGCACTACCTCCCATTCCAGCAGCACCTGCGCAGAAGGGTCAGTACGGGCGTGTATATAACATCCATAAGGCAACGAATCAACCACCACCACCCGCGAATGAGGGTATGTTTTCTATCTAAGGAGTTATGAGGCATATATTGATTTTTGGTAGCGATTAATATTGTGTGGGCTAAAGGGTTGCTAAACTTAGCCTATAGCATTATTATTTATGTAGACTCACCGAGGGGTTGGGGACACCTATATTTTTTCATGTCATCACGTGGGTCTAATTTTTATCATTGGATTACTTACTTTGGGCATGTCCGAGCATGATGTGACTATCAGTGTGCATTGACTTGTGGTATACGAGAGCGTATGTACTACTATAACTAGCATCTTGTCTTTAATAAGAGAGTAGATGAGTAGACTTTATTTGTAAGAAACAAAACTTGTTGAGGGGTTATATACTATTGACTAAGGACCTGAGGAGTTTCGATGACTCACTACTTTAGGTAGTAGTGTATAGGGGGGGTTCCTTGTTTGGATTTCGCTTGCGAGACACCCCATGCATGAAACTAATAACCGTTGGGAGTCGAAATAAGTTAGGTCTTTAGGATATGAGTTTATAACCTTTGCTATATATATTATAAGTAAAGTGGTATGATAGGGTGTATGGGCGCCCTGGATGGTTGAATAGTAGTAGTTTTCATAATAGAGCAATAGTAAGTAGTCGTGACTTCAGGAATTATTTGTTTAAATAGGCTCATTTTTCCCAAACTTTGTCATGAAAATGGTATAGGGAAGATTGGGTAAAGATTATATTCGATTCAGTTGAAACTATATGGTGAGGCTAGGCGTATAACATCAATAAGGATTTTTGATAATGTACTGTATGGGCGGTACGTCTTAGATTTCTTGCGATGTGAGATTTATACTCAGAGTGACCTTACCGGTATGATTTATCTTTCCAAATTTCGGGACGAAATTATGTTATAAGGGGGGAAGTATGTAATTCCCCGTGATTTTTAATGATTTTTAAAATTGGTTATATTTTAAATTAATGGATTAATTGGATTTTATTATTAATTAATTAATTTGGGTTTTATCCGAATTATGGATATTAAAATGGATGATTCTGAATATTACTTAAAGATATTTAGGTAATATATGAATGTGAAGCTATTGATATGGCTGTGTGATATAAATTCAGTTATTTGGATTTTTAGTCGGACGCGGTATGGGATGCGTCGAGACTAAATTATTTAAATTAAAAAGAAAATTTATTTTCTATCGGCCTTATAGTCATTTCGACTACGTCGTTGCGTCCAGAAGGTTAGAGATAGTCATAGAAGTCTATTTGGATGTTGGATTTGGGTTTCGGGTCATTTGAAAATGAAAAGACAACCCAAAAGGGCATTTTGGCCATTTTTATAGGGGGGGTGAATAGTGATTTCGGATTTTGTCCTATTATAAGTATTTGAAGATTATGTGTACGTGGGTTATTCATCTCCTCTACACAAAATAGAGAAGTTATCTTCCTAGAGAGAGTGAAAGGTTGCTTGGGAAGAGAAGAGTTTATTTGGGAAGGAGAAGAACTAAGAACCAAGGGTCACCATAACCAACCACCACCGGAGGTTGACCGGAGAAGGGAGAACCACCTGTTATATACTACACCAAAGGATCAGACCTTCATTAGAGGCAAGTGTTTGATAATGGCAATCTAAGTTTGTATATTGTCCATGTTAGATTAGTTATTAAAAGAGATGATTTTTCATGTTTGGAAGATAAAGATGAAGTTATATATGGATTTCTGGAAACTGAAAAGATATAGGAATCAAACTCATGTTGTAGGTTGAGAGTAATCCACGAAATAATCATAAATTTGTTGAAGAAATTCTGAAAACCATTGATGTGTTCTTGAAGATATTATGTTGATAATTTTCTGGAAAAATAGGATATAAAAACATGCTTTTAATTCAATCTCTTGATGATTCTAGGATGTTCAGAGCATTAGAAATCATTTATATATGTTTATATATCATTTATTAAGGATTATAAGTCATTTGGGTTGTTAATATGAAGGTTTGAATGATTAAAATTGGTAAAACCTGTAGTAGAAGAAATGCAGAAAAACTGGGTTGTTACCTGAGTGATCGATCGATCGACCCCTTGCCTTCGATCGATCGACCACCCCGGAATTTCTAAATTTGTTTCGTTTTAATGTTAGTTCTTATCCCAAAACTTTTGTAGATCTTTGGTTAT
This sequence comes from Sambucus nigra, assembly GCA_949130495.1. NCBI lineage: Eukaryota > Viridiplantae > Streptophyta > Magnoliopsida > Dipsacales > Adoxaceae > Sambucus > Sambucus nigra. The sequence goes on along the minus strand of OX422220.1, from coordinate 393,572,704 downwards.
TATTAATTGTATATTTTGGGACTTAGAGAAGATCAGTAAGCCCTAGATAAGATTTGAATTAATTTGATTGGGATTTAATTGATTAGAATAATGATAATGAATTTAAAGAAATTTCGGTTGCTAGATTCACTTGATAGATTCTAATTGGTATGCATGGGGATTAAAGATAGGACCAGTAGGGGTGATTGAATATAACACCTGGGTATCCTTAATTTTACAAGAGGGTTTAATCCTAAGTGAAAGAAGATGTGTTTATAAGAGATTTGAAACTATCAATTTTAACCATAATTAAAGGGAGAGTTTAATTTGTGGTGATTCGGGAGATATGATAATATGGACCATTAGGGTACTAGTGACTTCTTACTGAAAATATGTTGAGGAAAAACCTATTTGAACCTCGAGTATCGAGTTGAGGCTCGGGGATAATTAAATTAAGAAGTAAAGTTATGATATTTTAATACGTGGGATCTAAAGAGATATAATGCTACGTATGGGAATAATCTAAGGGTAATGTGAGTACCTTATTGATAGTATATTATAGGTATGATAACGCCTATTTGATTCATTGTTGATTTATGTGTATGACATACCTAGCTTACTTGCTATCGATGGGAGGTTTGCGCGTGAGGGTAGTCATATCCTGATGAATCCATGGGATCTTTGATTTGTCCCTCAAGAACATAGGTCTATGAAAGACTTCTCGGGGATTTGATAAGTCCGCTAATTGTGGGAACGTAGGCATATCCGTGACCCATGGATTCGAGAACTATGTTTGGATCCCATTTGTGTGTTAATGTTTGTGGTTCAAGAAATCCTTACCGAACATTTAGTCCCCTATTCGGTGACCAACGATATTGGGACATGATAGCAGAGTAATGCATTGCACCGCAGCTGTGAATCGGGGTGCCGTATTATATATGAATATATACATAATGAATTAAATGAATTAATGGATATATTGTGGTTAGAGCATCTACTGTGTGATAATTGTAGATAACGATGAATCGAGAAAAGAATTGAAATAAGTTAATGAATATTTATTGAAGAGCTTAATTCATATTATTGAGAAATGATTCATGTTAATGAGAAATGATTCATGTTAATGAGAAACGATTCATATAAATGAGAAATGTATAAGAATGATTTTATAATGTAGGTTATGGGACATACGGGGTTACAATATAGGATAGTAACATAATATGGAAACTAGTGATGAGGAACCATTAACTAGGAGGTTAATAGGAAACGTTAAATGTGCACTCTAGTTGAGAGGTGAGAATAGCAAGTGAGAGTGGGATGCTAACATGTACATAATAAATGCTTTATTGCACTTGTTAAATACTTGCTGTTTTAAAAATCATTTTTCACAATTGGGCTCTGACCCATTTCCTTGCATATTTTCTTTTCTATTGTACCTTCTATATCAGGTGTCCAACAGCAGGGACGCCAACCTTAGTTGATTTTGAAGAACTATGGAGCTATGGAGTATTGCTTAGACACTTATCTTCATTTGATTCACAGTGATATTTTAGTTAGGGCATGTCGCCCAAAGGATTCAGTTATCTCTTTTCTATCGGGGTCAAATACTATTGTTTTCGTGGCCTTTTTAATACATTTATTATTGTTGGGATTACTGTAATGGATTATTATGTGGGAATGTTTATTCCAATTTCTTTTAAATTCTTTTGTGTTAAATGTCGGTTATCAGTTTTGTAGAATAAAATGTGTTGTGTTATTCTTAAACTAAAAAAATGTATTTTATTGAATTAAAATTTGGAAAGTTTTTAACACCAGCTTAATTGAGTATTGAGTGAGTTGTAAATGTTTTCGACAGTGATGCTAAGAATAAGCCAACTGTATATTCTGTTTTAATTTGGTATGGGACTGGCCACCCGATATTTAATTAGGCGGGGTGTTACATGAGCTATATTTATCCTAGTAAAATCCATGGTATATGTCAGGCTAGCCATCACACTCGTATATGGAACTAGAGATGTACTCCACCTTATCCTTGGTACTCAAAGTCATCGTAGCCGAATGTCTAAAGTGTGCATCCAAAGTGGTATTCACATGTTTTTCATCCTTCATCTCAAATCATGCCACAAACTTCTGTAGGTAGTTCCTCTGTGTGGGTCTCAGCATTCCCTTCTTCCTCTCTCCATTAAAATGCATGCGAAAAATCCTCTTGGCTTTACCTATATGTTTTATCTTGAACTTTTGGCTTAATTTAGCCTTAACCTTGTTAATTTCCACCATGCTCGAATAAGCAATGAGTATTTCATGAATATATAAGAGTAAATAAATGAAAATATATTCCATAATTCTCTTAAAATAAACATAATTGTGAGAATCATTCCATATGAATTTTTGGCCCACCAACTACATGTCAAATACTTGTACAATTTCTTTAACCCATTCAAAGACTTTCGTAATTTCCAATCACAACATTCATTTACAACGACTTTGAATCCCTCCATTTGAGATGTAAAAATCTCCTCCTTTAGATCCACATGAAAGAACGTCATTTTGAAAACGAGTTGTTCAAGATCTAAGTGTGTTTGAGATGTATAAATCTCCTCCTTTACAAATGGAAGTGTGTTTTACCACTGGAGAGAACACTTCATTGTGATCTATACCTTTCCTTGTAATGAACTATATAATCTAAAGCCCATATTTCTTATCATAAACCCACTTACAATGGATAGACTTCTTCCCCTTAAAGAGAAACAACCTCCTCACCCATGGAAAACTTCCACTTGTTACAATGAGTGTCACTCATCACCTCTCGATATGTGTATGGCATATAACCATATACAATCAGTGCATATGCAACCATATCATCATCAAATCTATATTTTCTTGTAGGTTTTTGAAACCTAGGTTCTCTTCTGCTAGCCAAAGATCGTTGTTATTCCTATTATTGACTAGGTTCCTCTTCCAGAATCTCCACCTCTTCACTTGAAGAGTTAATCAGAATAGTCACTAACACTTTCATCTTTTTTCTCTCATTCTCCACTGAATAATCTTGTTTCTCTACCTCTGGCATATTGAGCATAAACACCTCAACAAAAGTCACTTTCACACTAATCACCATATTTTTATCTTTCGGGAACCATAATTTATATCCATTGACTCTATTATATGAACCCATGAAAATTTCCTTTTGATACCTCGAATAAATTTTTCCCTCACTAACATGAAGATAAGTCGGGAATACAACCCGACCAAGCCTCAATAGGATTCTTACAGTCAAGTGCGGTAGATGGTAAATAATTGACAATTAAGCAAGCATAGTATAGAGCTTCCGCCCCATAAAGTTTTGATAAGCTCGCATTGGTAACATACACCCCGCCTTTTCACCCAAGGTTCATCCTCTCCGTTACTACATTTTGTTTTAGCATTTTTTATACTAAAAAATGTCGAATAATACCCCAATCTTAATAATACCTCAAGTATAGATCATACCGGTATTCACCAATGTTATCTGATCTAAAAACATTAATCTTGCTGCCAATATGAACCTCCACCATCTTCTTTCATTTAAGAAAAACCACAAATACCTTGTTCTTGTGTTTTATGTTATACACACAAGTCCATCAAGAGTTGTCATCAATAAAGGTAAAAAAGTAATGATTACCTGACCCAAGCATCTGTGTGAATGTAATCAATTATGCCCTTTGTGTAATGGATTTTCGTGTTAAATTTGACTCGTTTTTCTTCCTAACCACGCAATGCTCATAAAATCCCAACTTGCATGTCTTTTCACCCTTTTTCAACCCTTGCTTACCCAACACTATCAAGACCCTCTTCCCAGCATGTTCCAAGCATATATATAAAAGCCTAGTGGAGTTTGACTTTATCTCTTCTTTTTCATCAATGATTGAGGCATGGCATGCTATTGTTCTCCCTTAAAGAAAAAAGGTTTTCCTCTTTCTTTCCTCTCATCACCACAAAGTCATACAACATAACTTTTAGCATTTTTCTCTCAAGTACAATCTTGCTGTAATACCCCGAGATTTTTGGGATAATAATTAATTATTTTTGGGAGAAATAAATATTATTTTAATTGGAGAATAATTAAATTGGCATTGAGGTCAAAATTTGAAGATGTTAAAAAGTGATTTTGAATAATGTTTCCGAGGGTGCGATTGTTTCCAGAAGGATCGAAATAGTCGAAATGACTGTACTAGGGGCATATTTAGGTTCTAAAATATTTTAAGTTCGTTTGACTTGAATTAAAGTGACCGAGTCATTTAAAGTGTGTATTATCATTTAAAGTTGTGTATTTTGGGAGTTAAGGCTTATTAAGCCTAGGGAGAACAAATCTCCTTAGAGAGAATGAGAAAGAAAGAGATAAAAAGAAAGAAGAAGAAAAGAAGAAGAAAAAGAGAGAAAAGTTGGGTTTTTCGGCCAATCCGTGATTTTGAGGACGAATCAGACTCTACGAATTTGAGTCAAGTGATTAAATTTGCAAAATAATTGTTGTGTATCATTTATTTCATGATTTGTGGACAAAAATTATGGATTTTGGGTTATAATGTCAAAACCAAGATTTTTGGATTAAATCTTACATTTGATGGGTATATAATGGATTTGAGGTTATAAATTAGTTGGGTTGAGTTATATTATGAGTTTTGATGTTATATCTATGTTTGGGTTGAAGAGAAATGGAGAGAAGTTGAGATATATGATTTTTGGGATTTTTGGCTTTTGAGAAAAGTAGCCATTTTCGTAGCTTCTAATGGGCCGAATCGATTCAGCCCCTTACCGAATCAATTCGGAATGTTGCAGGTGCCCATGTCTGAGTGACTGAATCGATTCGGACCCAAGCCGAATCGATTCGGCCTGAGACAAAAGCCCGGGTCTTTGGAACCGAATCGATTCACCTTGGAGGCCGAATCGATTCGCTGGGCCGAATCGATTCGGATTGGGCCCGAATCGATTCAGAAACAGGGTAGTTTTGGATATGTTTTCTAGAGTGAGTTTCATCCCGTTTCATTTGAGTTTTCCGTTTGGGAACCTCTATAGGAGTTATTAGAAGTGTGTTTTGGAGACTTTTAGGGAGTTTCCCTTATGAGAAATTATTAGAGTCAAACTGACTTAATTCGAGAGAATACAGATTAGAGAGTATCGTATCGACAAAGTGGGGAAGCCCACTATCATTGAGAATTTGGTGTGGAGATAATTATGGGTTTATAAGAGAGAGTTGGGATGCGATTAGTGATATTGGGTTTTGATTAAATCCCCAAATGGGATAACTTTGAAGGTTCATATGATTGATTGAGCCACATTATGGATTGAAAATAATAATGTTGATCGATGTGCATACAGATATAGAGAATATCCTTAACGTAAATAAAATTGAGAGACGATTCATATAAATAGAAGTGAGGTGTGAAATTCAAGTCAGAAATAGTATAGTGTATACTAAGTGGGTAAGTTATGTGAGTTATTGACGGATAGTATATCAAGAGTAAAGTATGCTAAATATTGAGATTATTTCATCTAGGCCTAAGCGCGTAATAAGAGTATGTAAATAGTGTGATATATATACCTTGTGTGATGGTATACATTTATATAATGTGATGATGTATGTATATCTTATGTGAATGATATATATATATATATATATATATATATATATATATATATATATATATATATATATATATGAATCATACCCCCTCTATGCTATCATGGGAAGTTGCGCGATGTGGGTGAGGCCCCTGGCTTGAGGAGCAGGTTGCGTATAGTCCCTAGGTCATAGCGTGCATTTATTATTTTTTGATTTTTATTAGGGGTGAGACGTGGTGGGTATGTTTCGTCTCATTTTCGGGGAGGAACTATGACCGCTTCCCGTACGTTGTGATATGGTTTTTGCCAAGGCGGTGTGAGATTCCGACCGTTGGTACCGAGGATGATATGTGAGTGATTTCCTAGTAGATGATAGCATTGAGAACCTGCATCCTCGAGTTATAGCTCGCTGGGATGGTTATTATTATACTTGTGTGAATAGTATATTAATTGTATATGATTATGTGATATCATTTTCGTCTCTAGAGTAAAGAGACCTAAGAAGATTGATTGAATCTCATTTCGGGAGATCATAAACGGACTAATAGTGTGATGAATATGTAAAGTGAAAATGAAGTTTAGATAATTATATGTGTATATAGGTATAGTACTTTGGGTATCAAGGGAAAAATGGACGTCAACGACCAACATTGCTAAGTAGTGTATCGAGAGTTACTTGTTTAAATTTCGCTTGCGAGACGTCCCACGCACGAAACACAGTGCAATGTTGGGAGTGAGGAGAATTTAGTCTTTAGTGCTCATATTTATATATTAGTATATCTTGACGATCGACAGTGCCAAGGAGTGATGTATCGGGGGGGTTCCTTATTTAGATTTCACTTGCGAGACGTCCCATGCACGAAACGCCGTGCATGTTGAGAATTAGGAATAATTAATTAATCATTTATAGTATAGAAGAATTTGGGTTATGCGCATCATGCATTGAGGGCATAATGAATCTTGATAATCAATACTGCCAAGGAGTAGTGTATTGGGCGGGTTCCTTGTTCGGATTTCCCTTGCGAGACGTCCCACGCACGAAACGCAGTGCAGTATTGAGAATTGGGAGAAGTTTAGTTCTTAGCACTTAGATGCTAATAACTCATATATATTTTTATATATATTTATGTCAATAACTAGAATATGAGAACTTCTACTAAGAGAATGTTTATGTATATCTTATAGGTTTAGAAAGTGGGCGTATAATTGAGATCGATAATATTTGAAGTCGAGAGATAATTTAGATAGATTTTAATTGATTAAGAATTGGGAGTAAGCTAGATTATTTTTTCCCTTAGATAGATTTGGGCAATTCTTTGGAGATCATGTACATACGTTTAGTTGCGCACTTTAGTTGAGAGGTGAGTTGAATTTTATAGAGAGTGCGACTCCACTTAAATCATGTCATAATGCATTTATAATTATTATGCATTTTAATTCACTTGCTATAAAATGTTTTCACACCTCGGGATCTGACCCGTTTATATTTTCTTCTGCCATGTATATATTGTATTATTTTAGGTGCTCCCCCGCAAGGACGCCATTGATGTTATCCATCCAGTGTATTCGTGGAGCTGTGGTAGTAGGGGACTGTTGCAGTATTTTGTTATAGTCATTTCCTATCTTTTGTGTATCTAGATCAGGATTTAGTTTGTGTATCGAGTTTATGCCCAAGTGTTGTAGTGTAACACTTTTATATTTTCTTTCTCAAATTATTGTATTGTCTGTGACCCGACAACATATTCGGGTATTTTATCTTATACATTTTGTTGTACTTTTATATTAATCTCTTTTATATCATTTGAGCATGTGTGTGTCTCTGGTCTTACATAGTTGTTATGTCGTTGGTTAGTTGTTGTGTGGTTTTGTTTAGTTTTTAAATAAAATGTTTTAAAAAAATTTGATACCCTCTTTTTTTAGTATTGGGTTGTTAGTCGTGTTTATTAGTAGATGCTGAGAATGATCCACTTGATATTCCTGATTATTTTAGTATAGGGCTGGCCACCCGTTATTATTCTAAGTGGGGTGTCATAGGTGGTATCAGATCATCAGGTTCTAGAGTTTTTAGGATCTGTGTGGGTTTACTGCGATCTTTCGTAAGCGTTCTTGATGTAGTGCCCTACTATTAGGACTATTGTGTTCATACGTCCATATTTTCTTCTGTAATGAGAAAACAATTGAATGGCATTATGATACAATTGTTCTTGTGTCACATGCCACCGAAGAGAGGTCGTTCAGTCATGGAAAATAAAGGGGTTGAGAGTGTGGAACCCCAATTGCCTCAAAGGACTATGACTACAGATGAAGTTGACAGTATTATGGCAGAAGCAGTAACTGCTGTCATTTCTACATTAGCGCATCAACCTGCAGTTCAAGCAGCCCAAACCCGTTCGGACCGTCTTTATGGGAAAGAGTGAGGGAAGATTTTAGTAAGGGGCATCCTCTAGAGTTTTCAGGGGGAGTTGGTGCGGTGGCTGCAAGTCGATGGAAGAATAGTATGCAAAGGCACCTTCGTATGGTTGAGTGTAGTGAAGTGCAGAAGAAATTTCTCGCCACCTTTAAGTTATCTGGAGCCGCTCTCCAATGGTGGGAGTCTGTCATCACATCGGAACATAGAGATAAATTTCCCATAACAAATTTTTGGGAATTTTTTGATCGAAGGTATTTTCCTTTCGCAATTCAGAAGGAATAGAGGAGGAAATTGATGGATGTGTTTCAAGGTAATAGAACGGTGGCAGAGCACGAAGAAGAATTTACTCGATTGGAAAATTTAGTCCCCGAGGAGGTGAATACGGAGGAGAAGTGTATAGCGAGGTTCTTGGGAGGTTTAGATGGGCACATTCAGCAGTATTTGTTAAAGAACCCATCGTTAGTGACTTTCACCGAGGTAGTGAATGTGGAATTGTTACAGTGTCATGAACATCATTTTTGTTCGCTAGGGGGTAAGAACTTTATAAATTTGGGTTCATTAAGTAGGTCTGGTGAAGATAATACCAGTAATGACAGTGGGTATAAGTCGGACTATAGAAGGTCGCAACAGCGTTATGTTCCTCAAGAAGGACATAGAGGATTTGCAGGTAGATGTTTCTTTTGTAAAGAAATAGGTCATAGGAAGAGATATTGTCCTATAAGAGGTAAAGGACCAAGTTTTGAGGAATTTTTGGAATTGAAACCCTTACAGCAGATTCGAGGCCATTTTAGGCCAGGGGACTTTGTGTGGGAACCCATTGATAAAGAGATGAAATCGGACTAGAGAGGTATGATGTAAGTTATTTTCCTATGTGAATAGGATTATGCTATATGAAGCTTTGGGAATATCGTATGTAAGATAAATATGAGAGGGTAGTGACCCTATTATGTATGGAATGACCCGAAAGGGAATGTTGAGCAAGTGAGGCTCTTATATTATTATCTTCTGAGAGAATAAATTATTTTGTAATGTGCTCATAGAGAGATATAATTTTGTTGTGAGTGTAAGAATTGTTGTAATGTGTTAAGTAGTAATGGTAAAGTTATATTCTTTATAGTCGTGCTAGACTTATATATTTGTTATATTCCAGCTATGGAAGAGCCTAATGAATGTCAATAAATTATTATGATGAGAGAGATTATTACTGAAATGATTCAGAATTTAGTGGATTATTGTTGAGCAAGAGATTCTAGCTCATAATTATGTTAATTTGGAGAACTATATATTAGTATGAGTATGAGAATTGTTAAAACCCTATGTCTTGGGCATAAGGTATTTTATTTACAATATCGAAAGACATAAACTGTTTTAAAATAAACTGTTTTCAAAATAAACTTTTTATAGCCCTTTGGGCAATATAAAAAATTATTTCCATAAAAATATTTTAAACTCTAGTCCCGATTTAACAAACTCTCAATCCCCGACGTCGCTACATATTAGTGTATTGGGAGGGTTCCTTGTTTGGATTTCGCTGGCTAGACCTCCCCCCCATGAAAGTAGAGAATGTCAGGAATTGAGAGGAGTTAAATCTTTGGAGGTTTCAAAATTGTTATATTATTAGTATGTTAGTATATTTTTAGAATTGTTGTACTATTGAGGCAAGTGAAGCCTAATTATGTTTATACGAGTAGAGCTCGAATAAAGGGTGTTTGGGCGCCCTAGTAGTTAAAATTTATTTTATAAAATTAAATAATTCGTCGTGAGAAGTTAAAGGTTTGGGTATAGTGTTAGTAAGGTTAAGTGTAATAGGAACTAGTTGAGCTTTGGAGTATTAGGCTTAGCTTAATTTCGAGGACAAAATTCTTATAAGTGGGGAAGTCTGTAATACCCCGAGATTTTTGGGACAATAATTAAATTTTTTTTGGGAGAAATAAATATTATTTTAATTGGAGAATAATGAAATTGGCATTGAGGTCAAAATTTGAAGATGTTAGAAAGTGATTCGAATAACGTTTCTGATGGTGCGATTATTTTCGGAAGGGTCGAGATAGTCGAAATGACTGTACTTGGGGCTTATTTAGGTTCCGAAATATTTTAAGTTCGTTTGGCTCGAATTAAAGTGATAGAGGCATTTAAAGTGTGTATTATAATTTAAAGTTGTGTATTTTGGGAGTTCAGGCTTATTAAGCCTACGGGAGAACAAATCTCCTTAGAGAGAAAGAGAAAGATAGAGAGAAAAAGAAAGAAGCATAGAAAGAGAGAAAAGTTGGGTTTTCCGGCCAATCCGTGACTTCGAGGACGAATCAAACTCTACGAATTTGAGGCAAGCGATTAAACTTGATAAATAATTGTTGTGTATCATTTATTCATGATTTATGGACAAAAATTGTGGATTTTGGGTTAAAATGTCAAAACCTAGATTTTGGGTTAAATCTTACATTTGATGTGCATATAATGGATTTGAGGTTATAAATTAGTTGGGTCGAGTTATATTATGACTTTCGATGTTATATATATGTTTGGGTTGAAGAGAAATGGAGAGAATTTGAGATATGCGATTTTTGGGATTTTTGACTTTTGAGAAAAGTAGCCATATTTGTAGCTTCTGATGGGCCGAATCGATTTGCCCCCTTACCGAATCAATTCGGAATGTTGCAGGTGCCCAGGTCTGAGTGACTGAATCAATTCGGACCCAAGCCAAATCGATTCGGCCTAAGACAAAAGCCCAGGTCTTTGGACTCGAATCGATTCACCTTGGAGGCCGAATCGATTCGCTGGGCTGAATTGATTCAGATTGAGCCCGAATCGATTCGAAAACAGGGCAATTTTGGGGATGTTTTTCTAGGGTGAGTTTCATCCCGTTTCGTCTGAGTTTGTCGATTGGGAACCTCTATAGGAGTTATGAGAAGTGTGTTTTGGAGACTTTTATGGAGTTTCCCTTATGATAAATTATTGGTGTCAAATTGACTTAATTCGAGAGAATACCGATTAGAGAGTATCGTATCGACAAAGTGGGGAAGCCCACTATCATTGGGAATTTGGTGTGGAGATAATTATGAGTTTATAAGAGAGAGTTGGGATACGCTTAGTGATATTGGGTTTTGGTTAAATCCCCAAATGGGATAACTTTAAAGGTTCATATGATTGATTGAACCACATTATGGATTGAAAATAATAATGTTGATCGATGTGCATATGGATATAGAGAATATACTTAACGTAAATAGAATTGAGAGACGATTCATATAAATAGAAGTGAGGTGTGAACTTCAAGTGAGAAATAGTATAGTGTATACTAAGTGGGGAAGTTATGTGAGTTATTGACGAATAGTATATCAAGAGTAAAGTATGCTAAATAATGATATTATTTCATCTACGCCTAAGAGCATAATAAGAGTATGTAAATAGTGTGATATATATACCTTGTGTGATGGTATACTTTTATATCTTATGTGAATGATATATATATATATGTGTGTGTGTGTGTGTGTGTGTGTGTGTGTGTGTGTGTGTGTGTGTGTGTGTGAAGCATACCCCCTCTATGCTTTCATGGGAAGTTGCGCGATGTGGGTGAGGCCCCTGGCTTGAGGAGTAGGGTGCGTATAGTCCCCAGGTCATAGCGTCCATTTATTATTTTGTGATTTTTATTAGGGGTGAGACATGGTGGGTATGTTTCATCTCATTTTCGGGGAGGAACTATGACCGCTTCTCGTACGTTGTGATATGGTTTTTGCCAAGGCGGTGTGAGATTCCGACCGTTGTTACCCAAGATGATATCTGAGTGATTCCCTAGTAGATGATAGCATTGAGAACCTACATCCTCGAGTTATAGCTCGCTGGGATGGTTATTATTATACTTGTGTGAATAGTATATTAATTGTATATGATTATGTGATATCATTTTCGTCTCTAGAGTAAAGAGACCTAAGAAGATTGATTGAATCTCATTCCTGGAGATCTTAACCGGACAAATAGTGTGATGAATATGTAAAGTGAAAATGAAGTGTATATAATTATATGTGTATATAGGTATAGTACTTTGGGTATCGGGGGCATAATGGACCTCAAAGACCAACATTGCTAAGTAGTAGTGTATCGGGGGGTTCCTTCTTTGGATTTCGCTTGCTAGACGTCCCACGCACGAAATGCACTGCAATGTTGGGAGTGAGGAGAATTTAGTCCTTAGTGCTCATATTTATATATTAGTATATCTCGACGATCGATAGTGCTAAGGAGTAGTGTATCGGGGGGTACTTGTTTGGATTTCGCTTGCGAGACGTCCCACGCACGAAATGCCGTGCACTGTTGAGAATTGAGAATAATTAATTAATCATTTATAGTATAGAAGAATTTGTGTTATACGCGTCATGCATTGAGGGCATAATGAATCTTGGTAATCAATACTGCCAAGGAGTAGTGTATTAGGGGGTTCCTTGTTTGGATTTCGCTTGCGAATTGGGAGAATTTTAGTCCTTAGCACTTAGATGCCAATAGCTCATATATATTTTTATATATATTTAGGTCAATAACTAGAATATGAGAACTTCTACTGAGAGAATGTTTTTGTATATCTTATAGGTTTAGAAAGTGGGCGTATAATTGTGATCGATAATATTTAAAGTCGAGAGATAATTTAGATAGATTTTAATTGATTATGAATCGGGAGTAAGCTAGATTATTTTTTCCCCTAAATATATTTGGGAAATTCTTTGGAGATCATGTACATATGTTTAGTTGCGCGCTTTAGTTGAGAGGTGAGTTGAATTTTATGGAGAGTGTGACTCCACTTAAATCATGTCATAATGCATTTATAATTATTATGCATTTTAATGCACTTGCTATAAAATGTTTTCACACCTCGGGCTCTCACCCGTTTATATTTTCTTCTGCCATGTATATGTTGTATTATTTTAGGTGTTCCCCCGCAAGGACGCCATTGTTGTTATCCATCTAGTGTATTTGTGGAGCTGTGGTAGTAGCAGACTGTTGCAGTATTTTGTTATAGTCGTTTCCTATCTTTCGTGCATCTAGATCAGGATTCGTTTTGTGTATCGAATTTATACCCAAGTGTTGTAGTGTAGCACTTTTATATTTTCTTTCTCAGATTATTGTATTGTCTGTGACCCGATAGCATATTCGGGTATTTTATCTTGTACATTTTGTTGTACTTTTATATTAATCTCTTTTACATCATTTGAGCATGTGTGTGTCTCTGGTCTTACATAGTTGTTATGTCGTTGGTTAGTTTTTGCGTGGTTGGTTTTAGTTTGTAAATAAGATGTTTTAAAAAATTTTGATACCCTCTTTTTTAGTATTGGGTATTTAGCCGTGTTTATTTTAGAATCGTCAGTAGATGCTGAGAATGATCCACTTGAGATTCCTTATTATTTTAGTATAGGGCTGGCCACCCTTTATTATTCTATGCGGGGTGTCACACTTGCACCTATTGGAATCTAAAGCACCTAAATAAATCAAATTATTCTTTCGATTAGAAACATACCGAACGTTGATTAGAGTCCGAGTAACTCTATCATGCGTCTTTAATTTGATTTCTCCAATACCCTTTCACCTACAAATGTGGTCATTAACCATAAAGACTTCGCATCTATCAACCATTGAGACTTTGCCTCCATCCACCACCATAAAGATATAAATAAAATCTTTATCTAGGCATATGTGGTAAGAGAAATCTTAGTCAAGAATTCACTCATTTGAAAAGCTTTCCTATGAAGAGAATATCAACACACTCCCAAATTCATTGTCCTCTGAAATTACAGAATTGGTGGACTTCGCCATCAGTTTCTTACCATCTCTTTCCTTTAGCTAATGGAAATCCTTCATGAAATTTCCCTTCTTCTTGAACCTGTAACACAAAAAAATAGACAAGATCTTGGACCTTGAACTTCCTCTACCACTTTTTTATCTTCTTTGTCCTACCATCCACAATCAATGCATCGGACTGAGATTCACTATTTTAATTCTCTTGCTTCTTATTTTCCAATAATATCGAACATGCATCATCAAACTTCACTTCCTCCTCCTATCTGGCAATGTGGGGCTCAAATTATCATATGAGTTCATAAATGAATTTAGAAGAAACAAAGCTTTGTATTCATCATCAATATCAACATATAAGCTTAACAAATCAGAAGAAATTTACTAAACTCATCAATATGTTCCAACATTGACATACCTTCAGTATAATCAAATCAAATTAATTTTTTCTTGAGATATAGACGATTCTTTAAGATCTTCTCTATATATTTCTCTATTAATTTATTACATATTGACTCCATTGATTCCTCCTTCATCATATAGATTATCACATTTTGCAGGAGATTTAACAAGATAGTTCTATATGCTTTCAAGTCGTATTCCTTCCAATCGTCCTCTGATATATCCTCGAGTTGAGACGAAATGCCTCTCAACGCCTTATGCAAACCTTGTTGGATTAATATATCTCTTATTTGACATTGTCACATGCCAAAATTAATGGATTTACCATCAAACTACTCCAATCCAAACTACACCATTAAAACCCTTGCAACCTTATATGTATCCATTATCTAATTTCCAAAACGAGTCTTCAATAAGACATAATTGAGCCAAGACAAAAATATCACTTAATAATTTTATCAAACACCTTTGATGCACATAAACTAAATACCTTAGAAGCCAAAGCTCATATACCAATTTTTTATACGGATACTCACTCAATGGAGTGATTTATACACTCCTAAAATCGAAGATAAGGGACAACCGAAGATATAACAAGAGAATACAATATAAATTGAAAGTAATCTAAAAATAAATAGAAATCAAACACACCAACAAGTACAAGACATGACGTGTGAGGTTTACTAATTTGGCTACGTCCATAATTGATGGCTTCCTTTGTTTGATTCAATCGACGAGGGTTATAACTGTCTGAAGCTCACAATCCTATCAATTTTTATACAAAGAATGAATGTGATGGTAAAAATTGCTCTTAACTTGAGTTAAAAGTCATAAAAATTTCTATTTATACAAGGGATCACCCATGGGAGTAATGCCCAAAATAACCCTCATTTAAACCCCTTTTTGCATAATCTAACGCTCTTTTGTTGTAGTGAGCCAAAACCTTCATTTGTCATGAGCTTCCAATATGAAAACACTAAAAATTTGGTATAATCTGCACCATATGAAACCTCCCTTTATTGTAGTGAATACCTTCGCTGCAGTGAATCCCAACCTTTGTTAGTTGTGATAAAGGTAAAAAATATGGGGCAGACAATTTTGAGCTAAGAACCTATGAGATGGTTGTTGAGGACATAATAAGATAGTGAATAAGAATGCATAGAGGTAGATTATGGAGATAAAAAAAAACTTCTACCATCACTACTTATATGATGCATCCAATTGTTATTTGTGGTTCCAATTTAGCTAAGATGAATCAAATTTTGTCATTAGCCATGATTAATTAATAGTAATCATGAATAAATTCATGGAGTTCCTATAAGAAATGAACATATCGGGTTTAGCTTTTATCAATCACCAAAACTTGTCCCTTTCTTCACACCTATAGTGAATGAATCATGTTAATACATTGAAAGTATTAAAGGCTCTACCACAGGGACTCATATAGATCCGTCATATGCCATTGGACCAGTCTTAACAACAACACATGCTCAATGCACACTATTGGTGGAACTCCTTAAGTTCATATTCATGTTCATGTTCATGTTCCTTTGAGTTCAAAACATTTTTATATAGTTATGACCAAAGGTCTTACCTTAGAGGATGTGAAGAAAAAATTAATGAGAATTATGATGTTAAGATCCCATTTCAATGTAGAAGTTGTTTCCTTTGATAATGAGTTCAAAATACCATATTTTGAGAACTACAATGATAAATTATATTTTCTAAAAGTCCTCCACATATGATCATGGTTTCAGACTATATGTATTGTCCCTACAACACATATAAATTCTCTTCCAAAACATCAATTCTTCAATTAAAACATATGATTTTCATTCCTAGACTAACATGGAAGGTATATTAACTTGGAAATAAGAAGGGTAGCTACTTGCCTGGGATTCAAAGTTATGATTTATTGATTAAAAATATATGGTTGCATTTCTTGTCATGCGATCTACATTTTGGTGGTGCTGGCGATGCAATTGGGTGAGTTCGAGGCCTTGGATTGCTTGGAAACTCTTCACCTTCTTCTCTAATCTCTTCACCTTCTTGTCTAATGGCTAGGCTTAGGTTTTGTGTTTTTTAATCTCAAGATACAACTCCAAATGGCTAATATATACTAAGAAAATTCGTGGGTTTAATTACCCAAAAATACAAAATATCTAAAATACCCTCCCGAGATGTCAATTAGGCCTAAAAATGCCCCGAGACCCAAACTAAACCCCCAGGTACAATTTTTTGACTATATCGACCCTTACGAACACTTTGGCATCCTCAAAACGACCATAGAAATGACTTATAATTTATTCACTTTTATAATAATAATTTAGTCCTGACACGACATAGGCGCGTCCCGAATTAAATTTCCATAATTATCATTTTATTCACTCGTGACAATTTTAATAAAATCAATCCAATGTATTACTTTACTCAACTAGTAATATTCAACAAATTTCCAATAATTAATAACTCACGTCACGCTAGTAAATATTAAAAATAAATTTGTGGATTAATATTAAATTAATATCTTAATTAAATTTAATAAATTTCTAATTTTAAAAGCCATAAAAATACGGGTTATTACATGTGTGTGTGTGTGTGTGTGTATAAATAGAATAAAAAATGAAATTTGAAATAAAAATATTCTACCCCGACATTGGGGTTTTCTGGCCACCGTTGGCTACCACCATGGAAGGGGTGGTGATCGACTATTCAAACCACACACACACACACACACACATAGATCAGATGCTCAAATCTTTGTTCATGGAAACATAGAGAGATAAAAGGAAAAATGTAAATGAAGAAGAAAAAGAAGAAGTAGGTACGGGTCTGGTGTGGGCATGGCTCCGGTGGAGGAGGGAGAACGAGGGGCAGTGGTGGAGCAGGGGTTCGATGGTGGAGGAGAAAGGGTTTGGAGATGGAGGGAGAAGGAGAGTTGTAGTGAAGGGTTCGAGGAAATTGGGTTTGTGGATTTTGAGGGTTTGTGTGGGTATTAAAGCAGAGGCTGGGGATTTGTTTGGGTTTTGTAGAGAGAGAGAGAGGATTCATGGGTTTGATGAATCATACAAAGGGGGTTAGGTTTCTTTTATAGACTTTAGATAGGGTACAATCACCTTAAGATAACTATTCAACAGAGTGTATTTGGTGCTCGCATATAATTTTTAACTGGTATAAATTTTTATACTTCTTAAGATTCCAACCAACTATAAATTAGTATTAGAGCGCGTATGAAACGTTATTTTTATTTTTTCGCATTGACATTACTTTTGAATTACGCTAATTTATACACACTTTTAATTCGAATAATAATTTAAAATTATTCCTTTTAATCTCATTCTACTATTCGTTTATTTGAAAAATAACTATTTGAATACGCAATTAAATGTGATGACCTTATTTTCATGTTACAGGACATACATACGGGTCACAAGCGTCGTGAAAATTATTAATAGTTTGAAAAGATCGTTTTGACAAATAAATAATTTAATATAATTAAAATAAGCATCAGGGTATTACAATCTACCCACACAAAAAAATTGTCCTCAAAATTTCGATTTCCTGAAGTTTCAGAGTCTAATATGTGTACATCGTCTGGGGCATATAGCATATTTAGAAAGATAGTTTATGAGATTATAATTGACCAAGGTCGGTATTCTCGCGATTAGTGATATACATACTCATATAAGGAATATTGACATCATTAGGAATATAAACGAAAAGGGGTTTTAGATAATTAATAGGCAATTTTACAAGCTTCGTAGGTATCGTGTATTGAAACATGGGTTTTGGTAACATAGTTCATATAGGGTTTGAAGTTCGTTTCATACCATGCGGTTCATCATGCTATACGAATGGGTACGGATAAGACGATACTGTAGGTTGAATCATAGGTCTCGTAATAACAACATTGTATAGTTATTTGCATAATATGTATTTAGAAATATTGAGATTCAATCATTTTCATTCGAGAGTTTAAAGGTTGTCTTTCCAAATTGGGTCCACACGAAGTTGATGTTAGCTAAACCGTCAATTATATTTTTAGGATTCTTATAATTAATCAAAAGAAGTTTTGTATTTAGGTCTAAGAGTATGTATTCTTAATAGTCACTTGATTAATTTTTTGATAGTTGAAATATAATTGAAATGTTCTAACCTTCATTTTTTACAATCAAAACTGGTAATTCTTAAATAAAGATTTTCTCTATTAATTCGTCAAGTTGGTTCAAAGTTTATTAATTCTAGGTGTCATGTGGTACAAGTAATAAATGATAAGTGTAATTGTTCTTGAGGTTGAGAAATATTAATTTTGTATTAGGATAATAATGACTTAAAATTTTCAATGATTTCATGATTCATTAATTATGGAAACTATAAGCAAAGTTCAATGATTAAATGTTGATTATGATTACTAGATCTAATATCTTGTTCCGTCTAAATACCAAGGCTATTATAACAATTTTAATCTACGATGCTTTGTAATTCTAAGAGCGGTTTGTTTAAAGTTTCACATACTAAAGAAGAACCTAACTGGGATCTTGATGTAATGTGTACTTAGCTTTCTGAATATCAGGCTAACATATTTATAGAATTTGATTCTTATGAAGTTACCATAAGGCAGCGTTTGATAATGGTTGAGTATTTTAAGTAGGTCCATTGATTTGACCGGTTCTCAAATTTATATGGATTTAGTAAGGGTACTACATGTAGTATGTCTAATATTGTACAACAATTCTCCAAAAATCTTTCGTACTCATGCAAGAAGAAATGATTCTTTAAGGTATATTGGGGCTATCCTATAACTTTGTAAAATTTGAATTTCTTGGATGGATGGAATTTCCATACTCTAAGATGTACTACTGAGAATGAAAAGAGTTTATTTACATATAGTTCTTACAATAATGTAAATGGCATCACTATGCCATGAGCTATTAGATGTGTTCACTCTAATCAAATTACTATAAATTTCTCTTATCGAAAAAATAATTAACTATTATCCTTGAAGCAAAAGGTAAAACTGACTAGTCAGACTTGTATCCTTGAGATATGTAAAACAATTAAATAATATAATTCATTGTGATGCGATCCTATTTCCTTTCCGAGATTAGAATGAGTTAACGAAATTCATGGAAATACGAGTGCCTTATTTGGACTTGGTGACAATTACGATATTTCCTCAATTTTTTTTAATATCATTCTTATGTCATCCAATACTAATATTCCTTCTATTTATGATATTTTTTAAGTTCCTAGGGTATATCTTGAATCTAGAATGGTGAACTTCTGGTGATATTGATCAGAGACATACAATCTATTTCGAATTTATAGGTTCGTTTCCCTATGGTAGGATAATTCTTGGTTCTCATTCTGGTTTGCATTACATCACAAAGGGATATTGGAGATTGTTTCTCTATTATTTTCTTTCTTAAATTCGGATAGGCAACAATATTGGTGATATTTGAAAAAATGAGGGGTTTGCTAAAGTTCACATCGTTCTTTAATAGTAATAACATTATATACGATCATATGGTTAAGTTTCCTAGTAAGGTCATGATATTAAGTGTCGACTACAACGTTATTTTTGGATGATAGTCTAATTTTCTTCGATACTCATTCCATTCAACGTTTATATTTATAACTCGAGCCCTATCCAGTGAAGACGTAATTTAAACCTGGGTGATATGAAGTTATTTGGTATTCTAATCGTCTATCACAATATTATGGTCTCCTATATTTATCCAAAAGGTAACATAAATATGAAAGTTAGAAATTACTCTTTAGATGAGGCTAGCTAGATATCCGAAGCACTGGTAATAGGTAAAATATAAGTAGATGTAACGGGGTCTCAATCGATAATTATCTTAATTTGGGTGGTTACGGTACATAAATCATAACGAAAAGGGTAATAATTTGAGATGCTAAAAGAGTTCCATTGATGTTTATTACTAATCTGTCGATGCTTTTGGATTTTATCATAACTTAATAGGAATACATGTTGTCAAATGTAACTGTGACACCCGCCTAATTAAATACCGAGTGATCAGTATTTATTAAATTATAATCACGGTGAACGGTCGGTTCATTCTTAGCATCACTGTCGTAAAAATAATTTTTCCAATTTAAACACCCTAAATAATTAAGCTAAGTGTCAAAACCATTTTAGACATTACTTTCCAAATTTTATTTTTATAAACCAACATATAAAACTTTACATAATTCATAGATAAAGAATCACACCACAACTATCCTGGAACATATAATCCAAATAATAAAACATCAAACTAAGTAATTCCAACATTAAAACTTAAAGGAAAAATATCCTGACAATAATAAATCCCAAAGTGTAAATACTGGAAATAAACGAATCACAATATCCGATAAACAACTGAATAATGAAAAAGGGCGACACATGCCCACCTGAATAAATAGTGCTAGGAGTGGAATCAACAAATGAGGTCGTCTAAGCAAGAGGCCTGCAACTCCCACCTAAGCTGCAGCGCGTTCCTTCCAAAGGATCCTATGTAAGATGCCCCTGTGGCTGGGCACCTGTAATATATACATATATATACAAAAGAGAAAAGAAAATGGAAACGGGTCAGAGCCCGATTGTAAGAACGATTTAAAATTTATTTAGCAAGTATTTAAAATGTTTACTGGCCAATGCAACAACATATTAGTGCGACACTCCCTTGAAAAATTATCACCTCTCTCCTAATGTGCACACCTATCGCACTAACCTTCCCCACGGTTTAACTTATCTTGTCTTAGGTTGCTCATAAGATTTAAATTGCCAAATTCAATTGTTCAAGAGGTAAATTCCTTTTAATAACAAAGTTCTCATTTAAGCTTTATTTGTAATAAAGTCTCTCAGCAATATATTATACTTCTCAAACACTCATTTCCAAGTTGAAATAATTATTCATTTCTTACTTACCGTGAACACAGTAGGTAGTTTCCAAATTCCAGAATTAAATATATATATTAAATACTCATATAATATATATATATTCTAACAGCACCCCACATAATAATTATGACACGGGCATACTCTGCTTTACAGTCCCCGTATCACTCATACTAAGGGAAATACAAGTTCCAAATCACTCTCGAACTGTATTAACACAAACACAAACAATATTGAGGCGAAGCATAGATTCCAGGTCTCTAAGAGGTCAGCACATGCCCTCACGTCTCTTAGGACCGTTTGAACTATCGATTCGATAGCCTGTACCAAAGGATTTTTATCTTCTAGGGTACGAGTCAATATCCCCCATAAAGGCTCATCGAGATAAGACTGTCCCAACGCGGTAACCTCAGGGATAACAAGTAGCGCGAGCATGATTTTTACACGTATATAGTATATGCATAAACACAGTCATATAAATATACTACTATTACCATATCAAAGTTAGGTACATCTCATAACCCATAATTATGATATTTATCCTTATTTCTCATTATTTAGTTATCACGTATAATGGTTCGTCTCTTACTTTAATTTGAGGGATTATTCCAACTTACTACGTAACACTCATGGATTCTATCCTCCTAAGTGTAAAATTTAGTAGGTACTCATCTATTCTCCAACGTAACTACCTTACGCGTCTCCCCCTTTAATACATAATTCCATCGTCCCTTATGTGTAAACATCCCCGTAAAAATGTAAATCTCGTCTTACATTTAAGGTTTCATATTTTTAATGAGTCCTACTCGTCTTCTTTATCTCCCTAAATATTTTAATAAGGAGGTCCAAAGATTATTACTCACTTAAATTGAATTCAACTATTTAGAAGGGGAATTATGAGTCTGCCAGGAGGGGTCGATCGATCGATGGCAGGAGCTCGATCGATTGATACTCCTGGTTCGATCGATCGATCAAACAGGTATGGCGAATCGGCAGAATACCAGTTACGGGTTCTATCATCCAACATCCTCCAATTCTAGTTTTTTAACACCCAAACTCCCAGAAATTTATACTACAAACATCCTAAACCCAAATGGACAATATTTGACGTAAAGCATGCGAGTTTTCATCAAGATTCATGGATTAAAAGTGCCCAAATTTATACAATTCTCATGAACCCTAAAAATTTCTTTAACTTAATTCAAATCATTCTTTCTCCATAAATTCTACTTCTATTTCATCATAAATCCGTGGTTAAACCTCTACATATGAAGGGCATTCCTAGATTATCATTTATATCACTAAAACATACAATTTTCTAATCTCCAACATGGGTTTTCTTTCATAGAACTCATCTTAATAAACCCTAAACTAACAAGAATGAAGCATTAACGAAATTAAGCAAGATAAATACTTGCCTGGGAATTTTTGGTCTCTGATTTGTGCTGAAATCAATGTGGTGGATCCTCGTTACGCGATCTATCGTTCGGTGGTGACGGTGGCGCAAACGGAGGAGTTCTTGGCCTAGAACTCTTTGGCAAGCTCTCTCCTTCCTTCTCCAATGGCCATCACTTGTTTTTGGTTAAGCTAACCCTAGAAGAAAACACTTACCATCTGATATAACCCTAGAAAATTCGTGGGTTTAATTACCCAAAATTTTGAAATGTCCAAAATGCCCTCCCGGGGTACTAAATAGGCCTAAAAACGCTCCGAGACCCAAACTGAACCCCCGGGTAAACTTTTCTGACTATCTCGACCCTTACGGACACTTTGGCACGCTCAAAACGACCATACGAGCAACTTATAATTTATTCACTTTTATTAATCAACATATAGTCCCGACACGACACGGGCGCGTCCCGACTTAATTTTCGTAATTGTCATGTTATTCACACGTGACAATTTTTATAAGATAAATCTCATATATTACTATACTCATCTAGTAACATTCAACAAATTTCCAATAATTACTAACTCTCATCACGCTAGTAAATATTTAAAACAACTTTTCGAATTAAAATTAAATTAATTTATCTCAATTAAATTTAATAAATCCCTAGATTTAAAAGCCATAAAAATACGGGGTATTACATACTTCCCCCCTAATAACGGAATTTCGTCCCGAAATTCGGAAAATAAGGCTTACCTGGTAGAACAATTCTGGATATCTTTTCAGTACGCAAACTATCTACATAGTAAGGCGCTCAATCTCTATAGCCCCTTCCTCGCAGCAAGCTTGTTTAACATTCTCATTGGAGACACTTCACATGGTGCTCCTAACCGACAACATTCGCGTAGGTCACGCCTATACATTATAAATTTCCATTATCTCACTATCATTGGGAGGCCGTACCTCACTACATGACAACTACTCGCATTTATTTATATACAAAACTCCCATTCTGAGAAAAACCATGCGAACATTTGACCACTCTTGTTCGCCTAAAATAGTCATGGAATTCCACCATAGTTATCGGATTATTCACGACCGATCCAATATTCTGATTATCCACTCACCTCTAAACATACAGAAGGAGAAAAGTTACGGTTCTTCCACACAAGAACCTCAATACGCATCTCGTTTACGATAAATAGGTACGAGTGCTTTCTCGAGACTCTACCATGCTATTCTTCACTTGCTAGTTATATCCGTGGTGGAAAAGAAATGATCACCAATATTTCAAAAATCACCTTCACGCGGCTCCACTACTCGTTAATCACCGTGCGCCTTCTCCTCGGCTAGGGGTTATACCTCCTACTCAGAACGAAACGTTATCTCCGCTGGTTCCTGAAATCTCATATCAAAGGTGGGATTCACAAATCTCATCCCGATTCAGAAATTAATACTGTGCCGTACCATGTAATGGTGCGATCTTTCCTTTCAAATGAAGTCTGGGGCATACTAGTTAATATTGTAAACCACCCCAAAGTAATATCAATCACTCCCTTCTCGGCCGACTTAATTCACATGTTCGGATGAACCCTTGATCTTGTTTTGAGGATGGTAACCCATCCAAGAACTTTACCTACTTTACCGACCTCTTCCAAATACAGGATTTGTCGATAAACACAAAATTCTATGGTTGATTCTCCTCTTCTAACCGAACCCCATCTATGGGTGATGCATGTAGAGACTACTCACTACGTCCCGCTAAACATCGATTTTTTTTCTTGAAATGTCCCACATTAAGTGACACGTAATACTCCCCTTCCTTCCTTAGTGTATGCCGAAAGTTCCGACCCATGCTCTTTCCTTCACGATGCTCACTTCTAGATCTTTTATTTTATACTAACATCATCACTCTTTGTATGCACAAGTCACTCTCACACTTGACTAATAACAACTCCGCTCCGAGTGTTCTTCGTAATATTTAAATGCTACTCTATTCAAGTAATTACTCCTTCTTAAATGGCTTCCCACAGCCTTCCAATCAAATTACGGTGTGATATTCTAATTGTACATTTATGTATGGATGATCGCCCCTCATATGACGTTTAATCCACTCTATCACTTCCACTTCGTCATGCTAGTCCCACAAACATATATTCCACACATCTATTACAATGTCCCTTCAATTCGGACGATTTTAACATCAGCTAACCAAGATGCCCACATTTTTTAATACCCCGACCGCCCTGGGAGAGCGAACGGCGCGCTACTCATCTGTAGAACTGACTAAATCCAACAATATATAAGGAATGGGGCGTTCAAATTCCATGACAACAAAAGAGGGACAACAAATCTCAAACTTCTTCAGATATATACAACAATCTTCCCAAATAGGTACAACAACCAAGATAAATCACTAACACTCTATTCATCAAAATAAATACAAGTCAACCCTTTTTTATAATAAAAATTATTTCCAGACAGTCCATGATAAAAATCATCCCAACTCTTTATTTACCTTGTGATCTGAACGCCGTTACAACACTTGGGTACTCTCAATCACCCTAGAAATCAAAATTTTTAAATCCTCCTTATCATCGTTCCACCCCTCAACTCGTGGGGATAACTTTCAATGCTTTCTTACCACATAACTGGCTCCACTGGCCTTAAATCATGATTCAACTTCTAACTTATAGATATAATTACCTACCCCTAGTACGATCGAGGTACCAAAATCACGGACTAATGACCAAGCATCTCCCTAATTCCAGCCTTACGCTAAGTTTCATGCGTGGGATGTCTCGCAAAGAGAAATCCAAATAAGGACCCCCCCCCCCCCCGATACACTACTACCTAGCATTGTCGGTTATCGAAATCCGTTAGGTCCCCCGTCCATAGCATGCCCCCTTTATTCCGTCTTTTGACAGAAAAGTTACATTTCCTCCCGTAATTACCTTAACAAATAACATTTCACCAATTGCACTATCGTTCAGTACTGGTTGGTGGTAATTGCATTCCGGAAACCTCGAATACATACAATCGGAATTCTCGAAATCCCTTTCCCTAATAATAGGGGTATAACTCTTAACTCCCACATCTCTGGAGGATTGATATAACAATGCACTCTTCCTATCACTAAGTCCTGAGTGCTAAACATAATATTGAGTTAAATCTTTTCGCTCAATAGTAAACCCAATACATACTGAATCATAATGAAAAAGTCCATACATACATTGGTATCGAATATCTCGAGCCCACTATCCCCTCCTAAGTCTCTAGGATAGATAATATAAGTGCGAGTCCGACCTTCTTGCAGGTAAAGCCTCACCAGAACAAAAATATGTCGCACTAATGCAACCACTCCGATAGCCTTGCAAAATTGCCAACTATCATACTAACTTTTTCTATAACATTGTAACAAAGATAATATCATACTCGCATATCGCATCACTACAACGAGTAATCTCAATAAAGTACATAACACTGTTAATATACTCATTCATCCTCGGCGGATAGCACTAAAGAAAAATCCCTCTATACTAGGAAAAAATTATTCACATAATAATAACGTTTATAATTATACGCATTAAACTCGTCTCGCATGCTAATCTAGCAATGAACAAAAATATATTGGCTCGTTCGTGCCACATAAACACTCCTCATCCTCTGAGGATACAACTTATACTTCCACCTTGCCAATCATCTTAACTGCACAAATGGTCTCCGGACGTAACACGTCTGTCCAAACCAAAACAAAACTACTTTAATCGTTGCCTTTTACTAGGCACCGTATTCTTGTCCCTTTACTCACTTCGGAAAGTACTATCGCGTGCGATCTCACTCCCCACAAAATAACTCAATACATAATCTACTTATCACCTGTCCTACTAACCAAGTTAGGATTGTCCGTCTCTCGGACTTTAGTAGACTCGATTCCTATTGACTACCCCGGTTATTCCCTTAGTCCTTTTAGGCACTAAAGAATATGTCATTGTCTATAATAGTCCTTATTGAATTTACCATCACTTGGTAAGAATTCAACTATCCGAATCATTTAAATGGGTACCCTGATGTGTATCCACACCCTTTTGTGGTGCTACACCACACTAAACCAAATCTGCCATATTGTCAAGGTCAATGACCGTGATAATTCGGGGCGAGACAACTTTTTTTATCACGGACGTGTCATGGTCATTGACCTTGATAAGTTCGTTAGAATTGTCACGGTCGTGTCACGGGCCATGACCGTGACACGTTTTGTCACGATTAATAACCGTGACAAAGTCTTGTCACCTTTTAAAAAAATTGTCACGGTCATTGACCATGACAATTCTGGGCAGAATTTAAAAAAAATTTACTGGGCAGTATGGCCACTGCCACTACCCATCAGTATATTTGTACATGTTATAGCAACGTTATACCTGTTCAAACATCATATATTCGAACAAACTAAAGATAATACAAATATATATTCAAAATCGAAACTATTTAAGAAGAAACAACATCACCATTAATTATCTCAAACTATTTAGCTGACAAAGAGATTTTTTACCGCGACGCTCGGGGACACCTCCTTATCCTTCCTTTCTCGTCCGAATAGCCACATAACTATCGAGCATATGTGGTCTACCCTCAGGGCCACTCCCTGTCCTCTGAATTAAAATAAAGTAAAATTAGTATCCGTCCCACAAGTATAGATAAATATAAATCGAAATTGAAATCGAAATCCAAATTGACATATAAATATAAATAAATTACCTGTAGTGTCACCCAAATAGTTAACTTGAGCTCATATGGAACCTCCTTCCAACTAATGTACCCCGAGCAATCGTGTCAAATATAATTCTCTTCATATCTAAACACTAAGAAATGCCATAATCCTATGGAGTTATGCGCTGGAAATTCCTTCCAACCGTTGTGTAGCCAAAAATCAGCAGTTGAAGTTGTCAATTCCACCTTTCAATGGTCTCCCATGTTTTGCTAGAGGTTCTAAGTGGTGGGGTATGGAAAGTGGAATTGACAACTTCAACCGGTGATTTTTGGCTACATAACGGTTGGGAGGAATTTGTAGAACATACTCCATAGGATTATGGCATTTCTTAGTGTTCGGATGAACGAAGAGATTCAGTCTCCTCTCCACAAATAGGACACCCCAAATAACTATGTACTAATCACCTATTAAAGGTAAGAAGCGTATATCCATGGATTAGTATAAAGAAAAATTAGATGTAGTTGGAATATTTATGTATTAATCTCCTCTCCACACACGCACACCACACAAGAGTGAAAACGAGAAAGTGCAAATCAATTAAAAGCATTAAAAATGGTTGTTTCAGTACAAATTGAAATATTTATTACAAATTAAAAAATTGTTTCAAATTCGGGTTATCATAAAAAATGGATTGATATTCGGTAGGAGCAGCCAAGTCATCCACACTACTATTTAGACACCTTGGAGCGTGTTGGACAATTGACAACGGCTCGTTGTTGATATATTCCGAATAAAACACTTGCTTAACCTTTTGAAATGCACAAACAAACGGCTCATCGCTCACGTGGTCGTTGCTCTTCAAGTTGGACAAGTCAACCATGATCAAATTGGTGGCAGACTCAACTTTAGAAGCATTTTTATCCTCAACTCTTACCCAGTCACAGTAAGATACAACCTCTTTGAAGATTATATAATCCAATTCAAATATATTTTGGATTACACCATAGTAAGTCATTTCATCTTCAACGAGGTTTTTATCTTTTGCGTTCGCTCGAAAGATAGTAAGAGCTTTGTATGAAATTCCTGAGTTCTGTACATTTGTACTTTCCTCGTACACTTTAGCCCCGAAAATGTAAACGTTGAATCGATACTTTTTGTACTCTTGTACCACGAACAAGGGTCCAGTGGCTAGACGAGCAAGCATTGATGTCGCATCACCCGTCTTTAGGAGCTGAGAATATAGATAAATTAATTATATTAGTGGTAAAATTTGAGTGTAATGTAACTTTATATAACGACTGTTTTCATTATAATTACCTCTTGCGTCAACCACAGCCTAAATTCGTTGTCTGATTGTACCATTGTTTTTCGTCTTTTATTGTTCTCACAGGCTTCATATTTTCTGCATATTACAAAATTAATCATGTATAAAATAATCTAAAATAATGTTAAACATTATAATAATCAAAAATTATTTTTTTCATTCTTCGACATCTTCATGTGTGTCAAATAGATAACGAGCTACTTGTTCATGTTGCAAACTCGTTAATTTCACTCGTTTTCCCATCACATGACCACCATCATCGACGAATTCATTAGTGTCATCAACACTGGTCGAGTCAAGCATATATTCTCGAGTATATATTGATGACTCCACGGTGATGTATTCCTCTGCAATTGATCATGTAATGTATCGCGTATTCTTTACGTAATCTTTAAAAACTTTCATCAATCTTTCAAACGGATACATCCACCGATATCTAACTGGACCACAAAGAAGTGCCTCGTCACATAGGTGTACCAACAAGTGAAGACTTATGTCAAAGAATGCTGGGGGAAAGTACTTCTCCAATACACAAATCGCTTCGATCACAGCCAATTTTGCGGCCACTATGTGTTCTCGATTCACTACCTTCTCACACAAGAGGGAGAAGGTAATACTAATTTGCATAATAGCCCTACGCAAATCCTTGTGCTTGGAGAAACAGTGCTTAAACAATAGAGGAACCAATTACATGATCACATGCCAATCGTGGGACTTACACTTATGTAAATCATGAGTAGCATAATTCACAATCCTTTGCAAGTTGGACAAAAAAGTAGATGGGCCCTTCAAATTATATAATGTGTCTAGAAGCACCTTCATTTCGCCACTCGTCAAAGTAAACGCACCAGGGGGAATTATTGTCCTTCCCCTACTATCTTCTTTCAACCATAGTTGTGGCTTAAGTTTTAACGTTTTAAGGTCTTTTCGTGTATTTTCTCCATCCTTCGAATGACTCCCCCCAAGGCAAGTACCCACAATATGTTCAGCGAAGTTCGTCTCTGCATGCATCACATCCAATACATGGCGCACCGGGTTATTCTTCCAATAAGGCAAGTCAAATAAAATTGACCTACGAGACCATGCCTTTCTTTTCTTAGTTTCATTCCCGGTTGGGGTCTTCTTATGCTTGACATTCTTAAATTTGGGATTCTTACCTGGCATATTAGGGCCACATTCAGAAGATTTACTTTCAATTTCTGAACCCGAAAGTTGTCTCGGCGGTAGCCTATGTTCAACTCCGCACAATAAAAAATTAGAACCTTTCTCAGAACTGAAACTATGAGTTGGGGGTAAAAACCTCCTGTGGCAATGGTATACATTTTTTAAGCTAGAGGATAGACGAAGAGATTCATTCTCCTCTCCACAAATAGGACACCCCAAATACCCATGTACTACACAATCGGATAATGTCCCATAAGCTGGAAAATTATGAATTACCCACATCAACATAGCTTTCAGCGTAAACTCTTCTTTTCTAAAAGAGTCAAATGATTTCACACCCTCTTCCCACAACTCATTTAATTCTTCTACCAAAGGATCCAGGTAGACGTCAATGTCATCACTTGGTGCCTTTAGCCCGGGTATCAACAAAGCCATCATCGAAAATTCAGGTCTCATACACTGTGAAGGAGAGAGGTTGAGTGGGTCTAGGATCACTGGCCATACACTCTGATTGGTGCTTATATTTACAAATGGATTGAAACCATATGTTGATATAGCCAAACGAATGTTACGTTGTTCTCGAGCAAAATCAGGATACTCAAAATTCATCCTCCGCCAGGTAGTAGAATCAATAGGATGACGCATGATATCATGCCCTACTTCTTCCCTAGCATGCCAAGTCATATCCTCTGCAATCCATGGTACTGTGAAAAATAGCTTTAATCTAGGCCCAACGGGAAAATATTTCAATACTTTTTGAGGCACTTTTGAGCTTGTGCCTTCCTTACTAGTAGATTGGACATATCTAGGTTCATCGCATACCGGACAACGATCTAGATTTTCATACTCCTTTCGGTATAGTATGTAGTCATACACACAAGCATGAATCGATATATACTTCATTCCCAAACCTTTCAAACTGTTCTTCATAACAGGATAGCTATTTGGAAGTGTATTCACCTTGGGTAATAAGCCCTTCACCCATTTCAGAATTCCCGTCACGCTATTGTCAAACAAACTGTACTGCGTCTTCAAACTCTGCAAACCAACCATGGCATGTAAAGTTGTTTGATCTTTCTCACAACCAGAGTACAACAGTTGGGCCGCCTTAAATTTTAAACTTTGGTAGTCGTCGTCAAGTTTTATCGTGTTATCTTCACGAGCACTTGAATCTTTTACATCATCAGTAACCTCATTCTCCTCTGCTTCATAAACTCCGTACGCATCATCAACTAAATCCTCTAACATATTATGATCTACGTCGTCCCCTTCTACATCTATTCTACTTGTTGAAGGTTGTTGTGAAGGTTGGTCGGGGACAAAAGGAACTTTCAATTCACCGTGAAAACTCCAAAATCGATAAATATCTTGCATACCTGATCTTAACAAATGTAGTTCAACTGTTTTCCACTCAAACACCTTACCATTCTTACACCTAGCACACGAACATGGAAACTCTTCATCATTATGACATCTCTTTGCATATTTTACAAATTCGTTAGCACCTCTGCGAAACACATCCCCCATTCTATTAGTCTCACCCATCCACTCTTTGTATTTCGGATATCCCATCACAGCTACCACAACTAAACACCTATTAAAGGTAAACAAAACTTAGATTTATAGTATGTTTTATTTAATTATCCCATCATTTAATTATCCTATTAAAGGGTGAGTGGTCCTATCCCAATCAAGACTGCATTTTTCTGTAATATACTTAACAGCTCATGCACATTGTTACGATTTGAAAAAAATTCGACAGCATATCCACGTAGTTCTCCAAGTACACGACGTAGATTGGCAGGTGTGAGTGCTATTTCAATTGATCAATTGAAATAACAGTCACACTTGTCAATCTAGTATGTACCCAGAGAACATTAAGATACGACTGCAGAACTTCCTCCAAAAGTAACAACTGTAAGCCAATAAGAATATTATATCGAAATTATACAGTCTCAAACTGTCCAAGCGGGACAATTCGAGAGATCTCATTACAGGGGTAATGACTCTCGAACGGGTCTAAGGGCTATTCAATGCGTATGCATAAGAACTAGAAGGCTAGTATCTATGTGCACTATATTTAATTTCAAGTATGTTTCATTTAATTATCATACTATATATATATTGTTCGATATAAAGAGTAATTTTCAAAAAAAAGTTGAAAATTCCCACCCCCATATGTACAATAATCCAGTGGTCATGCCACTTATAAAACTAACCAACCAAACATTTACTGAACAAAATAATCCAATAGCAATGTCAACAACAAATGTGTATCCCGTACTCCTTCTAATTCATCTACTCAATTAATTCATTTCATCAATTAAACTAACAATTAAAGTATATAATTATTAATTTACTAATTTACATTGAGGGGCAATCCTACTTTCATATGGTACTTGCACGATATTAAGAGAATTACAATGGTACCTTGACTTACCTCGCCTCCCCCCCCCCCCCCCCACCCCCACCCCCCCCCCACAAACAAATTGACAAATTCATGGGTTAATTCAAATACAAAAATAAATTCATGGGTTAATCATGGGTTAATTCAAATAAAAAAATACAAATTCATGGGTTAATTCAAATACAAAAATACAAATTCATGGGTTAATTCAAATACACACACACACACACACGCACACCTCCCTCCACACACCCCACTCACCACCCCCACCCCCACCCTGCCCCACCCCCTACCCCCACCCTTCCCCCCCCCCCCCACACGCACATACACACACACACGCACATATACATACACACACACACACACACACACACACATATATATATACACACAAACATATATATACACACACACACACACACTGCCCCACCCCCCAAATACAGCCCCCTGCCCCACCCCCTACCCCCACCCTGCCCCACCCCCCACACACGCACGCACACACACACGCACATATATACACACACACACATATATATATACACACACAAACATATATATAAATGGAAGAGAGAGAGAGAAATAAACTTGAAAGTAGAGAGAGAGAGAGAGAGAGAGAGAGAGCAGCGTAGAGAGTGATAGGGAGGGAAGGGCGCGAAGCGTAGAGAGAGAGAGGGAGGGAACGACGCGAGGGAAAAAAAGAAGGGGTAAGGGTTTTTGCTGACGAAGTTGTCACGGTCGTGTCAAGGTCATTGATCGTGACAATTATTTAAAGAATTGTCACGGCCAATGACCGTGACACGACCGTGACAAGTCAATTTTTCACGGACTTATCACGGTCAATGACCGTGACAATTATTTGTCACGGTCGTATCAATGTCAATGACCGTGACACAAAACGCGAGATTTGTGTCACGGTCAATGACCTTGACAAAGGTGCTTGGCTGAAAGGTGACAATTTTGTCATTTTGGTGTAGTGACCACCACCGTTGAATTCAGTCTCATTCTCAACTAAATTCTTCGATTCTTTTAGCTTCCCACACAAAGGAGCATTACCATCTTTATTGACAAAATACGACATTGTCAACCCCTGATTTGGCCGTCCATCAGAATTTCCTCTTTGAGTGTTATAAACTATTATTACGAGTCGATCTCCCACTTGGAGTCGTTTCCTCCACTTGTATCTACATCTCCTGATTCAAAATTCGCTAACGGTTAAGATTCATATTCACAAATGGACCTCAATCACGTCCTCCAGTGATGAGTTCAGGACAACGTTCACTTCTAATTCTGAACATCTGCCGAAGGAACATACGGTCAACATTGTACCTAAGGTTCTCCTATAGACATAACATTCCACTTCTAAACTGGTGGTTGACTCCCATCATTATAACTTCGTTCCGACAACCAAGAAAATTTTCTCTAAATTTTCACTTTCAGTTAGCCACACTCCGTCCTATATCTAAACCTTTGGATACTTTACCTCCTTTGGTAAACACATACAATTCTCGCATTTCTAGGATTCTCACTGACAATTCTCTACACGTTTTGTAACACGTTGGGTGAGTTAACCCTCGCACCTCATTCGACTATAGCAGTATTTGGAAATCATGGCTGCGCCTTAGTCACCTTTATAGTCTTGGCATCTCGTGCCATAATGAAGGTGACGCCGACTACGGTCATCATCCTCGAATATATTTTACCACCTCACCTGAGCCCTGCCTCCTGATGTCCGCTTAACGGTCCTCTTCTGACATCCGTCATCGCTCGGTACATGAACACATCCGAACAAAATTAGAATTCACTAATGTATATACATCATAGCAGGAGAAAGAAATCTCATCAAAGAAATCGACAATCCTAAACATATGGCTCTATATCAAACAAAGCAGCGCTGAAAGCATAATAAGCCAAACAGATCCTAAAGGACACTAGAACCTGATGCTCTGATACCACCTGTGCGACCCCGCCTAATTAAATACCGGGTGATCAGTCCTTTATTAAATTATAATCAAGGTGAACGATCGATTCATTCTTAGAATCACAGTCGTAAAAATAACTTTTCCAATTTAAACACCCTAAATAATTAAGCTAAGTGTCAAAACCATTTTAGACATTACTTTCCAAATTTTATTTTTATAAACCAACATATAAAACATTACATAATTCATAGATAAAGATTCACACCACAACTATCCTCGAACATATAATCCAAATAATTAAACATCCAACTAAGTAATTCTAACACTAAAACTTAAAGGAAAAATATCCTGACAATAATAAATCCCAAAGTGTAAATACTGGAAATAAACGAATCACAATATCCGATAAACAACTGAATAATGAAAAAGGGCGACACATGCCCAACTGAATAAATAGTGCTAGGAGTGGAATCAACAAATGAGGTCGTCTAAGCAAGAGGCCTGCAACTCCCACCTAAGCTGCAGCGCGTTCCTTCCAAAGGATCCTATGCAAGACGCCCCTGTGGTTGGGCACCTGTAATATATACATATATATACAAAAGAGAAAAGAAAATGGAAATGGGTCAGAGACCGATTGTAAAAACGATTTAAAATCTGTTTAGCAAGTATTTAAAATGTTTACTGGCCAATGCAACAACATATTAGTGCGGCACTCCCATGAGAAATTCTCACATCTCTCATA
Source organism: Sambucus nigra (assembly GCA_949130495.1). Classification (NCBI taxonomy): domain Eukaryota; kingdom Viridiplantae; phylum Streptophyta; class Magnoliopsida; order Dipsacales; family Adoxaceae; genus Sambucus; species Sambucus nigra. Next base: position 393,537,982 of record OX422220.1, on the reverse strand, counting down.
ATGTGCACGCCTATCGCACTAACCTTCCCAACGGTTTAACTTATCTTGTCTTAGGTTTCTCGTAAGATTTAAATTGACAAATTCAATTGTTCAAGAGGTAAATTCCTTTTAATAACAAACTTCTCATTTAGGCTTTATTTGTAATAAAGTCTCTCAGCAATATATTATACTTCTGAAACACTCATTTCCATGTTGAAATAATTATTCATTTCTTACTTACCGTAAACACAGTAGGTAGGTTCCAAATTCCAGAATTAAATATATATATTAAATACTCATATAATATATATATTCTAACAGCACCCCACATAATAATTATGGTGCGAGCATACTCTGCTATCCAGTCCCCGTATCACTCATACTAAGGAAAATACAAGTTCGAAATCACTCTCGAACTGTATTAACACAAACAATATTGAGGCGAATCATAGATTCCAGGTCTCTAAGAGGTCAGCACATGCCCTCACGTCTCTTAGGACCGTCTGAACTATCGATTCGATATCATGTACCAAAGGATTTCTATCTTCTAGGGTACGAGTCAATATCCCCCATAAAAGCTCATCGAGATAAGACTGTCCCAGCGTAGTAACCTCAGGGATAGCAAGTAGCGCGGGCATGATTTTCACACGTATATAGTATATGCATAAACACAGTCATATAAATATACTACTATTACCATATCAAAGTTAGGTACATCTCATAACCCATAATTATGATATTTATCCTTATTTCTTATTATTTAGTTATCACGTATAACGGTTCGTCTCTTACTTTAATTTGAGGGATTATTCCAACTTACTACGTAACACTCATGGATTCTATCCTCCCAAGTGTAAAATTTGGTAGGTACTCATCTATTCTCCAACGTAACTACCTTACGCGTCTCCCCCTTTAATACATAATTCCATCGTCCCTTATGTGTAAACATCCCCATAAAAATGTAAATCTCGTCTTACATTTAAGGTTTCATATTTTTAATGAGTCCTACTGGTCTTCTTTATCTCCCAAAATATTTTAATAAGGAGGTCCAAAGATTATTACTCACTTAAATCGAATTCAACTATTTAGAAGGGGAATTATGAGTCTGCCAGGAGGGGTCGATCGATCGATGGTAGGAGCTCGATCGATCGATGCGTCGATCGATCGATACTCCTGGTTTGATCGATTGATCAAACAGGTATGGCGAATCGGCAGAATACCAGTTACGGGTTCTATCATCCAACATCCTCCAATTCCAGATTTTTAACACCCAAACTCCCATAAATTTATACTACAAACATCTTAAACCCAAATGGACAATATTTTACGTAAAGCATGCGATTTTTCATCAAGATTCATGGATTAAAAGTGCCCAAATTTATACAATTCTCATGAACCCTAAAAATTTCTTTAACTTAATTCAAATCATTCTTTCTCCATAAATTTTACTTCTAATTCATCATAAATCCGTGGTTAAACCTCTACATATGAAGGTAGTAGTGGAAAAATGTGGCCCAAATAATAAAACAACCCATATTAGCCCAAGCTATGAGTTAAATATGGGGCCCATATTTCAAAGCTATGAGTTAAATATGGAGCCCATATTTGAAAGCAAAAAATCAAATATGGAGCTCAATTTTAAAAGATACAAATCAAATATAATACTCATTTTAAAAAGTTATGAGTAAAATATGAGTTTTTTTTATATATACCTCGAATTGTAATACTTAATTTAGTAGAAAAATAATGGGTTGGCCCAACCCATATTTGGTCCGCCCATATTTGGCCCGGCCCACATTTAACCCAACCCACATTTAGCCCAACCCATATTTGACCCGCCCAAATTACGCCCAGCCCATAATTTTGCTAGTGCTATATGAAGGGTATTCCCAGATTATCATTTATATCACTAAAACATGCAATTTTCTAATCTCCAACATGGGTTTTCTTTCATAGAACTAATCCTAATCAACCCTAACCTAACATGAATGAAGCATTAACGAAATTAAGCAAGATAAATACTTGCCTGGGAATTTTTAGTCTCTGATTTGTGCTGAAATCAGTGTGGTGGTGATCCTCGTTACGCGATCTATCATTCGGTGGTGACGGCGGCGCAAACGGAGGAGTTCTTGGCCTAGAATTCTTTGGCAAGCTCTCTCCTTACTTCTCTAATGTCCATCACTTGTTTTTGGTTAAGCTAACCCTAGAAGACACCACTTACCATCTGATATAACCCTAGCGAAATTCGTGGGTTTAATTACCCAAAATTTCGAAATGTCCAAAACGCCCTCCCGGGTACTAAATAGGCCTAAAAGCGCTCCGAGACCCAAACTGAACCCCCGGGTAAACTTTTCTGACTATCTCGACCCTTCTGGACACTTTGGCGCACTCAAAACGACCATATGAGCAACTATAATTTATTCACTTTTATTAATCTACATTTAGTCTCGACACGACACGGGCGCGTCACGACTTAATTTCCATAATTGTCATTTTATTCACACGTGACAATTTTTATAAGACAAATCTCATATATTACTATACTCATCTAGTAACATTCAACAAATTTCCAATAATTACTAACTCTCGTCATGCTAGTAAATATTTAAAACAACTTTTCAGATTAAAATTAAATTAATTTATCTCTATTAAATTTAATAAATCCCTAGATTTAAAAGCCATAAAAATACGAGGTATTATAGTAACTTTGTTGGAAGTGGTTATAGGATCTCTATTATTAAAACATAAGGTTTAGGTAATAATCTCTCAATTGGATTATTGTTAATAAGTAATTATTTTCTAATAATCTTACAATAACTTAATAAGAAAGGGAACACGTAATCAAAGACCATGGATTTCAGGAAATGCCAAACTCTAGTTGATTAAAGTAAACAACTACTTAAGTCGTCTTGATAATTTAGGCAAAAAGTTGTTAAGATTCACATGGTTTATTCATTTTTCCTTTCCAAAACATAAAAAAACAAAGGAAGCTATTAATTGTATCATTTACCTACCAGGGGTGAAAAGCTATATTGTTCAAAAGAAAAATTCTTCGGGTTCCATGTTAAGGTTCCTTTTAGAAAATGGTTTATAAGAAAGAGATATTTGGGATATCCAAGTCATGTAGGAGTTTTGGATAAGCTTTCATATAATTACAACTAGGCTCGTTTTTTAGGATAAGAATTATATTTCACTTCTGATACCGTAGTATTTCTGGTGATGAATGTTCAGTATTATCCCAAATCACTGTAAACTGCGAAAATAATTAACAGTGGTTATAAGGCATATAGTATTGGTGCAATAATCAGAATGTATAATCAACTTATGTAGGATCCATGAATATTATAATCATGGGGTAGTATTTAGTAAATTATACCGTTACGTTCTAAGAAATAGAACGGTTAATCATAATATTGCTAATACCTTCAACTTTCTTCCAGATAACTCCCACTATTCACTAACGAACTTTCAAAATAGTTGCTTATCTATTCCTGAACAAGTACCATTCTAACACAAGTATCTTCTCATAATCTAATGGAAATAGTATACAATATAATAAGAGTACAATGCAAAAGCTGATACTAAAACTTCAAATAGAGAAATGAAATAACTTTCAAAGATGAAAGTTTTTGGAATTCCAAATGAAGTAATTCATTTTCAAGGAGTGGGTCAATTGAATAATGTAGAAAAAAGAGTTATGCTATACGTATAGGCTTATGGAGTATAGTGTATGTAATCTCCACTTATGATAACTTTCTTAGTATACCTATGATCCTCAATCATATCGTGACAATCCACAAATTCGTAACAAGTCTTTCACCACATAAAATCTGAATATCAAAATCAATTACCTATCTCTAGGTAATAATCAAGTAAAATCTGAATATATATATATATATATATTCCCTTTATCATTACTAATCATATCCTTAATACCTTACAAATATCAATTACCATTTTTATCTTCCAAAACCATTTCCTAACAAAAATTCCTGACATTGTAATTGTAATTTTGAGATTCATGTCCTTACTCAAGTATAAATATCCTATCCTTACGACCTTACTATCCTAGTGGTAAACCCAACTATGTCCCGCATAGGAGTATGAAACTGGTGCTCTGATACCACGTTGTCACATCCCATTTTCCTGAGCGTGAGGGATACCTCATAATAATTCTTAATCATAAATATATCCGACATGCTAAAATAATTGAGGCAGTGATTGATGCTCAAATGGGTTACAACAGAAATCTAAGAATTGATTCTTATTATAGACTTTTATACAAAAATGTTTCTCCTATCATCTATGTTCCTTTTCTTCTAATATGACTTTTCCTTGCTTTTATGTATCAACTAATGTCTGAAATATTCACCATAGCCTATAGGTACCGGATAAACATAACTGAAAAAGAAGAAATAAGCAAAACTTTGCCAAGTAGATTATTATAATTCTATAACAAGTATAAAAATAATTTTTAAGATAGAATCTTGCTTTGAATGATAATAACATCAGGAGTACAATAAGAAATTTGATTCAACAGTCACAATGAGATAAGCATAATGATACATGATGATATTGATAAAAATAAAAATCTCAGGGGAAAGATCCAGTTTAATGGTTATGGATAGTTTCTAAACAAATACCCATAACTATCTGTCTAGAGGCTTAGAGAAATAGCAAATACATACAACTAAATCAATCCAAGTAAATTGGAGATAATCAATTCAGATAACTGGAGATAAAAGTAACCATGCTAAGTCATTAAATGACATTTCGTATGGTAGCAATAACCAAGCCCTTAAACATCCGAGTCCTTCAGGCCAAATAATACAGTCATGGGTATAACAAAATATTATTCCTTGATTGTAATGTATGCCATAAATAAGTAACTGGGTCACAAGCATCATATATAATAATATGATTGCATAATCATTTCAAAATATGAATCGATTGTATGTAAACAATTTGAATTACTCAGATGAGTTCCACAATGAGAATATGATATACTAGGTCTATCACAAAGTGATATCAACGATATGCGTAATTCAATAGCATTGCAAGAAATAATATTGAATAACAACTCACCCACCAGTGTTTAGGTGCTTTACGTTGACATTTAGGGATGCTCCATTGTTGTATTCCCATTTTTGTATATAGTTTTGCATCGGAGTTTAAATGAAAGTGGGTATATCGGTGTTTTGGCAAGAATGGTTTGGGTTTATGATAACTTACGATGTTCGGTAAATATGAATAAAACTTATTCTATGACCCGAATTTAATGTATAAATGACGTTTATATATTTTTTGCATGTACGTTAGTGGCATAACAAATTTTTTCTAATTCTTTGGCGAAATATGTAACATTTTGTCTTTCGTAAATAAGGTTTATATGGTAACTCGATATTTGAATAATATCATTTTTCTAAAAAAAATACTTTTTAAATGGAATTAAAGGATTCAGTTTGTTTAAATAAATTGAATAAACAACATTGTAATATTTTATTAAAATATTATTCGGATCAAATATTCAGTTTAACTATTTTAATAAAATCTCCGAGTAAAGACATGTTTTGTGGTGTTGCCCCGATATGTAATTCTAAAAAATATTAATTTCTAAAGTTGGTCTGGGACTAATCGCGTAATTAAATTTATTAAAATAGTAGTCCCCCTTTGTCGTTTTTATATTATTCGAGTGTTAAACATTTGGTACGGGTAATTTAAAATTAATGTTCGTGACACAAAATAAATTTAGAAAACAGAAAAAAATTTCCCCCTATATTTGGATGATAAACCAGTCGCCATGCCACTTCCAATATTAGTCAACACAACACAATAAAATTATCCAACACCTGCATAATCACAGTTTTAATAAATATAACTTGTAATATAATCTCAGATTATAAAAATGACGAAACCTCGAGTTATTGGGTGTCGTAACTCGGTTAAATATTTTTCTAAGACGAAAGGGATAGTTTATATAAAAAATGACAACGGGTCCAAATATTTATAAAAAAAATGTATGATTACTCGTACGTGTTTCGGAATTTGTGTTGATGACATTTTACACAAAATCTAGGGTAAATAATAAAATTTACACCAAAATTTCCAACTATTTTCTCCTAATCCAAAGACCCAATTAGTATACCCAAAAATCAAACCCGAGTCGTGACGGAATCATAACCGAATCATGATTAAATTCCAACCCAAAATGATAATTTTTAACGAGATGATTCATGGGGATAAAACATATATATATATATAGCAAGGCTCACCTACATCATGCTCTATACATCATGCCTAATTCTAGTTCCTAAAAAATATTTTTTCAAATTTTATATTTTTCCCTTGAAATTAACCTTCCAATAAACCCATATGCAATAAATTAGGTCAAAATAAATTTAGTATCTATTTTTAAAAAATCGATAAAAAACTGCTAAAAATACTTTATTTATAAGGGTCTGCGCCAATAGTTTTTTGAGGATTTTTTAAAAATAGCTACAAAATGCATTTTGACCTAATTTTTTGCATATGGGTTGATTGGAAGGTTAATTTCAAGCGAAAAATATATAATTTGAAAAAAATGTTTTCTAGGGCCTACAATTAGGTGTGACGTACGATGTGATGTATAGCGCATGATGTAGGTGAGCCTGCCTCTCTCTCTCTCAGAAAGAGAGAAGGAGAGATAAAGACAGAATAAAAAATGAAATTGAAAAAAAAATCACCCCGATATTGGAGTTTTCTGGCCACCATAGGATACCACCATGGAAGGGATGGTGGTCAATTGTTCAAACCATACACACACACATACAGACATATATATAGATTAGAAGCTTGAAGCTTCGTTCATGGTAGCAGAGAGAGAGAAGAAGAAAAATGTAGATGAAGAAGCAGGTGCTAGTCCAGTGTGGGCATGGCTCCGATCGAGGAGGGAGAACGAGGGGCAATGGTGGACCAAGGGTTCGATGGTGGAGGAGAAAGGGTTCGACGGTGGAGGGATAAGGAGGGTTGATGTGAGGTCTTTGAGGAAATAAGATTTGGGGATTTTGAGGGTTTGTGTAGGTATTAAAGCAGAGGCTAGGGATTTGTTTCGGTTTTGTAGAGAGAGAGAGGATTCGTGGGTTTGATGAATTATACAAAGGGGGTTAGGCTTCGTTTATAGAGTTTACATAGGGTACAGTCAACTTAAGATAACTATTCAACTGAGTGTATTTGGTACTCGCATATTATTTTTAATGGGTATAAATTTTTATACTTCTTGAGCTTCCAACCAACTATAAATTAGTATTGGAGCGCGTAGAACATGTTTTTATTTTTATTTTCGTATTGACATTACTTTTGAATTACGCTAATTTATAGGCACTTTTAGTTCGAATAATAATTTAAAATGATTCATTTTAATCTCTTTCTACTTCCGGTTATATTAAAAATAATTATTTGAATACGCAATTAAATGTGATGACCTTATTTTCATGTTAGAGGATATACGTACAGGTCACAGGCATCGAGAAAATTATTAATAGTCCGTAAAAGGTCATTTTGACACGTAAATAATTTAATATAATTAAAATAAAAATCGGGGTATTATAGTTCGAGACCGCTTACCAGAAAATGAAGTTCTTCCAGATGAGCTTAGCTACCTTTTTAGCATTCAGCACTACGTATGACTCGACTTCAACCCATTTGGTGAAGTAATCAATGGAAACTACGATGAAGTCATGCCCATTGGAGGCTTTAGGTGTGACTTTCCCTAGGATATCGATGCCCCGTGCGGAGAACGGCTAGGGATATGTTATATTGTATAATTCCCGCGGTGAAAAGTGATGGAGATTTGAAAAGTGTTGGAATTTAAGGCATTCATGAACATAAGAGGTACAATCTTGAACAATGTTAGTCCAATAGTAACCCTGTCGGATAATCTTCTTAGCGAGCATATGGCCATTCATGTGGTGCTCGCATTCTCCACTGTGGATTTTCTACATCATCTCTTCAATATCAACTCCTGTAATGCAGTGTAAGTGGGTTCCGTCGAAGTTTCTCTTAAACAGTGATTTATTACAGATAATGTACTGGGCAGCCAGCTTGTAAAGGGTTCCTCGGTCTTTTTTGTTGGAATCCTAGGGGTACCTACCGTGCTTGAGGAGGCGCTAAATCTCATTGTACCACAACTCGATCATATCGAAGTCCTCTTCTGTGATGAGCTCAATATGGTAGTAGTGGGTTAGTTTAGCTTTTTTTGGGAGTATAAAAGGGGCCATAATTATTCCTTTAGGTATGTCAACCATGGAGGCTAAAGTGGCAAGGGCATTGGCCAAGTTATTCCTCGTTTGGGGTAAGTAATGGAAATTAATATCTCAAAATTAAGAGGCTAACTCTTCTAAGTGAGTTTGGAAGGGTAAGAGCTTTTCATCTTTGACTTTCCACCTTCTAAGGACCTGGTCGATGATAAGGGCAGTATCCTCGTAGACATCTAGGCACTGAATACCTTTCTTGAGAGAGACTTTGAGGCCTACTGTGCATGCCTTGTATTCGATCATGTAATTGGTGGAGGGAAAATCTAGTTTGATGGAAATTAGAGTATGAGAGTCATCAGGGGTGATGAGGTATATCCCAATGTCAATCTTTTTTTGTTGGCAGCACCTTCAAATAACATTTTCCACCGAAGGCTTTCCTGAGAGGTGCAAAGGATATCTTCATTCAGGAATTCAGAGATCCAAACATTGGCTTCTTTCATAGGGTAATTAACAAGGTAATAAGATATGGATCTCCCTTTCATGGCCTTCTGCATGACATACACTATATCAAACTCAGCTAGTAGCATTAACCATTGGGCCATTTGGCTAAACAAGGTAGGTTTCTCAAGAAGGTATTTGATAGGATCCATTCAGGAAAGTCTGGTGGGAAAAGCGAGCATGTAATGCCATAATTTCTGAGTGACCCAGACAAGGGTAACACATGCTTTATCCAAGGCAGTGTAGTTGACTTCGTACCCATCCAATTTACAATTAGCATAGTAGATGATCTTCTCTTTGTGGGATTCTTTAATATATTATTTTAGTAGAGCCCCATCTGCGGTGTCTATTACTGTCAAGTATTGAAGTAGGGGAAGACCATGTTAGGGTGGCATGAGAATCGGAGCTCTGGTCAGATACTGCTTGATTTGGTCAAAGGCTTCTTGACAAGCTTCATTCCAGAATTTGGTAGAATCTTTTTGAAGAAGTTTAAAGATAGGTTCATAATGGAAGTAAACTAATTGATGAAACGACTGATATACTGTAATTTTCCTAAGAATCCCCATACTTCCTTTTTCATTTAGAGTCGTGTCAATTTAATATGGCTTTTAGTTTGGCAGGATCTGCTTCAATTCCGTTCTCGCTAACCATGAATCTTAAAAGTTTTCTTTTGGTAACACTAAATACACATTTCTATGGGTTAAGTCGTATCTAGTATCGTTGCAGTTGTTCAAAAAACTTTTGAAGAGCGGGAACATGACCTTCTCGAGTTAGAATTGATGATCATATCATCCACATAGACCTCGACCTTCTTGTGTGTCAGATCGTGCAAGATGGTTATGGCAGCCCTCTGATAGGTATCCCTTGTGTTTTTTAGACCGAATGGCATAATCTTGTAACAAAAGGCTCCCCAAGGGAAGATAAATGGAGTTTTTTTCTTGATGATTAGGGTGCATCTTGATCTAACTATATTTGGTAAACCCATCAATGAATGACTTGATAGCTTAATTGGTTATATTGTCCATAATGGTGTTGATATTGGGTAATGAGTAATCATCCTTCAGAGAGGCTTTGTTTAAATCTTGATAATCAATGCACATGCGAACATTTCCTCCTGATTTCGGCATGGGTATAATGTTGGCTAACTACGTGGGACATTCAGTCACCCGGATGAAGCCTATGTTTAATTATTTGACCACCTCTTCCTTAACCTTGAGTGCTTATTTAGTGCGGAGATTTCGTAGTTTTTTTTACTAGCTTACATTCTGGGAGAGTTGGAATCTCGTACTAAGTGATCTCGGGATCAATGTCGGGCATGTCATCGTAGGACCACACAAAGAGATTTATAAATTCTTTCACTAGTTCTTCAAGTTGTGTGTTATCATTCTCGTCAAGGTTGGACCCTATCCTAATCTCGCGCAGTTGGCTTCTAGAACTGAGATTAATAACTATAGTTTCATCTTCACTAATTTGAATGCGGCTATGTTTTTTTGTTATTAACCTTATTTAAGATCAGTTAATAATTATTCATTATCAAAATCATCATCATCAAAAGTTTAATTAAAATCAAGATGACTAATGTAATGCCTAACAAGATACTCAAAATCTTCATTTATTTTCTTGGAAAAAATATCATTGAGAACTGCATAAAAGGTGGTCTCAGTTACATTGTGATGAACAAAAGAAGAAGAAGAAATAAGATAAACATCCGGGTTGGGTTGCATTTCAGTGGGTGGAACATGTACAATATTCCAGTTGAGGAGAGGAAAATTAGCAATTTTAATTTGGATGGATAGATCTGATGACATAGCGTTTGAGTGGATCATATAGAGTGTCAACCCTAGTGCATGCAGATTGAATGAATCCATGGAGTCATTTCCCTTAGAATTCTCGATAACATTTGTAGTCTTCTTAATGATAGGTTACACATGATGCTGGGAATTTTTAGCCCATGAATAGTTGTCTTGGAAGAAGATTTCGATTCCTGGCTTTATCTTCGTGTCCATATCATCATACCATGGTTAGGGAAAGCCAAAAAAGGAAAATCTCCACCCTCTTTAACCAATCTTCAATTCAAGGAATCCCTTGAAATAGTCCTAGAACTTTCTAACCTTCTCTTTAATCGAGGTTGGCAGAGCATTTTGAGTTCCTCTGATGATGGTTGAAACCTAGTCCAAATGGAGGAAAGGCCTTTTTTAATCCCTATGGGTTCTAGTATTCCCTGTAGTCATCGTCCCAACCCCAGTTCAGTCATGAAATGCATATTTTTGAACATCTGTATTACGTTGACATTATTGCAAGGGTTGTGCTATGGACAGACTCTATCTTTAAAATTATCAACTGTTGGGAGTGGAAGTGGTTCGACTTGGCAACTAGACAGAAGCATGTCATTCACCCAATGTTGTATCTCCAATATTGGATTACTCGTACTTGCATTCTGATCAAGTGGAAAAACCGAGCGTCCGTGTAATACACTAGTCATTGTTATCGGCTTCCAATCTCAATACAAAAAAAACCTAAACTTGTAACTACACTTCTTAAGGAGTATAGTGGCGAGTCTGGGTATCGAATCCACAGGGAATGGTTGATAGAATTTAATTGATTTATTACTTCTAAAGAAAAAATGAAAAAGATGATGATGGTTGAAAAGGGAAAAAATAAGTAAATAAAGAAGTTAAATTAATTAAGATGAATGAGAAAGTAGGTTGGAATACAATCCCCCTAACCCTAGTAATTTACCGTATAGAAACCTAGAATTGCAAATTATAAATTTGAATGAATCCAGTCTTTATAGATCCTAAGCATTACATATATGAGGATCAAGCCCGCACCATATGAAATCAAAGGTAAATATAAAGCGGTGATAAATAATTTTACGCACATCATATTCTTAAACATCCCAAGTACCTAGGGCAAGAGAGATTAAAAGATATACAATGGTCGTAAAATTATCTCGCACGACTCTTTCAAATTTTTAATTTAAATTCTATTTTCTACATAAGTAATTTACATTGGGATGGGTTCATGCATCCCAACCCTTATAAACTTAGCTTAACATGATGAAATCAAAATTAAAATTTACAAATTAAAGTGCAAGAATTCATAACTAACTCTAGAAAATTGAGAACATGACTTGAATTGGGAATGGAAAACTAGAAATCAACAATTAATTAAACTAACTAGGAAAGTAGTAAAAACAATAAATAAAAATTACTTGCAATGGATGAATGATGAATCTTGAATAGAAATTTGAATCTTGAATAGTAGACAAACTTCAAAAACTAGGGTTTATGAAAATTTCTACCAAAGAAAACTAAAAAGACTCTCTAAAATCTGACTTTCTCTCTCTAAAATTCAATTCTACTCTCTGGAATTCGACTCCCTCTCTCTAGAATTCAACTCCCCTTTGAATGAGTTAGGGCTTGGTCTTTTATAGCACCAAGTTGCACGAATTTGGCATCAAATTTAGCTTGTGGTACAAGTTTTCCAAGAGTTGCACTGCTTTAAATGCATAATTAATTGCCTGGATTTCGCATGACCGGACCGGTCCATTATCGTGCAACTTCAAAACATCGTAACTTCTTCACCGTAGCTCGGATTGAGGTGCCGTTTTTTCCAGTGTTCTTTTAATTTAGGGATCTTCAACTTTCTAGTTGGACCCACCTCCGGACTAAGGCTGAAAAATTACAAAAATGCCCTTCAACGCTCCATTTCATGGTTTCTTTCGCTGTTTTGAGTTCTCCTTCGCACTAACTTGCATGAAATACCTGTAAAACACATGAAAAATACGCAAAACACGAAATACTTTCCAAAAGGGGTTAGTAGCATAAATACGAGACAAATCCAAGCTATTTACACTGCACGGAATCATAAAAATACCGAAATTAAGGGATAAATATGAAGAATATGTGCCTAATCACACCCCCTAACTTAGAACTTTGCGCGTCCCGAGCAATGTAAAAGAAATTAGTTTAAAGTTAAACTCTTGAAAAATCTTTATTGAAATAAAATTCCACTTTCGCAGGCAAGCGATTGCATTGAGCATATGCAATAAGCCTTTAAACCCCTAGGTTACCCTAGTAGGACGAGTTTTGTCTCGTGAGGGTTTGCAGTGAATACACCCACAAAATTCTTTATTGACTCAAATAAATATCAAAATACTTGAAAATTGTACAATTTAAACTTTTCGAAAAATACTCACCATAAATTCATATTCAAATGTCTCAAACCATAGTGTGTGTGTGTGCAAAGCCAAAAATTAAACCTAAAATTTCCACCGATTGAGCATTACGTTACTTTCGAAAAATTCGTTTTGATTCAAATTCTTACGGATGCACTCACAAACAAATCACTCGGATTGTGGTTATTTTCTCTCGATATGCATGATATAAAGAGTAAATATAATGGACACAAATTCATGCATACAAAATGGAAAAGAAAGAAATATATGGTGATAAGATCTCATCATCGGAATACAATTATTAGGAAACGGGAAACATCATCTCTTAATCACACCATTTTAATCTCTTGTATTATCTTTTCATGTCTTAGCTCTCCATGCAGTAATTAATTTCGCCATTCGGACTCGGTTAGGACTTTTTGGGTTATAAATTATAAAGGGTAAAAATGGAAATGGACGGAATGTTCGGAATTGGAAAATGTCCTTATGACGTCCATTTGTGCTTTATCGGGAATTTGCTCATTTTTCTTTTCTTTTTCTATTTTTTTTTCACTATTTTTTTTTTCTTTTCTTGCTATTTTTGTTGAGCATATCTATTTTTTTCTTCCTTGCCCCTTTTTATTGCACAATTTGGACTTACTTGATGAATATTCGATTTTTACAATTCCGGGCTATTTGGGTTTTTCAGGTTATCAAACGAAAGGAAAATATTTTATTAGGCTCAACTTGGGTTGCAAAGGGATAATTTTGTTCACGACTTTTTTATGGCTAATATTTTTGGGTAAAACAAAAGAGGGCCAACTTCATTGTCCAAATTGCTAATCACATTACCATATGCATCTCGAGATTAATTAAATTTAGAGATGTTTTTAGCACGAATTTCGAGATAACATTTAACACATTTCCCATAACCGATCAAAACAAAGGACTGAGATCATCAACGACTTATTAAAATGCTGAAAAGAACTTTGAGTTAATCATAAACTCGGATTGATTTAAAAACTCATAAAAAATTGAAAGGCTCAAAATCTCACCGGGTTTGATCAATCTCCACACTTATTCGTAAAATCGTCAATTTTCTTTCAATTTCCATCTTCGATCAATTTTGGCTTAGTGCATTATGATTGTTAACAATTTGAGACCTTAAATAGAATAAAGGTGATATTTTTGAAAAATTTAAATTCCAATTTTTATTTATTTTGAAGAAAAATATTTTTGGTTTTTTTCAAAAATTTTCAATTTTTTTTTGAAATTTTTCTAAAAAAATACACTTGGAAAGAACATGTGATCGAATCAATGAATCTAAACAATAAACGGAAAGAATATCCCACACCCCCTAACTTAAATGTTGCATTGTCCTCAATATGAATCAAGAACACAACATAAAGAGAGGAAAAGAAAGACATTACCCAAAATGGAGTGATCCCCGATGAGTGCGAGTCCATTGAATCTGCAAAATATGTTTGAACCAAGCGTAACAAAAATAATAACAAAAACTTTAACTAATTACTCTAAACTATAAAAAAAATAAAAATAAAAATAAAAAGCTAATTATGTACAACCTACGATTTGAACTTCTAATAAGTTATACACTAGAAGTCGAAAAAGTTGAGGGTCCACCCAAAATACAATCTGACTTTGAGGGATTAATAGTGTACCCTCACTATAAAGCATGCCTCCCGAAAAATAAGAATTCCGTTTGAAAAACGGAAGGCATGTCTGATATGGAGAAAATGAACCATCACCAATTAAAAAATTTAATGGGATGATGGGGGGTTTGGGTGCTAGGTGGGACAAGTACAATTGAGATCCAAGAAAAATATAATCACCTCCCAAAGATTTATCAAGTAGTATGGGGAGAGGGGCACACAAAAAGGAACAATCCATATTAGAAAACAATTCTAGCAAAGTGTCTTTGTCGGTAAAAGGTGTAAACGTTTCAGAATTTTCAACCGACTCATAGGAATCTAGCGGTACTTCTAATGGTTCAATAATCGTGAACAAAAATGGTGATAAAATAAACTCAATCTCAAGTTATTCATCATCACTTAGAGATTGAATTTCAAGGGAGCAAGACTCACTTTCAATGAGATGTTCTTCAAAAATTTGAGGTGACATACAAGTCTCAACCTCCTCTTTGTTTTCCAAAATAGAACGCACATCATCGCAAAGTGCGACCATTTCCTTCACAAGACCATAATCGATATTCTTTTTGGTTTGGGTGGAAAGAAAATCCAGTACTCTTTTGGTTAGAAAAAGAGTGTTTTCTTCCAAAGTAGGATCCCTTGGCTCTAAAACCTCGTATTCCTCATTTGGTTGAAAACCTTCTATAGTTTCACAAATATCGGAAGAAAAATCTTCATTGGATTCCCCAAAATGATATTTTTTTCGATATTCGTTTTCACGCTTTTCATATGCAAGATTTAGAAAGGCCTCACCCATAGTAGTAGGTCGAGGCACAGATTCTTGAGAATATTTAATATAAATTTCTCTCCGATATTCATTTTCAAGCCTTTCATACTCCAGAGTTAGAATGGCCTCACCAATGGTAATAGTTCGAGCCGCGGAATCTTAAGAATAAAAATTTTGAAAACGATTACCATATGAACCATTATAATTACCGAACTCACCATGAAAAGACATGATTACCGAATAGTATGTAAATGGAAATTCGAGTACAGAGGTGTGCGATTGAGGATTCAACGTTTCTTGGCGCTCAATTGTGCAAGGATACAAAAAAGGTTAAAACAAAAAAATACCAAAGAAAAAATCTTTCGAAATAGTAAATCAATTATAATCTATAACAAAACATTCCCCGACAACGACGCCATTTTTTGATCGAGGGGAAAAACCGAGCGTCCGTGTAATACGCTAGTCGTTGTTATCGACTTCCAATCTCAATACAAAAAAAAAACTAAACTTGTAACTACACTTCTTAAGGAGTATAGTGGCGAGTCTGGGTATCGAATCCACAGGGAATGGTTGATAGAATTTAATTGATTTATTACTTCTAAAGAAAAAATGAAAAAGATGATGATGGTTGAAAAGGGAAAAAATAAGTAAATAAAGAAGTTAAATTAATTAAGATGAATGAGAAAGTAGGTTGGAATACAATCCCCCTAACCCTAGTAATTTACCGTATAGAAACCTAGAATTGCAAATTATAAATTTGAATGAATCCAGTCTTTATAGATCCTAAGCATTACATATATGAGGATCAAGCCCGCACCATATGAAATCAAAGGTAAATATAAAGCGGTGATAAATAATTTTACGCACATCATATTCTTAAACATCCCAAGTACCTAGGGCAAGAGAGATTAAAAGATATACAATGGTTGTAAAATTGTCTCGCACGACTCTTTCAAATTTTTAATTTAAATTCTATTCTCTACATAAGTAATTTACATTGGGATGGGTTCATGCATCCCAACCCTTATAAACTTAGCTTAACATGATGAAATCAAAATTAAAATTTACAAATTAAAGTGCAGGAATTCATAACTAACTCTAGAAAATTGAGAACATGACTTGAATTGGGAATGGAAAACTAGAAATCAACAATTAATTAAACTAACTAGGAAAGCAGTAAAAACAATAAATTAAAATTACTTGCAATGGATGAATGATGAATCTTGAATAGAACTTTGAATCTTGAATAGTAGACAAACTTCAAAAACTAGGGTTTATGAAAATTTCTACCAAAGAAAACTAAAAAGACTCTCTAAAATCTGACTTTCTCTCTCTAAAATTCAATTCTACTCTCTGGAATTCGACTCCCTCTCTCTAGAATTCAACTCCCCTTTGAATGAGTTAGGGATTGGTCTTTTATATCACCAAGTTGCACGAATTCGGCATCAAATTTCACTTGTGGTACAAGTTTTCCAAGAGTTGCACTGCTTTAAATGCATAATTAATTGCCTGGATTTCGCATGACCGGACCGGTCCATTATCGTGCAACTTCAAAACATCGTAACTTCTTCACCGCAGCTCGGATTGAGGTGCCGTTTTTTCCAGTGTTCTTGTAATTTAGAGCTATTCAACTTTCTAGTTGGCCCCACCTCCGGAATAAGGCTGCAAAATTATAAAAATTCCCTTCAACTCTCCATTTCTTGGTTTCTTTCGCTGTTTTGAGTTCTCCTTCGCACTAACTTGCATGAAATACCTGTAAAACACATGAGAAATACACAAAACACGAAATACTTTCCAAAAGGGGTTAGTAGCATAAATACGAGACAAATCCAAGCTATTTACACTGCACGGGATCATAAAAATACTGAAATTAAGGGGATAAATATGAAGAATATGTGCCTAATCACATTCTCACTATTATCATCGTCTTACAAAATGGTGATGACCTATGCCTTGACAAGAACTTCACTTTCTGATGGAGGGAGGAAGATACCCCCTTAATGTTATAAAGCCATGGTCAATCGAGTAATAGGTTGAAACAAGTCGGTATGTCAATGACATGGAATTTAGTAACGGGATTTATTGGGTCAACCCCTATTGCAAGCTTTATGGATCCCATCACCTCCCGATGATTATTGTCATAACCATGCACTGCGGTAGAAGTTGGATCAAGATTGCTTACTTTGAAGACTAGGAAATTGAAGGTTCTTAATGGGCAAACATTGAGTGTTGATTTGTTATTAACGAGTAAAAGTGGGACTGTCTTCTCTATCACCTCGACAGAGGTATTAAGAGCATAGTTGTGATTATGACCAAACTTATGGATTTCTTCCTCGGAGAAGGAGACCATTCTAAGCAGCTATTAGAGATACGACCAAGTTCACGGCTTCCTCTGAAGTGGTGGAAGGAGCGACCATGGGCCCGGTAAGTAATTTAATCAAGGCATATCGGTGCAGTTTGTAAGACATAAAGAGTTCCCACAAAGTGATGTTATCTTCAGTTTACTTCAACTATTCAAAGATCTTACTCTCCTCGATGGTTATTTCATGTATGGGGAGTTTCTTGACAATACATTTTGCTTTATCTGTCGTTGTTGATTGAGGGTTCAAACTCTGGTAGTGCCTCCCAAATCTTGTTATATGGTTTGTAGAAGAGGGGAACAGTAGAAACCCAATTTTTTCATCTATCTCGGACTGTTCAACAACTTTATTGATTTTTCCTACTAGATCTTTAAACGACAACATCCCACATACACTAATCATTGGGCTAACCATTTCTTGGTCTACCTCTTCATTTGAACTATAAAATTTGTCCCCCCATTCGATGGAAACGATGCAATCCTTCCACGAGAAGTCAATGCATTATACAACCTCAATGGCCTCTTCATATAGATTCTCCCATTTAATAGGGAGATGTAGAAGTAAAGGGTCCAACCTCCCTTGTAGTTTTAAAGCATCGAGTAGCTAAAAAATACTGTAATTTTCACTAGTTTACTGGAACAAATCTGTCATAATCTATATAGCATCATCTAAATTGACTTCATCGATGGATACCACCCAATTATCTGACTCTCGAGCCCACTTCTGAGATTCTAAGAATAGTGTGCTAAAATTTTGGTAGTCAATGGTAATTTCCAAGGGTAATTTCAACCCAAACTCTATGATTTGGTTTAATACTGCTGGAAATTCCATATATTTTCCCTCCAAAATGGGTACGAACGGAAATTCATGCTCTTGTAAGAAATGACAAGGCCTGATTGGCAAAATAGGTAGGATGTAAGAGAAAATATGGGAAAACTTTGAGTGATTTAGGTGAATATATGGGTGTAATTAGAGATTTAATGGGTATAATCTGGTTAGATGGGTCAATTTCTGGGTCATTTCCTAGGAAGATAGCATTCGCATGATTTAGAAGTGGATTGTGAGTGGCGTTCGACTTATAATTGGCTGGTGGGGCGATGACATCATGATCAATCAGACATTGGATTACATTTTGGAGATGGAAACCTTGAATAGTGGTATGGATGGCATTTTGATGGAAATTACAATGGGCGTAGGGTTTGAAATTTTTCGAGAAGCGAGTTTGGTAATGGATGAGGATCTAATGACTTAATGAGATTTTGATTCAAAAGGGCTTAGTAGATTTTGTAGAGGGGATCATGAAGTTTGGTGTATTCCTTTCTGGCAGAAATAGGGCAGCTTTATGGTTCCCATGAAGTGGTAGGCTAAGAGATATAATTTAATATCGGAACTGTGGAATTGGCAGGCTTCTCATACTTTCTATGAGTGAACTGTCCAAATACATTATTTGGCTCAGCTTCTATCTTGGCAAGACTTTCTATAATATCCACTCTTGCTTCTCAAAGGGATCGAAAATGGGGGTAATCATGCCTTCCCATCGTCACTCGAACATGGGGTAAGAAGTTTTTTTTTAACAATACTGACTTGCTCCCCTTTGAAATGTCGATTGGTCATGGTGGTCACTTTATCACTCCACCTTACTATCAAATTACAAATAGTTTCCCATGTATTTTGCTTGAGAATTTCTAAATCATGGCGTGTAACCTCTAGTTCCTCATTGTACTTATACTCAAACATGAATTCTTGGACAACATCCACCCAACTGTGAATTCTGGATTCCTCGAGAGATAGGAACCATTGAAGAGCATTGTCCTTCAAATTCTATTAGAAAATGTGGGCTATTATTTCCTCTAAGGCACCTAGGAGAGTCATGGCTTGGTGGTAACTTCTGAGATGAACAGTTGGGGGCTCGCTACCCCTAAACTTCTCAATATTGCGCATCTTAAATTTTTTTAGAGCCTTGATTTAGCGTAGGGAGGCATATGGATGTAATCCATGTAGTTTCCGGAGAAATGAACTAAGTTAAATTTCTTAGTCAACAAATTAAGGTCCTCTTTAACCTTGTTCAACTCTTCTTCCTTTGAATAGATGGTCACTGGCAGGTTAGCCCCTGGCTAGGCAAGATTTGGCATATGGAGTTAAGTTGGCAGTGGCCCATTGGCAGGAGGGACATGTGGAGCATGTTTAAACTCTTATGGAACCCAAATGTACTTAGGTGAAGGCGAACCCATAGCAGGAAGGAAGAACATCTCTAGCTCTTCAGGAATAGGGACTCAGTTTCACTGTATCTCATGAACCTCGATTTGAAAGTAGTCAATCTTGGTAGTAAGTTGGACTAGGATCGTCATCAAATCAAGCTGCACATTCGGTACTTACTTTGAGTTCTCCATAGAAAAAGAGTGAAGGTGGATTCCGAACTTAGAGGAAGTGGCTGGAGAATTGACAGAGCTTTTGGGAGATTTGACGAAAGATCGAAGCCAATTGGGAGCTAGACCAAGGGTCGGGTATGTAATCGACCTGAGAAGGAAAATGATCCAAATTTATTTTTGAAAGAGGAGGGAAAATTTTTAACTATTGAAAAATGAGGAACATGTTTTTTGGAAAATTTTTGGATAGGGAAGGACAAAATGTTTTTCGTATATTTTTTTTTATAAAAGGAGAAAAAATGTTTTTGACACTTTTGTAAGAAAGGAGGAAAAAAATGAGAAAAGGGTTTCATCATGATTATTATTAGGTTTTCACTTGTATTAGGTTTACCTAAATGCAAAAGAAATGTTGGATGGGACCCGAGCCAGGGAAGAATTAGATTTAAAAAAATATTTAAAACACGATT
Source organism: Sambucus nigra (assembly GCA_949130495.1). Classification (NCBI taxonomy): domain Eukaryota; kingdom Viridiplantae; phylum Streptophyta; class Magnoliopsida; order Dipsacales; family Adoxaceae; genus Sambucus; species Sambucus nigra. The sequence continues at coordinate 393,517,489 of OX422220.1, read as the reverse complement.
TGACTTGTTGCCAAGCTCATGGATAGGGTCCCGTTTAGGAAAAAGATAAAATCACGCAAAAATTTAGGTGGCATGCCGACCCAGCATTTTGATAGAGTTTCGAGTCGTAACCGACAAACTAAATGAGTGTCCAAGGCTTGATGCCTATATGAGGGTATGCAGTTGTTGGATTAGTGGAAAGGTTCCCCCCTTTGGCATGACTTCCACGATATACGTCTTACTTTTCAAGAAAATCGGTACGTGTGGACTAGCCATTGCATATACTCGAGTGTACATGAGTTGCCTCACTATATTCCTCGTGGGGATAGTACGTGTGAGAGAAAATTAGATATACTCAACGTATGTGAAAGAGTTCCCTGCTATATATGTCCCATCATGACATCGATCAAGCAATATGATACGGGGGGAACCGTTCGATATACGTCGAAGGTACTTTTCCAATGGAAGGTGAGAGTTATATTGCTTAGGCTAACTGTGACATGTTGGACCAGCGCATATCAAAAAGTGGCCCCCCAGTTACGGAACAAAATTTGGTCAATAACCATGCTCTTGGTGATATCGTGTACGAAATGCATGATTCTTGATTAGTATATTATGGAGAGAGAATTTTATTTGGCATATTGATAACTATACTAATAGGGAAGAATGTACAAGTATTATGAAAATTAAATTTGGCATAGAGATTATACTAAGCATGGATATGTGAGAGTGAGTGATGTGTGAATATTTATAAGTGGGTGTATGATAGTGAACCTAAGCATGGATCAACTACCAGTGGTGTGTAATAAGTACGAGTGAGAATAGATATATACAAGTGTGATAAATGGAGGTGTGTGTTAGTGATACCTAAGCATGAATATTCTAAGTGGTGCGTGCAACATGTGGATATAAGTTATCCTACATGTAAGTAGTTTGGAGTGTACATGGAGATTATTTACAAGTGGGTGAATGAGGAGTGATATAAGCATGAGGTAGATATATACAAGAAATAATAGAGAGAAAAAATGGAACATACAGGTAGGTGCATATCCACACAAGTAGAAAATGCTAACACCCATGTAAATAGATTCTAGCCTTCTTATGATAAGTCTATCCCTAGTTGAGTCACCACCGTGGAAATCCCTCCGGATTTCCTCCGTCTCGAGGGTCAATTCTCGCGCGCACGGTTGGAGAGGGAGATAAGGTCTCGTGTCATTTTCTAGGAGTGCTTCGGCCGTTGTCGATATGGGCTGATGTAAATAGATGGAGTAGGCGACCTATATTACACAAAACAAACAAAATAAAATGTCATCGCCTTGAGAGAGTGGCATCAAAGATAAATTGATGCTTACAAAACTAATAGTTCAGAGGTTTGTGGGCTAAGTTCGGTCTCAAATGGGATTATGTTACTATTTTCCTTAATTTTGCCGTGACGTGATGCACGTGTATATATAAATGGATATCAGAATTGCTCGACTCATATCATGGAAAAGATAAAGTGAGGTCATCCGTAGGAATGTTCACAAAATAATAATTAGAAAATATAATGTGCGCGCTTATTGAGATATTGATCATTATAATGAAATGATAATATTTGTTAGACAAGCGCAAATATGAATCACAAGTATAATATATATGAAATAATAGGAAAATTGTACTCGAGTGTCATGTTTTTATCCCTAAACGCCTATGTAGCCAATAAAGGCATCAAAGTCCATGTAGCTTGCATGGGGCACAATGGTGGGGTTTATCCCATAGATTCAAATGGGAATTTATTATATGTATGTGTGTGTAGAAAAGGTATTTTTAGTTACAATAAAATGTGGTAAATAATCCCATCAGAATTTATAGGTGTAACCCTCTTTTTATTTGTTTTAGTTTTTTTAAAGAAAATAAAGTATGTGCAATATAACTAATAAAGAATGAGATGTTAATGTGTATGATCTAAAGTAAAGGATAAATTGAGAATTTATATAACTAATGCAAAAACAAAGAAATTTAGAGAGAGAGATAAGGTTGTTTGGAACTTCTTTGGAGACTTGAGTCTTAATCTTTATCCTTGATGAGCTTTTTTGTAAGTTGTGATAAATTTTGGATAAGAGATAAGGAGATTTTTGCAATATTGGTTATGAAAATGGTGGGAATGAAAGGTGGAAAGAAATTTCACACAAGGAAAATTCATTGATTGTAGAAGAATGTTGTTAAGATCACTGATATTGATGTATCTAAGGTTTCTTGGAAGTAAGCTCATGCCCTCCTTATAGGGGGTAGGGTAACTCCCGATCAACAAACTTTTAACCCTACCAATCGGCAGTCTCGTGCAGTTTTTTATGGTAAAATTTTCGTATAACGCAATTCGTTAATCCAAATCAAGAACATGGTATACCATTAGAAAGGTAATGTATAGGACTTTAAGAGTACTTTAGGTCACTCTTGGGTCTGGGAGTTGAGTTTTGGTCAAACGGGGCTCGAAAGTTCCCGTTGATCCTTTGGATAGGAGACGGTAATGGATTGTTTGTCCAAATCGTAATTCAGAATCATGAACGGGCCAGACCGTTGGAAAGTTTATGTATGTAACTTCGATGTTCCAAAGATATTTTCTCAGTTCAAAGAGTTGACTTTGGTCAAACGGGGCCCGAAAGTGCTCGATGACCTTTTGGACTAAAACGAGTCATTTGTCAGTACCGTAAAGCTGATTCGCACACAAGGTGGACCTTTAGAAAGTTAACTTCCCTTCAAAGATTCATTCAGTCTCATTTGAGCTAAAGAGTGTCTTTGGTCAAGCGGAGCCTGGGAGCACCCGGTTACCTCTAGATCAGTTTGTAAGGAAAACGAATTATTCGTCTGAATGGTTTTGTCATTTAATGCACAGGGTGAACCATTGGAAAGGGGTTTTATTACCCTTTTAAGATTTATTAATCTTTCATTTTGGCGATGAAGTTGATCGGTGTCAAATCGGGTCCTAGGAGTGCCCAGTGGCCTCCAAGTCAATTTTTGATAGTAAAGTGGACTGTTCGTCCAAACCGTTATGTCAATTTGCACATGGGGTGGACCATTGGAAATTGGATTCAGATCCCTTTGAAGATTCATTGAGCTTTCGCTCTGACGATGGAGTTAACCAGAGTTAAACGAGGCCCAGAAGCTCCTGATAGCCTCTAGATCGGTACTTGGAGTATGACCTAGGGTTTTTGTTAAATTGGATGGTGCTAGGGCCCTTATGAGATAATTATGGGGTCTTATAATGTTGTGTCTACACATACTGTACGTGTAGGGTGTGGCTTCCCAAATCAACACAGATGCGTAGTGTAATCCCTATGGCAAGGTTATAACTTAGTTGTTATATGAGCAATGCTCGGGTGTCATGAAATGACTAGTATTGGTGTTGTGATACTCAGTTTTGAGATGTACTAGAATATTTATTCAATACTTATCATGACAACACTATGCGGAGACTTGGAGATGGAAATCGTGGTGGGGTAACATCAAAATATGATTTTAATGTCGGCTTGTGTCAATGATGTATGCTAGGTTAACCTTAGCAAGGTAAGGACTAGTTCTTGGCATGTCTTACCAAGATGGTACTGATTAGAAGATGTAGCCTTGTGTGATATTTATTACCCTTAGAATCCTAATTGAGGCAGGTGTGGTCGTGTCACGTGAGTTCAGTTTGGGTAGAGCCTGGAAGTGAGCTTTGTTACAACCTCGTATAGTCAAAGGATACAATAAGGTGAATGCCTCACTTGAATTAAGTAATGCCTATGGGAGTTTGGGATTTTGATCATGACATGATAAGGTAGAAAATGACCTAAGTGTAGTAGGTTGGTGACGTTGTCACCAGTAAATGGAAAAAGTCAGTGTAGATAGGGGTGTAAGGCATCCACCAATCGGAATGGTTCATGTGTACTAAGGATATAAAGGATTGAGCCTTACTCCTAAGGAGGGAAATTGGGCATTGACTTCCTAGAGGACTCGCAATCCGTAAATTTCTTTTGTATTGCAAGAATGAATGGTTATGATTCGATTCTTAATGGTTAGTGACCCAAGCCAGGGTATGTGACTAGGATTTGTGCTCAGTGAGAACTTTGAAAATGAGTGACATAACTTCAATCATATGGAATTGGTTCATTTTTGTAAATCATAATCGGACGCTTATGGGAAGAATTTCTAGGGACGGTTGATGGCTCCTTCTGATTTTTGTGTGTCCCTTTCGGTTTTAATAATCGAGGGCTGGTATCCTCACACATGTGATGACTCAAATTTGTTTTATATCATGGTACGATGCAATTTGTCGTGGTAGAGTATGGTGCACCGATTATGGTCAATGAAGATCGGTAATAGGGTGTGCCCTATCTGAGGTATTTTTGCTATTACATAAAGTTTTGTGTACGAGTGGCTGGTCTTTCGACAACACGGTTTCTTCATAGTATTGGCCTTTCTTAGGATTAGTAACCTTTCGACTAGCTGACACGACAGTCAGTGGCTCTGATTACAAAGAGTGGGGTGATGACTTGAGGATATGGTATAGTATAGAAATCAAGGAAGATTTAGCACATTAATGCTTTGACACAGTGAGCGAATTAGAGCGAGGCTCTAGCCGGTGCTCAAAGGTGAGGTGCCTAGAGTAGTACTAGGATCAGCAGAGTGACACAACAAAAGGTGTAAACTGAATGCACAGTGATGACTTAGTAAGAATATTACTTCTTGGAGTGAGAAATTTTCATAGTAGGGTTATTGGAAAAACTCATGAGAGTTGTGTAGTCAGAAGAGCCTAAGAATTTATGGGACACAGGATGTACGGTCCTAAAATATAATTGATTTTGATGATGAACATGAAAATTGGTTGTGTTATGATTCACATTTGGTGAATGTCAACCGTTAGAAAGGATTTCCCATGGATATGTCATACATCAAGTGAGTGGAGACTCAGATTCGATCACGTAACGTTCATGGTTAGTGAGATGACGATCATTAGAGCATGTCACATGTTGATTATTTGGTGACAAACCTCGTGTGGGGGTAGTATTAAGAACTTCGATGAATTTGTCATGGAGGATTTCTATAGCTTAGAATGGAAGTAAGTGAACCCCGTAAGTTTAATGATTGTCAGATTGAGAATTGCGAGGACAAAATTCTCCAAGGAAGGAATTTTGTAATACCTTGTCTTAATAATTCAATCAATTTTTTATTCAAATTGTAATGGAGTGAGGATTGAGGAGAATTATTAAAAAAATTATAGGTCAGACTGAAGGAAATAAAATAATACGAAAATAGGGTTGTTCAAATGACATAAAGGGGTCGTTACAAGCGAGAATCAATGTCATCAGAAGTAGGGTTCAAATAAACTTCGAACGAGAGTTCACTGCATTACAATCCCATTTTGTGCGAAGGTCGCGTGAAGCCAATCATCGAACGAGGTGGTGAGGCTCATGTTCTTCGAATGACGTACCTTTAAAATGTTAAAATTAGATTTCCCTTGTACGTTGTCCCGATTTTGGCCAATGGATCATCGAGCAGTCAAGTTCTTATGAGACCAACTTGGGAAAACAGGAATTTAAGGTTTTTCTGTGTTTTATAAGGGTTTGTTTGACTCATTTGGGGCACTTTGAGGAGAAAAGAAGATGGAAGAAAGAAAGAGAAGGTGGAGAAGTCTTCCTCCATTATTGACCTCTCTCCACCATACCAACACAACAAACCATCATATTTTTAGTGTATTCCGCCTTATTCAAGTCTACAACACCCATTTTCACCATTGTTGAAGTTAAGTTATGAATTTTGGAGAAGTTTTGAGGGATTTTTAGGGAAGATGATTGAAGCTTTAATGTATTTGAAGAGGTTTTTATTTTGGATCTTGAATGGAGCATAAATGGAGAATTTTAGGGGATGCATTTGGTAACTGCTTAAGGCCACCTTTGGAGGTGGAGGTTTTTCCTCCTACACAAACTTTGTTGCCACCATTTGGAGACTTTAAAGGTTATAAAATCTATCCTTAGTATCTAAGAATCTATTTGCATTTTTAATAGTATTATGGTCAGATTATACAAGTAGGGTATATATGAATAAATGATGATTTTAGTAGAATAATATTAAACATTTTAATGGAATAAAAATGTTGGTAAAATGTTATTTGTTAGAAATAAAGAATGAATAAATATTTCAAAGTCTTGAAATATTAAAAGTTGGTATTTTATGAAAAAGGTATATTTTCTAAAAATATTCTGTTAAACATTTTACGAAATAAAATGTTTGAAAATAATGATTTATATTGTTAAACAATGGTGAAAAAAATGTTTCAAAGTTTCTTGCAAAAATAAAAAGGTTATGAAAATGGACATTTGTTGATTTTCAATAAATAAAATGTCTTTTATGCCTTGAAAGTATATTTTTTCAAGTATAATGAGTTTCTAAAAGGCAACGTATGTTTAATCCATTAATAGACTTTTCGAATTTAAAATTCATCTTCTCATGCATATAAACTTGTAGTATTTTGGAAATAAGTGTATAAATAAGTTTAAAGAAGATTTTTTTGGGTTTAAACATTAAATAAGAAAAATTAAAAATTATAATCTTCAAGGTATATGAAAATGGAATTAAAGGTGCGATGAACATAAGTTTGTAAGACTCCATGTATTGATGAAAAGAAAATGATATTTTCTTATAAAATTAGTCTTTAAGTGTAATTAGATTTCTTGAATAATGAAAGTAAAGAAATGTCTAGTTTGAAAAAAAGGTTATTAAAGGCATTGAATAAGTGTTAATGATTAAACATTGGAAAGCTGGTGTGTATAACTTAATAATGTTGTGAATGATTAGCACTTGCGAAATTGAAAAGAAAATAAGTAGATAAAGATATTTTCACTTAAGAAGACTATTACTACAAGGTTAAAAGGATGTTAAGGTATTAAAACACTTAAGAAGTTAGTGTGGATAACTTAATAGTACTTTGGGAAAATTAACGGTTGTGGAAATGGAGTAACAAATGAGTTTAGAAACAAATGGGTAAAATGATAATTTTACTTAAAGTGAAATTTTTTTATGAAATAAAAATATTGAAAAATGTGTTACACAAATTGGTCCTAATTGAATATGATTTTTGGAATAAAATCAAGCTTAAAGTGTAAAGGACATCAAAGATAATTTCAAAGTGTAACACAAGTTTGAGTGAAACCCCGAGTTTTTGGCTACGCCAGGGTAAAAGGAAAAGTGGAATAATGTGGGCATTGGTAAAATATTAAAACATGTGTAAAGAAACTTGGATGGCACCGGGATAATTAAGGAGGGTCCGACGCCCTGGAGTGAAAGACCCTATACAACTGGCCAGAGCATATGATGCTCATAGCCGAAGGTGTGGAGCCTGTTGAAGTATGCGGTTATTAGAAGATTTCGAGAAAAGATAAAAGAATAAGGAACATGTCAAGAAATGATTTGTATGGTGACAATGCATTGAAAAAACCTAACTTGAATCAATCAATAAATATTACGGAATGAGTGAAATGGACAAGTAAATGTGCAAATCGATTTTTGTCCATAAGGTAAGGAAAAAGGTACAGTAAGTGGGTAAATGGGTGGCTAAGGAACCTAAGTGGTTCAACCCATCATTAACACAAGAATATGTTGTAAAAGGTTTTCACAGATTAATTAAGTATTTTCTAACACGGTGTATGCGTGTGTTGAAAAGGTCATTTTCAATGAAAATACTAATGTGAGATGGTTTGAAAATGAAAAGGGTAATTTCGGTAAAGAAATTGTTTTCGACTAATTTAAGTGGAGTTGTTTCCAAATATTTCACCGTGTGTGTTAAATAAACAGATGAATGTCAAAATGAGAAAAGGGAAGTCATTTACAAGATTAAGGTGAATTAATATGGTTAAGGTTTTCGAAAGTAAATTATTTCACGTAAGTATAACGTGTAAGAGTCTTCTTTCTTCCGTTTGATTCTATACTATATTTGTATATTTCCCACTGAGCATTTGGCTCACTCCCTCATTTTGTTACGGAAAGTTAGGGTAGGTTTCGTATTTTGAGAGCATTATATAAGTAATTAATTTCTTTTATATTACGTTAGTAGCTGCGTATGCTTGGACTTCGGGGTGCTCCCCATGGGTCCTTCACATAGTTTAAATTGAAATTGGAATTACATGCTAAACAAGTGAAACATTAGTTAAAATAAAATTGGACTCACAACATTATATAGGTTGTTTCATTACACTTCACACCTAATGCTCGGGTCAGACCGAGTTGACTACGGGTAAACCCATAAATCCAGGCCGATGCGTTACATTGGTTCCCCCTAACATTCTTTGACATTAGTATTCACATGTTGGTGTAGTTATGCGATGATGTGCTTCTTTATGGACCAATAAGATATCGATGGATGTACCCATTTGAAAGTTATACTTGCCAATATAAGTTAATAATTATTTAATTTACTTTAATTGATATATTATATGGGTTGTTGAGTTTTAATAACTTTAATATATAGTTAAACCAAACTATTTAAAGAGTATGTTAAGAATACGAGGTATATTGAAGGATCAATCATGGAGGAATACATTATTTTGGATGCGTTCATGTTTTTTAGGGAATATATGCTAGACCCTAAGATTGTAGATGACATATATGAGTTAGTTTATGAGAGTGGTCAACTCATGGGAAAACAAGATAAATTGACAAGTTTACAATATGAGCAAGTGACTCGTTATATGTTTAAAACCCATGAAGATGTCGATGAATGGAGATAATAAGTTAATGTTGTTACCTAATACACATGATTAACTTCTTGATAAATTTTTCAATTGAATGTAGAAAATATAACACGTCTGAACATAATAAAAAGAGAATGACGATTTTAGATTCAGATAGTAAATTTAGACTTTGGGTGTCACATGAGGTAATTATTTGGTTAAACATCGCTTGTTAAATGATAAATAATTTGAAGATTTAAAAATTATCTAATTAACTTATATAATCCATGATTTTAGTTATTGCATATGGGTGATGCCACGTTAAGGCTTTCTCATCTGGCTAATGGACCCAATTTAATGGCACACGGGTTTAATAAGTATCGACTGGATGGTTATATATATTCTCATCGAGGTTATATGAGCAAAATACTTCTTTACAAAACATCAACATTTTATATAAGGCTCTTACGTATTGCAGGGCGACTGCCAAATAAAAAACCTCGTTGAAAGAGAAATGACTTACTATGGTGTAATTTAAAATATTTTTGAATAAGACTATAAATTGCAAAGAGATTGTGTTTTACTATGATCGGGTAAGAGTTGAGGAGATAAATTCTTGTAAAGTCGATTCGACTAATAAATTGGTAATGGTAGACTTGTACAAGATGTAGAGCTAGGATCATCTGAACGATGGGAAATTTGTTTATGCATTTGAAAAGACTAGTAAATTATTTTGCTCAAAATATAAAAAAAATAAACCATGGTATTTCATCTTACATAAACCATGAAGTCTCTTCTATTTGACTTTAAATCATTCGTACAATCCTATTTAGACCCACTCGCACGGTCAAGATTTGACCCATGCTGATGGTCATGCCCCATTTTATCCATGATTGCATACTGAATGAAAGAATGTGCATGGAGGAGAAAAGTTTCCCCCAAATCCTATAAATAGGCCCCTTTCCTTTTCGTTTTAAAAAATTTGAAATCCTCATTCCTCATTCACTTTCATCACACACTACACCTACATCTTGTGTATCCATAAAAAATGAATTAGGATTTTTTCATGTACTGAATTAACCTAGATTTCCCAAATACAATTTGAGTTTGGTTAATCCACATGCCTAATATGACTTCACCTAGTTGATACATGTGCTATGTTGCTTAAAATTGAAATTGAAATTGAAAAAAGGCATGAAAAGTTTTGTGTTATTTAAATTATTATATCAAGTTTAACTATTTCCATTTTATTTATGTTATATAATATTCTACTAAAGCCTATTTTTTGCAGTATATGTCTACATCAGGCCATCAGACCCTGGGACAAAGGGGGGGTCGTCAAATATAAATATCAAGTTCGATAAGAATTAGAGCATAATTGAAAATAATACAACTTTAACGATGAGGTCGTGAGAGTTAATGAAACTAATACTTGGTCCCGGATATGATAATTGGTGGAATGTGCTCATCAAGTTGAAGATGGCCATTTAGGGGGCCCTAGAGGTATTAAAATCTCAATATTTATATTAGATATTTCACTTTCATATAAGATTTTATTATATGTTTGTTTAATGTTAACTCACTAACTTACATTATATGTTTGTTGGATAGCAACAATCCAACTTTCCCCTGGAATCAAGGGATAATATCGGCCAGTATAGGCGAGAAATGGAGGACATGGAGGAAGAACATGCACGCTCACTATTTTGGGAAAGATCAAGAGTTCTTAATGCAATGTAGGGACTCCGTCCCGATGAAGGACCCAATCGCGTTAGCTAATCGGCAGAGGTTAATAAGTTTTGAGTCATTTGAGAGATAATTTTTCACCTGTCGCTCGACAAGGACTAACCGATTAAAGAAGGTGGACATAGACTACTCTGGGTGGACATTTTACACGGAGGTGGATTATAGGATGGTAAGTAAATTTTCTTAATTTGGACGCATTTTGTTTAATGGTCAAATCATAATTTTATCATTAATTTAATTAGTTCAAGATTCTGGGAGTAGCCCGAGGGGAAATCCATATAGGATCGACTCTTGATAAAGGCCCGGTTGAAAAAAGGCAAGACTACTAATCCACAGGTCGTTGAGATTATAGTAAGTTAAAATTTAAATTGAATTGTCAATTTCAATAATTTATTAATATTGTTTCAGGACTGGCTAAAGGTGGTGTGCAACATCTAGAGTGATGACGATAAGGAATCTATAAGTAAGAATGAACTAAGCCAAGTGATGGGCCAAAATAAGAAAGGTCGTAGTCGAGTTGTCAGCTCCTGGATAGGAAGGTCAAAGCTCCTGGGCATTGATTTCAGTAATAATGAGTTTCCTCCAAGTTCGATACGTATAAAGTAAATACAACTTGAAGTTGTAAAATATCCAACAAACTATGAACTACATATTCGAATTGGTCAAACATCCAGTCATAGATATGGGCAAGTGGAAGACAAAGATGAATGCTAAAGAAAAGGGTAAGGAGAAGGCTGGTTAGGGGACCACTACTCCATCCCCCTGACTGATGTCAAATAACTTGTTATCCCCATATGACAAATACTCTACCCCCCAAACCCACTATCTCAACTCCATTTGAGCTAATTGGGGATATTTATATCCATAACATACGATGAGGAAAACGAATTGCAAAAGGAGTGAGGAATCTGAGTGCCACTATGGGTACCATGGTGCACAATCATCCACTGCAGCCTTACGAATTCTGGGTCATGGTGATCAAAGTGTTATCGGGGAAAGCGGATGAGGTCTTGTGGTTGGATGAGCAAGCCAGTGTTCGACATTTCGACGATATGGTTGGTTCATATATCATTTGTTCAACATTTCTCCTCAATTCTTACTGAACTTTTGTAGCATTATACTTATGATGAAACTTATTTTGATGTAATTAAACTTGCATATTTGGTTTTGATGTAATTATCTTGAATTTTATGTAATTTTATTTGATTTGTGTAATTGTGTGTTGGGTTTGATTTAATTTTTATTGCATATCATATTGTTGTTGGTGTTGCTATTTTGTTTGAATAAAAATAGGTCATTTTTTTTAATTTTTTAATCAAGTTTTCTGCAGGGTATTAGTTACTACCCTTTAATTATATGTTTCATGGGTTATAGTTTTATCTCGACCCTTAACTGTAACAACAAATAGGGATTGTCATGGTCAAGGATAGTGATAGGACTATGACAAACTAGGTTTTTTCATAGTAAAATATCGTAACAGAACCGTAACAACACATATATTGTCACGGCCAAGGACCATGAGAAGACGTGTTATCATGGCCTTTAGTAATGATATTAGTTGGTCACCCCCTCAGTTTGACTGGTATTAAGGGTAAAAATGACCATGTCAATAGGGGTTGTCACGGCCCTTGACTGTAATATAGTGACTTGTCATGTGCATAATTATCATGGTCCTTGATATTGAAAATTTCCTTTTGTCACTATCAAGAACTGTGAGAAAACGACTATTTTAGTGTAACGGTAACCTATCAAATACATGGATATACGTTATTCATTTCCATCAATATTTATTAATTATACTATAAACTCGCCCTCATGGATCCTTTCATTATCTTGTAGTATTCCTTTTTGTTTCTTCCACAACCTCAAGATGGGGTACTATTAGTTTTACCGTCATGGATATAATCCTTTATCGAATCGTGTTCCTCTTTAAATATTTTGGAACTCCTTTTTTCCTCAAAATTTTACACAATTAGAGCATCCACTATTTATATTCAAGACGTGTAGGAAATCCTATCTTAAAATATCCATCTATTGAGATAGCTTAACCCAATCAACATAAACATCTCTTCTCTCATTGTTGGCTTCCACCTCCCTATGTGTACTTATAGACTAGTTTAGAAATCTATAACTCATACTTCGCAACCTAGTGGTAAACTTACTTCAAGGTGAAGAGCTCTCTTATATACATTACCTAAATTGTATACGGATGCTACCTAGTATCAAAACTTCTCTCATATATGATAGTACCATAAATCCATCGGCTCATTGGAACTACACACATTTATATTCCTTATTACTACACCTTTAAATCCCACATTACATAGCAATCAAATGTCTTATTTCCTCAGAGAATTCAATAATAGGAATAAATCTCTCTATCCTCAATTTCCACTGCAACATTACCACAATGTACGCAACACCTAAAACTCTAATGATTCCCTCAAAATTCAAACCCACTCCTATCTTGAAGTTGGTATAAAATGACATCCATATATTATTTATGCTTGTCAAAACCTTTGAACTATGGTTAACTAAATCAGTTATCTTCCTAGATATGGTGAAGACCCTGGCCCAACCACTTAGTCCATATTCAACCATTTACTCACAAATAGTCTTCATCATATTTACCCATTTACGCTCCATTACTCCTCGAGTCTCACCAACTCCCAAGTAGGAAGATAATGACATCAACATATGTGTCATTACGATAAAAGAGTACACAATTCTATGATAAGCTTTAAATGTATCAAATAAGACTCACTAGAAAATGGAATGGGCCAACACAAACCCTAAGGCTCTAATCTTATCTTTGATACTAATTATAACAACCTCAATTCTTCCACATATAAGTTGGTCAACCCTATACACAGAGAATAAGGAGCATCAAACAATTTATATTATTCTAATCATTATTGAATAATTGATAAGATACCATCTACAAAAATTAACGTTATATATAATGTGATAAAAAGGTAAATTAGAATACAACTAAATAACTTTACAAAATCATAATCCACTGTATAAAGTCTAAAAATGAAATTGCACAACAAATATAGTAAACAACTCTAGAACCCCTATGGGAACATAAGTTAATAACTGGAATATAAAAAGTCTAACTACAAAGGAAAGACAGTAAGAGGTAACCCTACACCGCCTTCTCTCATAATTGGATGATGTTAACTCTGCAATCAATCCTCTCAATCATGTACTTATAACTACCGAATATTTGAAAAAGGGTTTTAAGAAAAATAGTATGCCAAAGCCTCCATTTGCAAGAAATATCTAACTAATATTGAAACATTATTAAATACCACTTATTCACATCTCGTGTCGTCTCTTCCAGCACTCATTCCTAAGGTTTCTTACCTCATATGCTCCCATCCTACTCTAGGAATATCTAACAACATAAGTACTTAAGTTCCAATATTGATCATATAACCCATCTAACTCCCATCTCACATTATAATATAATACTTCCATCGATAATCGTATACTAAAGTTAATACTAGTTCGTAGTATCCCTATATCATATTATAACTAGATATGTTAACTCCCTTAATACGGACTAACTACATCCTACTTAGTATCCTGATAACCACTAGGCTAACTATGATACCACTCAATATCCCGGTGAATCAAATGCACCACAAGTATAGCCTCTAGGCTCTACCATAACCCTGTAATGTATCCCCTCATTGGCCTAAATACTATACTCCTTAATATATATGTAGGTTATTCCCATCAATGGGGTAACTACTATACTCATCAATCTCTAAGTAGGTTATTCCCATAATTAGCTAGCCACCATTATACACAATACAAATGAATATAAACTTATAATAGAACTAGATACCATATCTCTACTCAATGCTATAACACAATATCATAATCACTAATCATGGACTAAGTGTTATATGTATACGTATTACCCATATACTACACCATATCATATAAAGAAAGCATATCATAAAAATTGTCATAACACAATCCAACATCCTTGTATAAATATGTCCATCATCAGACCAACTATACATATAATCATAACACTAAGACAATAATTCTTTCGGGACCTCTCATGACACTATCGAGTCAATTTGTAGGATATACCACTCCCAATGGATTGAAACAAACACGCATAACAAGAGAAAACACTGTGTCGACACACCACCGTATAAGCACTTGCTAAGATTACATGAAAAGGCAAGCCTCCTATGTCTCTATCTCATGAGATGATTGTAAGAGAAAGATTTTATAGTTGTTCGTAGTTTAAATTATTTGGCATATTTCGTTACAAATCAAAAACTACATCCGCATATGCTTCCACGTTTGTTGAAGATATGTTAGTGACCGGGAATTATTTTCAAATTTCAAGAGAATAGAATCTTCACGAACAGAATATGGAGGCATACGATTTTGAGGTTTTGCTTATTTCTTAGTAAATTATATTTTGGGATGATTTTTTACTCGAGCAATTAAAAAAATAATTTTCAATATAATTTGTTTTAGCTTTAGTTTTTTGGAATGAGATTTCCATCTGTTCAGAAGAAGACCTGGTTCTCATTTGAACGAGGTTGAAATTTAGTTGGAACGAAGTTCTAATGTCGTTAGAATGAACTTGTAATGAGCTTCTAATTAGTGGTCTCTATTTGATAGAACCAACCTCATTGGAAGTTCGTTAGATGCTCGTTCAAATGAGATAATCCCTTCATTCCAAAGCGATTGGATCTCATTAAAACGAAACTATAGTTTTCATTCGAACGATGTCCAATCTTTGTTCAAATGAGTTCAGCGCCTAAAAAAATGTGTTTTTCTATATTAAAAAAAGGATTCTTTGGGTTTGTTTTACACAACTCTTTTGACAAAAATCAATTGCAAACCTGCCCCAAAAATTTTCTTCTTTTTGTTTAATGGAAACACTTTTATTTTCCAAATCATACATCCCTAAATATGATTTATTGAGTTTTGTCAAATTCAATTTCCATATGCTACATAATACCCTTTTAGAGTGGTTTCTACTATCGATTTGTGGAGTTGCGACTCTACGAATGATGAACAAAGGATTTCGCAATCCTAATACTGATTGGTGGTTACTAAGGGAAGAGCTTCCTATGAGTGGTGCTGGACTACATCACTTTTTATAAAAGATTTTATGACCCTGTTTATTATACTTGATGGATATCTAAGTATTCTATAAGTCATCGTGCTTATCAAACTCTTTTACAATGTTGAAATATAGGTTTTTTACAAAGGGATTTTTTTCTCAAGGCTTCTTATATTTGGTTCGGTTTGATTGTGTGGTTTGGAATATTTCACTTGGAATTTATCTTACATGCACACCTAATAATAATAAAGATAAAATTTGGTTAAAAAATTGGATCTTTGTGTGTGTAACCTAAGATACAAGTGATTCCATATAGCCCTGCATTTATATCAGGGCTAGTTACACTAATTTATTGTGTGATCTTCATTTTGGGATTATATGAATACTTTGTATAATAGGCTATCGATTATTGGTGGGACGAATTATATGTATTGTAAATCTCAAATGAGTTTGACTTTGAACGCGATTGACGAGCATGTGTGGCTTATTTTTGAAAGCGGTCAAACACAACCCACTGTGACTAATGGCGATGTCATAAGTCCTAAACCTGTCACCACTTGGATCGTTAATGAACATAAAGGGAGTAGTTTAAACTCCAATGCCTTGAGCACAATTTCTAATGAGGTTGAGGAACACCCAAAATTCATATTAGTTGAGAAATCCCTAAGGTCCCTCGACCGCAGAAAATACATATTAGAGAAGGAACCCCCAGGGTCCCCAATAGAAGAAATCCATATTAGATAAGGAACCCCCGGGTTTCCCTCAACAACAGAAATTCATATTGAGAAGTAACCCCTTCAGGGTCCCGATAGAAACTCATATTGAGAAGGAACCCCACCCACAGTTCCAGCAGAAAATCATATTGAGAAGGAACCCCCCTAGGGTTCCGGCAGAAAGTCATATTGAGAAAGAACCCCCTTAGGGTCCCGACAGAAACTTATATTGAGAAGGAACCCCCCAGGGTTCCGACAAAAAGTCATATTGAGAAGGAACCCCCCCAGGGTTTCGACAAAAAGTCATATTGAGAAGGAACCCCCTCAGGGTCCCAACAAAAACTCATATTGAGAAGGAACCCCACCCAGGGTTCGACAGAAAGTCATATTGAGAAGGAATGCCCCAGGGTTCCGATAGAAAGTCATATTGAGAAGGAACCCCCTCAGGGTCCTAGCAGAAATTCATATTGAGAAGGAACCCCACCTAGGGTTTCGACAGAAACTAATATTAAGAAGGAACCCCACCCAGGGTTCTGACAAAAATTCATATTGAGAAGGAACCCCCCAGGGTTCCAGCAGAAAGTCATATTGAGAAGGAACCCCCTCAGCATCCCAAAAAAAACTCATATTGAGAAGGAACCCCACCCAGGGTTCCGACAGAAAGTCATATTAAGAATGAACCCCCCAAGGTTTCGGTAGAAAGTTATATTGACAAGAACTGCCCCCCCCCCCCCCCCCAGGGTCCCGACATAAACTCATATTGATAAGGAACCCCACCCAAGGTTCCGAAAGAAAGTCATAATTGGAGAAGGAACCCCCAGGGTCCCTCAATAGCAGAAATTCATATTGGAGAAGGAACCCCCAGGGTCCCTCGACAGAAAAAAGTCATATTGGAGAAGGAACCCCCAGGGTCCCTTAGACAATGAAAATTCATAATTAGAAAAGGAACCCCCAGGGTCCCTCAACAACAAAAATTCATATTGGAGAAGGAACCCCAAGGGTTCCTCAACAATAGAAATTCATATTGAAGAAGGAACCCCCAAGGTCCCTCAAACCCCAGAAAGCATTTGGTCATAGAATCCTCAAGGTTCCTCTCCCTTAACTGTAAGAACACATTTGGGTGAAGGACCCTCAAGGTCCTCCCCCTCAGCTTCTAGAAAATAAGACATGATGAGGGAGTGGCTACCATGAACAACCCCTCATTGTGAAAAGTTATTCTTTAAAAGAACAAAAGTACTAACACTTACTTCCTTGTATAGGTAGCCTAGTTGAGCAGACAGGGCTCAAATAGCCCAGTTGGGATATCTTGGGAGTTTTGGCTTGGCGGCTGAGGAACAAGGTTTGTTGAGCAACCTCAACCACTTAGGACTTTAGAATTGAGAGAATACTAGTAGAAAGACCCTAGGGTCGCCCAGTCCTCATACACCTCACAGTCAGACACAACCGGGGTGAAAAGCCAAAGGGTTACTCAAAAGAAAAGAATTATTTATAAAATGATTTTAAAGGAGAGGGTCCTCTAGGACCCTCTCAAGAAAAATGATTTTAGAAGGGGGTCCTCACGACCCCCCTCAAGCTTACAAAGATTTTAGAGGAGGTGGTCCTTGAGACCCCCCTCAAGTTTACAAAGTTTGTACCAAAAGTTACCATTTAAAAAGATATTTACCAACCCATTAGGAGACATATTTACTTTTTGACTTTGGTTTATACCAGGTGGCACCTATCTAAGGGGACAGGCTGCCGCACACAGGTGGGGACAAGTGGTATACTGCAGACCTTGTCCCTCACTAACCCTTTAAGTTTTTATGGACAAAAGTGCCAAGTCATCCCTAGTGCCCAAGTATAAATAGGACCCCAAGTATAAATAGGACCCCTGGGCAAGGTTAAAAAAGAGAGAAAAACTCAATAGCACCTTTACATTGTCAAAATCACACAAAAACCTCCTATTATTCTCTCCCTTCTCTCTTTATAGTGCTAAGTGCCTTATTCTTTCAGTCCCCGCTAACAACCATCATTCTCAGGAGTTCCTCTTGAGAAAAGTTACTATTATTTTTGTTGAAGTTCATCTTCTTATAGGGAGGGATTTCCATCTTGAGCTTCATTTTTACCAAAAGGCTGCTTCAGAAGTTCTTAAGAACCTTGCAGACAGCGTCCATTGAAGTGAGTCACGCCTCACCCTTTCCAGTTATTCATAGACCCCAGTTTCACTAGCCTCCTACAATTTTCATCGAATTATGATGTGTATCACGTCTAAGGAGGCGTGGGATACTTTCCATCTCACTTACAAAGGTACCAACACTCTCAAATGTTCAAAGCTTCAAAATCTCACCACATAATTAGAGACTATTACTACACTAGAGACTGAATATTTTGATGAGTTTTATGCACATTTATCTAATATTGTCAATTCTAGTTTTAATTTGAGTTAGAGAATTCTTGAAATAAGAGTTGTGAGAAAGGTTTTGAGATCTATATCATCTAATTTAATCCCTAAAGTCACGGTTTTAAATTCGTTAAGAATTTTAAATACTCTTAGGTTAGAAGAACTCATAGGAGTCCTTCAAATATACAGAATCAATATGTTTCCAAAATATGAAAATAAAAAGGAAATAGGGATTTGTTTCAAAGCCCAATCTAAAAAGGAAAAGGTTTTTGATTCTAAGATTGAGTTTCATTTTCATCTTGATGACCCCACCTTGTTTGCAAAAAAAATTCTCAAATTTAACAAATAAAACTCTTCCAAAGAAAATAGTAGTTTTGAGAAAAGTAAAAATATTAATGAGGGCAAGAATGTTTGTGAGAATGATTAAGTGAGATGTTTTCACTGAGAGGGAAAGGAACATAAATCCCACGAGTATGCCATTCGACTAAAGAGACAAGGTAAAGGCAAAGAAACATGTAAAGCCACTCTTAGGAATAGTCACATCGAGTCGGTAGATTCGGAGGATGAAGCACCGAATGAAAATAATTTATCTGCATTCATGGCCAGTCACGTCAGTACTTTGAGTTCATCTCATGCTGGTGAGGATTTTTTAAATGTGGTAGCCTCGAAACTTTGTCAAAACAATATAGAGAGTGAGAGTGACGTGGAGAATTTGAGTGAAGGAGAAGATGGACTTCAACAAGCCTACCACGAACTCTACAAATATTATTTGCTAACCACAAATAAAAATAGAAGTTTGACTCTTAGGTTATTTGATTTAGATAAGGAGATAAAATCTTCGAAAAAGTGTGATGCATCGGTGAGTCAACTAAAGAAGTTGAAAATTTCTTTGGGTGAGCAATTGATTATAGTTATTAGAGTAAAGATCAATTTGACCAACATAGTGGCTAGTTTTATAAGAGATCTTCGAGATTCTTTGGAGACTTGTGAGAAACTAAAATTCCTTGTATCCCAACTCGAGAAAAATATCAAACACTTTCAGGATGTCAAGGTCACTTTAGAGGACACATCTAAGAAGGTTGGAAATATGTTACTCGATTTCGTGTTAACTTCCAATGAAAGACAATGAATAGGTTACAATGGTGCATCCACTTCTAATCGCGCACCCGATCCAGTTCATGAGTTTGTAATGGATCCTTATGGGCCTTGACCTAACCCACCAAGAAGAGCGCGTCCTAGGCATTTTGATAAAGGTAAACCCAAACCTATTTATGTTTGTTCCCATTGCAAACAAAAAGGTCACGTTAAGGAGTTTTGTTTTAAGCTATGGAGAGTTTCACACCGTTGTGTTCCCCAATAAGTTCGTACACGAGTTCACAAGCATGATCCCGCACGCGCTCCCACATATGGTCCTTCACATCGTCTCGCATATGACAATAGATATTTCAAGAGTTTTTCGAGATCAAGTTGAATTTTTAGTCAAAACTTCTCAAAGTTTGATCTTGGAATTTCAAAGGATGTCGATTCCTTTTGAGAACTCCTCTCGGACTAATGATTAAGGTTACGACTTTATCTAGTATATGATGATTATAATGTTTATATCTTTTGTCCTTAATGCTATATTGTATTTCTATGATTTTATTTTTAAAAAAATCTTGAAAAATCCAAAAAGATTTTCGATTTCTAAGAAAGATCTTGAAAATTCAAAATGATTTTCATGTCAATAATTTTTTTGAAAAAATTAAAAGATTTTTGTATTCTATTTTTTCACCATATATGGATGTACATTTAAGATATTCAGATCATCCCTACATTCCATCCATACATGTGATTTTTTCATGGTGTTTTGATACATGGTTTTGTTTCTTTAGTTTGCTTAATAATTATCGTTGCTCATTGATGATTATTTTATACATGCTAGACTTTTTATCACCTTTATTGGATGCATGCATCGATTTTTTTTTAACATTACACTTGCTTATCATATGTCGAATACGGTGTTCTCATCTCAATAGTGTTCAATAACTAAATAAATGCAATATAGATAAGATTTTCTTATAAGAACCATTGCCCGAATTTCGTTTCTTGAATATTTTATTCTATGTTAGGCAACGAAAAAGGGCTATGAAAGAGTAAATTCTCTTTGATTTAAAAGCCACCGTTTGCAAAAAGTGCATAAAAGATTAACGACAAGAAAAAATAGAAGTTTCATGGCCAATTTTCATTTCATTAATGCTTCACTACATATGAGCATTATAAGATCTTCAAAATTTTAAGAGTGAATTCTGATATATGTGATATTTTAAGGGTGTTATAAAGTTGAAGATCAATGGATTTGCACAATGGACTCTCTTGAAAATCATTAAATAGTTGGGTATTATTGTTTTAAAAAGCATTTGAATTCATGTCATGTTGCATAAGTCGAGACAATTTCATTTTGTTCAATATTATTACACTAAAGGTTAAAATTAAGTTCTTTTTTTAAAAGTATCT
This sequence comes from Sambucus nigra, assembly GCA_949130495.1. Classification (NCBI taxonomy): domain Eukaryota; kingdom Viridiplantae; phylum Streptophyta; class Magnoliopsida; order Dipsacales; family Adoxaceae; genus Sambucus; species Sambucus nigra. The sequence goes on along the minus strand of OX422220.1, from coordinate 393,496,393 downwards.
CACTAACTTCATGCGCCTATGTTATAATTGCCTATATTGATTTTCCTATGGAAAATGTTCACACAATTACATTCCTCTTTCACGATTTGGATATTTTTGTGCTATTTCATGGTGTTATGTATTTTGTACCATTATTTATCTTTTGTATATATACTCTTTATACTTGAAAGATATGAAAATTTTCAAAAATATTTGGTATGCTTATTTGAAATCCCATCGCATGTGCATAATTTATTATCTTTATGATGTTATTTCATTTCAATTCAAGTGCTAATATTTTATGCTTAGATTCTTACCCTTTGTCTATTACAAAAAAAAGGTGGAAAAAAATTGAGAGGAAGTTTTTATTTCACTATAAACACTCTTACACGTCACGGTATTCTTTTGTTTTATGCGTGTAGGTCTCTTTCATTTTGATGATGATTTCATGAACTACACAAGATAATGAATTTCAATTGAAGACAAAGCCTCGAATGTCATTTCTTTTTTGTTTTGGGAGGGCATTAGTAGAACATTTTCTTAGGGTTTTAATTTGGTTTCTGTTCACTACACCAAAAAGGCTAAATTATCACCTTTGAGTCGGCTAGCCTTGTCACGGTCATTGACCGTGACAAAATAATGGACATTTTTTATGACGGGCAATGACCGTGACAAGACGTTGTCATCGTCGTTGGCCATGACAAGGCCATGACAAGGGCAATTTTTATGGACTTGTCACGATCAATGACCGTAACAACTTTAGAAAGTTATCACGGTCAGAGACTTCGACAAGTCCGTGAAAACTCTTTTAACTAAAAACCTTAATCCCTTTTTTCCCATCGTTTTCATTTCCCACCATTTCTCTCTCCCTCTGCACGACGGTTCTCTTTCTCTCTCTCTACGTTTCAGGTCAGTTTTTTTTCATTCTCTCTTTCCTTTGTATATATGTGCGTGTGCGTGTGTGTATGTATGTGTATACATGTATATGTGCATGTGTGTGTGTGTAGGACTTCGTGTGTATGTGTAGGTGGGTGTGTAGTGGGGGGGGGGGGAAGGAGGGCAGTGGGGTTAGGGATAGGGGTGTGTGTGTAGGTGTGGGGGGGGGGGGCAGTGTGTGTAGGGTGTGTGAGTGTGTGTGTATGTGTGTGATATTGAATTTGAATTTGAATTAGACGATTCGATGTGCGACGGCCTTATAACATGAATTACATTTGTATAGATATTGAATTGAACGAAATTGAAATTGAAATTTAATTTCAATTGAATTGAATTGGTATAAATTGAAATTGAATTTGAATTGGTATTGATATTATTGTAACTTGGTATAAATTGGTTATAAATTGAAATTGAAATTGAATTGGTATTGATATTGGTATAAATTGGTATAAATGAGTATAAATTGGTATAAGTTTTAGTTCTTATGCGTACTTTAAATTAAATGAAACATACTATAAATTACATAATCAAATGAATTTCTCGAATTATGATAAGACATAATTAAATGAATCATACTTTAAATTACATATAGTGCACATAGATACTAGCCACGCATTCAATGGTCTTTAGACTGATTTGAGAGTCATTACCCCTATAATGAGATCTCTCGAATTTTTTCATTTTTATAGTTTGGGACTACATAGTTTATGTATAATAATATTCTTAGTGGCTTAAACTTGTTACTTTTGGGGGAAGTTATGTAGTCGTATCTTAATATTCTCTGGAAACATACTAGATGATGCGATGTTAAGTGTTCTTTCAATTGAAAAATTGAAATAACACTCACACTTGCAAATCCATGTCGTGTACTTGCAAAACTATGGGTTTACGATGCCAAATTTTTCTCAAATTGGAATAATATGCATGAGTTGTTAAGTATATTATAGAAATATGTAGTCTTGAATGGGATAGGACCACTCACCCTTTATAGGAGATAGATGTAATAGGAATTAGTATTATAAATAGGAATTAATTCAAACTCCATATACATTTTTGTACTAATAATAACAATTTTTACTAAAAAATTCTTCATCCTAGCGCGGTAGCGGACGCAACGAGGGTTCCTCGGCCACTATGCCCCCAAAATGCAGGAAATTGGTGTCCGTCGTTGAGAATACGACGACATTTGTTACTAGATCGCTAGCGTTGCTGAAGGAGATCATGGGCCCGGGGTACACTAATTGGAGGGGCGTGCCTAATAACCTCAAGATTAGCATCTGAGGGAATTACATGTAGTGCATTTATATATATATTTGTATTTATAAGCAACTAACACTTACTTTTTTTTCGTTGGTATTTATTTAACAGGAATAATTCAGCCTGTCCCCGCATGTCTGCGATGCCACATTGGAACAATTGAGGGATCAATATAAGACGTGGAAGAATATACGAGCACGGTACTTTGGGAAGACTTTGGAGTTCATTATAAGTGTACTTGACACCGTCCCCCTGAAGGAGCCAATCTCATTGGCACAGTGGCAAACGTTTGTCAACAATGAGATCGATGAGCAAAAATTGGCACATCGCCACTTAGGGAGGGAGAACCTGGCGAAAATGTTGTACGTGCACTACTCCGGGTAGACATCTTACTCCGAGGTGAAGCACAGGACGGTGAGTTTTTATTTTTCTTTAATTTTATTTTATGTTATTCTAATTTAGAATTAGTTTGCATTACTTACTAATTTTGCATTATTTTATTTCAGGAAATAGGCAGTGGCCCGGGGGTAGGCGACAATATCTCGACGCCTATGTGGAAATTTGAATAAAGAAGGGCAAGGACAAGAAGGTGGCCCCGAGCATCGTAGACACGATTATAAGTTATAAATGTTTAATTTTTTTAATTACATTATAATTTTTTTTATTTACTTAATTAACTAATCATGTACTTTTTATCGTTTCAAAAAAAGATTCGAGAAGTGCATGAGTTGCAGTCTGATGCCGACAAAGCATTTTTTGCTACAGACACACTCAACCAAGTGCCCGGGATGGATTGCAAAGGGAGGAGTAGGGGTGAGCTCCCGAGTGGGGAAGTAGGGGATCATCGGAATGGAGACGAGAAACATCGGGTTGGAACATAAGGTGGACACCCATGAGATAAGCTATCAAGGTTTGAGGCGACGGTCTTAGATATGTACGCCTTCATGAATCATCAGTTGGGCAAAGGGAAGGAAAAGGAGAAGGATAAGGGTAAGGAGAAGGAGAAGGAGGTAGATATAGATGAGGATGTCACTGCTTCATCTCCGATACGCACAGACTCGCCGCCATATGATCCATTTCCCATCTTGACTCTTGTCGAGCGGCCTATGTCAATAATCGGTTAGTAGAGCGTGTTTCTACTCGACATATATCATGGGGAGAGGATATTGAGGGGGTTGAGGGATATGTCCTTCCTCCTGGGTATACTGATTCATGGACGTCCCCTCAAAAAAATTGAGGCAAGGATGCTCGTCACGCATGTGGTGATCGAGAAGGAGAACTCACCTCTGTGGTTGCACCAACAATGTAGTGTTCAACAAATTGATGGGGTTGTCAATGGATATATCGTGTGGCCTTTCTTCCTCCTCCAACCTGCTCAAGACCTTGTGCCATGACATTATTTCTATCTTTTTTATTTGGATATTACATATAGTATTTCTATTTTATTTGGATATGGATTATATATTCCATGATTTGGTATATGTTGATTTGGTACATTATTTATATTTTATTTGGATATATACTGTTTGGACATGTATAATTTTGCTATAACAGGTACAAATATTCTGATGGGCAGTGGCACTGGCCATACTGCCCAACAGTTTGTTTTATATTCTACCCAGAATTGTCATAGTTAAAAACCATGACAAGTCCTTGACAAAGAAACTTGTCACGGTCTTTGACCGTGATAATTTTTTTTTGCTTTGCCGCGGGCTTGTCACGGTCTTTGACCATGACAAAACTTATCAAGGTCAAAGACCGTGACAGGACCGTGACAAGTCTAATAAACTTTTCATGGTCTTTGACCGTGTTAAGTCCGTGACAAAGGGAGTTGTCACTCCCAGACTTGTCATGATTTTAGACATTGATAAGTCGACTGTTTTGGTGTAGTGGTTTTTGTTTTTGTACCAGAATAGATCAAGGGGAAGATTTATAAGATCAAGATTTTATAATTTCTCATAGTTTAGATTATTTAATATAAACATTATAAAGCAAACACTACATTTGCATATGCTTCCATGTTCATTAAAGACATGTTAGTGACAGAGCATTGTTTCCAAATTTCAAGCTATTAGAATCGTCACAAGCTCGATTATATTTGGGGATGACGTTTTACTCGAGGAATTTTAAAAAATAATTTTCAATTTTTTATTCATTTTATTTCATTAGAATGAGATTGCCATCTCATCAGAACGAGACCTTGTTCTCATTCGAATGAGGTTAAAATTTTGTTGGAATGAAATGCTAATGCCATTATAACGAACATTTAACGATCTTCCAACGAGTGATCTTTGTTTGGCAGAACCAAACTCATTAGAAGTCCATTGGATGCTCGTTCAAATGAGATAAGCCTTCCGTTAGAACGAGATTTGACCTCGTTAGAACGAAACTATGTTTTTCATTTGAACAAAATCCAATTTTAATTCAAATGAGTTTGTCGTCTCAAAAAATGTGTTTTCTATCAAAATGATTCTCTTGGCTTATTTTACACAACTCTTTTAGTGAAAATAAATTGCAATACCTAAACAAAAAAAAAATATTTTTGTTTCATAGAAACACTTTTGTTTACCAAATCATACATCCCTAAATTTGATTTGTTTAGTTTTATCAAACCCAATTTTCGTACGCCCCGTAGACTATTCCTTATTGCTGATTTGTGGAGTTATGAATTTACAGCTAATCAAAAAAGAATTTTGTAATCCTGAGGCTGATCGGCGGATACCGAGGGAAGAGTTAGTTCTTGTGAGCCGTGCTATAATGCATCACTTTCTGTCAATTATTTGAAGACTTTGTTCATTATTCTTCATGGAGCTCTAAGTAATCTGTAAATTATCGAGTCTATCAAACTCTTTTACAATGTTGAAATACAGGTTTTGCTCGAAAGGGATTTTTCCTCAAATCTTCTTCTATTTGGTTTGGTTTGATTATGTGGTTTGGAATATTTAATTTGGTATTTATCTTGCATTCACACCTAATTATAATCAAGATTAAAATTTTATTAAAAATTGAATATTTGTGTGTGTAACCTAAGAAACAAGTGATTCGATATAGCCCTGAATTTTCAACGGTTGACCCACATTACGTAGGATCAAGATATAAACCTCTATGTAACCTTCATCATCCAGTGGAATAAAACATAGTCTTATGAAACAATTCCAATAAATCCTTACTGTAAGGACATAATTTTATAAATGTCCGGGGTAGAATCTAAAAATGTTTTGTCTTCCCTTGATCACAGTTTGTATGTCTAATACTTCTACATTCGGCAAATCACTTCAAGCTATCACATGACGACTTCTATCCAAATTCTAGGAATCAAGCATTTAACATCTCCATCAAGTGTTCCACATCTGCCTCAACGACTTCACGTTCCACGAATTTATGGATTTTATGTAAGTGGTATGCTAGAGAAGTCAAAACAATGAAAGAAAGACAAAATATGAAAGTTCAAAGGAATTTTGGTAATTTTACCGCCATAGTTCGTAGGTCTGGTCAACTGGAAATTTGAAGCGCTCGACATCACGAAGATTCTTAAAGAAACGACACCTCAATCCGAGGCACGGTGAAGGAGTTATGACCTTTTGAAGATGGAGAAAATCCCATAGAAGAATGTTCATTTCTTTTAACCCCAAACCAGCGAGGTACCGCAAACCACATAGTGAACCGGTTCGGGGTACACGCACAACAAAAGTCCCACCGACTCAAAAATCTTTTGGTTTTCCTATAAAAGCCAACTTTGGGGGAGTTATTTTTTAAGACTTGGAGAGATGTTTTTGAGAGTTCTATTAGCTCAAGTCTTCATATTTTTGAGTCCCAAAAACCCATGTTTTGATTCACACTTCATTCCAATATTTTTGTGAATCTTTAAACCTTCAAGACGAATGTTTTTACTCATTTAGAGTAACTTGTGGAGAAGTCATCTCTTCTTCATTGCTGCCCATCTGGAGTTCTTGCGGGAGATTCCAGCCAAGACATCGAAATCGACACCTGAGGGTATTTCGTATGTCGCTCTTATTTTTATTGTAATCCGTGTAACCGTTTTTACAAATTATAGTGAAAATAAAAAGGGTTTTCCCTTTGGGGGGATTTTTTCTCATTTGTGTGGTTTGTGTGTGATTAAGTATTCTTGCATGATGATACTATTTCCAATCACATCTAGATGTATGTTTTAGGATTTAATTGAAAAATTGAGATTTCATTAAAATAATTTCCTTATTTGAACACACGCACACTCTTCACTTACCCTAGTATATCCACACATAACTTACAGAGCATATAACATGTATAAGTTTACAGTATATAACCATAATTGTATCAATTGGGATAGACATCCCCTGATATTACTCCGTTCTAAATAATTATCCTCCATATACCTATGTAGGACCATAAATCTTATATCCAATACAAAACCTTCTTGAAGTTCCCTAGGTCATCACCTTAAATCCCAAATCCAAAACCCTCAAAATTAAAATTTTAGTAGCCAATGAACCAGATCAGATCACTTGTCCTCGACCTAACTTGATTAATCGACCCCTCATAAGACCTTAAAATGACATAGTTTTATTAATTCGAGACCCAAACTTAATTTCTTTGATTTTCTTCACCATAAATCGTAATATATGGTTTTCCTAGCCTATAGTCACTCCCAAAAGATTCTATTATGTCTTTTAAGTAATTTTAATCATGCTCTAACAATATATATCCATGAACAAGATTAATCTAACATCAACAAGGCATACTACTTAATATAGTTAGGTTCTTGATAAATTTGAATTTTAATCATTAAATTAGAAGATTTTAGCACTTAATCGAAGCATGTGAATTAACAAATCATCATATTCCTCCAATAAATTTATAGATCTAAATCGTAATCAATGCGTAAAACTAGTTCTTCATTAATTATAGCATGATTCAACCATAGATTAGATTGACCTAGCTGTAGATCATAATAAAGAAATATTAATAAAATATAAATAGTAGGTGTCTCTTTCTTGGAAACATGGTGATAAATCTCCATTATTAGTGATTCTTTTGTCCAATACTCCTCTTCTACATCTAGGGGTTTTGGTCCTCTACAATGTTATGATAATTAAATGACTTAACAACCATAATTGGTCTTTAATTTTGTAGTTTTGTTATGGGCCAAACTTGAATCCCCTTAATAATCCCAAAATAATAATATCTTTCTTAGCTCAAAGGACCCGAACCTAACCATAGGGGGCAAGTTATTATGTTTCCAACACTATTTTAAGCCACTAGACTCCTCTTATGACTAGTTTAACGATACACATCCTAAAATAAAAGAAAAAAACTTCATAAATTTAATATATCCATAAACATAAACACGTACTTAATCAAGTTAAATTCTCAATTATTTAATTATTTAAAGACATGGAGCGCTACATTCAACATCTTAATGCCTTAATTCATAATTAACCATGCTGGTTGGGCAATCATTGTGTGAGTATGACATTTATTATTTAATAAAGGATTATAAAAGCTTATTTAAAAGATGAATCATATTTCTGGGAATGCCTTATAGTAGAAATTCGATTGATCTGGGTTCGGCTCAATCACAAAAAATTATAATTCCGAATCTAGTATCATTGAACAGTTTATAACCTAGATATGAAATTTACATCTTATTAGTTAAACTACGTGTACAATATTATTAGTTTATCTTAACAATGAAAACCCATCTGATGGTTAAAAAACTTGTTTGATAGTTCTAGGAAGATTGTTTGAACATGAACAGGTGTGAGATTCGAGTCTAAGTTATTTACAAAAAAGACTTGCATAATCTCACAATTTTCAAAGGGTGTATAGACTCTTTATCCCGAGGGATATGAGGATTGAAATATTCACATAAATACTTTTCTAATTTTCTATGGGTGAGATTTAATTTATCTGGTCAATAATATATATTGGCCAGGAATCATTGGGTGAATATCATGAGATCATATTCCCAAGGAATCCGCATCCAGTGGATTTTCTGGATCGGATACCTCCATACTAAACATATAAAATCCGATTTTACTAGTAAATCTAAATGGTGGATATTATGATTTGGTATAGTATCAAATAACTTAAGTTTGAGATCAATGAATAAATAAAACATTGGTGAAAATCAACTCGCGACAAATTGAATTTTACTAAGCATGTATTAAATACTTAACAAGGGTAATCATATTATGTGCTATCTGACTTTGCAAACAAGGCCTCTCTATTCGAGTAATTTTGAGATAATTAAATAAAAGTTCAATGGTAATTATTTAATGAAATTAATCATAAATAAATAGAAAATGAAAAAAAATTATGGAGGCTAATTTTGAATTTCCATATTCCCATTTGAAATATAATTTAATTATTTGCATTGGGTCTCTAGTATAGTCCATATATGAAGAAGTAATTTCATAATTATGTGCAAACATTAATTATACCAAATCCTAATTTACTTATTTACCTTAGGTCCCAAAGATAGTCCATATACCAAGAAGAAATCCCATAATTCTTTAGAAACATTAATTATACGAAACCCTCTTCATGTACTTATATGTATAGGCCTAGAGAAGACTTTTTGGTTGCATTAAATTATTATGAGGGTTAAATTGGATACGATAAAACAATATTAACATTTGTTTGAGGGGGTGAGGGAGAGAAACTATTTTTATCTTATTTCACCTAGTTTTTTTCTCGAAGAGTAGCCACACACATATCTTGCTTTGGGTGGATTATGTACGATAAGATCAAAGGTGTTTTGCTCATCTATGGAAGGATTGACGATTGTGAAAACATTATCTTCCTCATCTTTTATCTCCTATATTGGATCACCTATAATATCTATAAATGTATGGTGATCTAAACTCTAGATCTAATTTGTGTTGTTTTGCTTTTTGAAATATGTTGAATCAAAGATCCTTGGGCAAAAAATTTTGATATCAATCCCAATAGAAAAACCTTAAGTGTATGGGAGACTAAACGATAAAAAAGTCAAGGCTCAACAACAAAGTTCTTCTTCCTCTTTGTTATAATTAATCATAAGAAAATATATGATCAAATGAAACTAATGGAAGATGAGAAAGAATAATAATATGGACTTGGTGTTTCTATCTTTCTTTTATAGTAAAAGAATCTCTCAAAGTTTGTGAGTGAATAAACAAGATTCACTCAATTCGTTCACAGTTATAATTACTATAAAATGGACATATATAGGAAAACTAATTCAATGGAAATCCCTTTAATGTGAAGGGAGGTCACTTCTATATACCTACAAGGCATATGAGAGTGGGTAGAAGGATATAAAGATAAATATAGGGCCAATATGCCTCAAAATTGAGGGGGGGGGGGGGGGGGGTTGCACGACTTCCTATGTAATTTACCTAATTCTTCCATAAAGATATGCACCCCGAGACCTTCGTTGGGGACTTGTGAGAAGATTGTTAGAGTAAGGTATAATGAAAAGGTTGAGGAGACATACGAAAAATCAAACCAGGAAAATTGTTCAAACAATGGCTTGTGAGCAACATATTCGTTGGAACGAGAAAGGTCGTGAAATTTGGCAAAGATTTTTTCCAAAGGATGATTAGAGGTTTGTCGATAGTGATCTCTATTATCTTTAGCAAAGATGCACCACTTTGTAATATGACATAGATTTGGAAAATACATTTGATATATATAATATATGACATGTGATAAAGACAAATGTCTTAAACACACACAAATGCAGACTCGATTTTTAAAATAATTTGATCTTAGTTTCATCCCAACCAAGGTGGGTACTAGGTATTTACACCCCTTGCCTTCGTCCTAAGAGTAATGAATGTGAATTCGGACGACGATGAAACGAGTTAAATTCTTAAACTTATTTTCAAAATAGAAAGCAAGATCTTAGTCCAATATAGTGGACTAAACATTATATGGTCGACTATATCACTGTAAGTTAGACTGACTCTTATTAAGACAACATTCCTTCAGGGACGGACCTAGGTGGTCCCGAAGGTGGGCGACCGGCCACCTAAATTTTTCGAGAAAAAAATTCGGGTATAGGCTATTTTTTTTTATTTTTTGGACCGTTGTGTAATGTTTCATAGTAGAAGGCAGTTAATATTGGGGCACAAATACAAATACCCGTTCTGCTATACACGCATTATGTAAAACATTTTAAACATAAACCTAAACCTAAACTAGATTCTCACAACAACCGCTCTCTCCCTCTTTCCTCCTTCCCCCTCCTCACCTTCTCCCCTCCCTCCTCCTCTCCTCTCCATCGCAATCCAGGAGGAGCCCTCTCTCCGCTCGCAAGCTAGCAAAAGTAAGGAAGCAACAAACAAACCACCGATCCTGTCGTTGTCTCCTCCTCTCTGCCTCAAACCAGTGGCACCCCTATCTCTCTCTCTCTTCTCGACTGAACTTGTCTGAACCCAACCCAACTTCCAAGCAGGGCAAGTTGTAAGTTTCACTTTTTAATTATCTTCTTTGTGTTTTTTTTTCAATTCTATATTCAAATCAGAGCAGATGTTTTTTTGCAGTGGGGGATTGTTGGAACAGCTTTCAAAGCTATCAGGTTTGCAAAACCTTGAAAATGGTAAAGACTTAATACCTTTTCCTTTAAAAGACAACAGGTGCCCAACGCTTCCTGTTGGTTTGTCCCACATCGGTGGGTTATAAATTTTGGATAGAGTTAATATACTTTTTTTTTAGATTAAGGGTTCAGCCCTTTGGGCATTCAATGTTTTGTGGGTATGTGGGGCAGTCTCAATGGGCCAAGTCACACACGCGCGCACGCTCCGCCGCCGCCATTCGTCCGGTGAGGCCCGTTCTCGTGTCCGGGTCTTGGATCTTGGGCTTGGGCTCATTAAGAATTAATTTTTTGGACAAATACATAATTGTTTTTTCGGCTTTAAAAATTATTTTTTTTAACGTTTTTAATTCCGAAAAAATAAAACGTGTTTTATTCTGAGTTGATTTCTTCAACTGAGTTGCCCACTACTTTCCAGATTTTTCTCTCCACGTTTGTTTACCAACGTCTCTTTTGTTGCCCCATAAAAGAGGTTGTAGCGTCCGTTTTTTTTAACACACATTTAACTCCCACAAAAATTCTGCAAACAGTTCTCATCTTCCAACCTGCGAAATTTTTTTTACAGAAATAATTATTCATCCACTGAATAATTATAACGACACAGAAATATATAATCTTTCCCAGATTATTTATATTTATCATGATTGAGCAGTATATATATTTTAGAATGGGTGTTTGTTGAGCGAATCAGATTCGTGCTGCTGATTCGTATTATTTTCGAGGTTGTTTTATCCTAGGAGTGACGGGGATATACACTGTCAGCACAAATTGGAGGCAGAGCCGCGAAATACCTTAAAGATAGCGACATTGTCCGCGACTCAACCATATTTCTGGACTGTTCAGTTTCGGGTTTCTTATATTTTTTCGCCTTCTATTTATCAGCTCCTAAATTGAGTAATTTCGTTCCCTACTTTAATTCTGCATTTATTTAAATTGCTGCAACAACAGAATCAACATTTTTCAACAACTCCAAATGACTTTATTTGATTCCAACACTATAAATACTTCACCAAACAATATTTTTACACGCACAAGAGTTCAATAACTATATCAACACTTTTATTAACAATTCATTGAGAATTCCAAAGAACAAAAGAAGAAAATAATACTACAAAATTTTCATTATTTGAGTCATTAACTTTTCGATAAAATAATTGATACAACCAAAAGATTCTCATAGTGAAATAATACTTTATTGCACTTTCTTGTTACGGTGTTACGTCACATCCGACAATTCCACAGTGCAGGCAGTCAAGAAAGGAGGTAGTGATCTTGAGTGTGCTCGTGTCTGCTTGAGCAAGAAAGGATGTAGATCCTTTGTTAGTTTTGGTTTCAATGAGTGACAATTCCTTGCAAGGTTTCGACTGTATCTAAGTGAACCAAACATAGCAAAGTTCACGTGTCCCGTCTCGAATGTGGGTGTCGACAAAGACCGAACCACGTAAATATCTCGATTCGCAAAGTCTCACAAACTTACTCTCTATTATCTTTCTTGTTATTCATTTAATTGCTTAGACATATATCACCTCTCTATATTTCAAGCAATACAATTTCATTTTAATTTTAATTTTATGAAATATCATTTTATCCCCTTCGTATTGTGCTTGTTTCTCATAATTATAATAAGATAACATCACGTGGAAAAATAAGTGTAGTATTAGTGTATTAATGTATATTACTTTTGCTTCTAATTAAGAATTGTCAGCTGGAAAATAATATTTTAGGTAAAGTTTTTAATCTTAAATTTAACAGTGACTTGAAAAAAATAAGATATGTAACATGATTTAAATCAAGGGAGTTTCCCAATTTTACTCTTTCACTAATAATATTTTGACTCTAGTTTACTTGAATATTTTTGCAGCACTAAGGTCACTTATCTTTAAATGTATACATTATATATTAGGGATAAAAAAAATCTAACATGTGTATATTACAAAAATTATGTATTCATTATAAAATTTCACGTATAACTTATAAATATTTACGTATAGATTACAACATTTCACAAATACTAACACTTAAAAAACAAAATATACAATACACACAAGGACTGGACTAAAAAACATTATATATAAAAAAAATTATTCAGTAGGGGGTAAATTAATTAAAAAAAAACATTAAATAGTGAAGTATATGTTGTAATATGCATGTTATATATAGCATCTTATAAAAAATTCAAAATATAACTCTTAGTTATTAAAAAGAAAAAGTTGAAAGAAAAAGATACACTTTCTGATTTAACATAGCGCCTGATGAAATTTAATATTTGAGGCAAATAGAATATTTTAATTTACTTTTTTTATAATGATGCAAGTGTGCATTATGTTTGGTATACAGGCAATTAAGCCCCATATTGAAAGGGCCTATATATATAATATAATACATTACAAGCGGGCACCGACACACAAGTATTGGAAGTCTCATCCCACTATCGGCGGTGAGTCAGCTGAGGTATAAAAGATAAATTCTTTCCCATGTAGGTCAAATTGATGTGATATGTTCATTTTGTATACAGGAACGGTACAGAAAATTCTATGAATAATGAGTGCTTCTAGATTTTGTTTCTTTTTTAAAAATAAAAATTTTGTATTTTTAATAAAAATTATTTTGGGCCGCATTTGAGGGTATAAATGATTCATATTATCGTGATTGGTTAGTGCTGGTGGTGCATAATTCCATCATCATTTCGATTAAATTAGTGGAGCTAACGCGGACTCACGTCATTTAATAAGTTTTTTTTACAAATGGCTTTTATTGAAATTACAAAATTTTAATAAAAATCTTTGTAAAATGTTGAATTGTTTTTTTTCTTTTTAAAACAGTTAAAAACATTTTAAAAAACAGTTTTATTGAAAAATAGATTTTTTTTATAATAAAAACTAAAATTTTGTATTTTCAATAAAAACTTCTTTTTAAATTTTTTTTTTTTAATAAAAGTATGAAAAATTATTTTTTAAACTTTGGCGTGGACTCACATTCTCGTGATTGGTTAGTGCCGCTGGCGCAGACCCACGTCAATCAGAATATTTTTTTTTTAAAAATGACTTTTATTTTCAATAAAAGTCATTTTAAAAAAATAGTAAAATAATTTTTTTTGTTTTTAAAACAGTTATAAAAAGTTAAAACACTTTAAAAAAAATAATTAGAAAAACTGTTTTTATTAAAAGTACAATTTTTTATTTTTTATTTTCAAAAAAATACCATTTAGACCAATAGTTGTGTGCCAAGTCACTATGACTCACATTGTGAGTCCTAAATTGAGAGTCGATCTAGATTTTTCCATGAATAATATATTGATGGACAATGCTGATAAATTTTTAAATTTTTTAAAATTTTTTGATAATGATAAAAATTAAAAACATTCTTTTTAATAAGCTCACGTGTGCTATAATTAATAATGTAGATATAATTATAATAATGAAATACAGTTACAATTGTAACACTATCTATATTAATTAGTATAATTGTATTATATTATTAAGTTTTGGGCTTATTGTTAATTAATTAAAAAGTTTATGAATTTAAGATATCCATAAGATTATCGCTTGAACTGATTATATATAGATGGCCTTTCAAATAATTTATTAGTTAATACCCCATTCTTATATTTAACATATGTATGAGACCAAATTAAGGGTTTAAAAAGCTTTAAAACGGATAATAAGTGATTGTTACAAGAATAATGTCACAACATATTCTTAATTAAAAAAATGGGTAAATTATAATTAGGTCCCTCGCAAATAAATTTTAAATATTTAAGGACAATTTACTATTAGGTCCACTTGTTATGCTACTAGCGTGGACTTTTACAAGAAGAGAATTACTAAACTTAAGTGTGTAAAATTTATTTGTGAGGGACCTAAGAGTATTTTTCTCCAAAAAAATTCACATTTAAAAGTTTTCTTTGGACTCCCCAAGAATTTGTCGATATTTCCAATTCAATCTTTTTGTTACTAGATATTCCATATGAATAAATTGTTATTCCGTTCCTTCATATAAAAACGTTTATTCCATGTCACAACATAAGAGCCATTTTCACAATCCACAATATGTCAACATAAAATATATTACTCTTTTTTTTTTTTTTCTGTAAGTGCCTCTAGTAAGAACTAATTGTAGGAAAATTGTATCTTTCAAATCGACCATCCATTGTGGTTCGGTTCAAAAAATCTTTCACTATTGTGGATTGGTTTGAGAAATTTTTAGAGGTGACCTTTTTTTTTAAAATAAATAGGATAGAATATGATTGTTTTGACATTTTCTACTGTTTTTTTTTTTACAAAAGCAAGAAGATTAAATTAAACTAAGGAAATCTTACAAGTAATGTTCGAAACTGCAAACCGTATTACTGAAATATTACACATATCGTGGTGAAAAGATGGAAGTAAAAACCCCGAAATCTGTGCATACACTGTAAAGAGAAACAACTTTGAAACCGAGTGTGCAGCAAGAACATCGGCACAAGCATTAGCTTCCCTGAAACATAAACATAGGGTAGCATGTTGAAATCTCTGGAAGCCGTCACGTATGGCCTGGATCAGATTCATGTGATCTGGATGCTGGATGTGGTTCCCGTGGATCATATTAAAGACACTTTGACAATCGATTTCCACTTCGATGCAAGTAATACCCTTAGCAGAAGAAAGATCCAAACCAAGTTTAATGGCCCAAATCTCCGCTAGCACTAATGAGGCAAAGCCTATATGGTGGGTAAAAGCACATACAAACTTTTCATGAGCATCGTGGATAATCCCACCACCTGTGGCATGACGCGTAAGATGCTGTTTGGCTCCATCTGTATTACATTTGAAAAAAGTAGGAGCAGGTTTGGACCAAGCAATAGGAAAAGCAAAAGATGGGGGAGGTATACTAGGCCGAATAAATTGACGAGCCTGATAGTAGTTACGAAGGCGTTGAGATAAGGTGGACTTGAAAGATGACAAAGTTATGGGTATCTGTTGAAAGATCGCCTCATTGCGCGTGATCCAGAATAACCAAAGAAGAAAAAATGGGTGAAGTTGATTGATTGCAACCCGAGTCGTAGACTGTATGTGGGAGAGCGTAGTAAAGATGGATGTAGGACTAAGGTCCAGCAGAGGCATCGAGTGTCGGAGTTGGAACAACGCAGGACAGTCATAGTATATATGTGAATTACTATCAGCCAACTCACAAAGAGAGCACAAAGGAGTCACTAATTTATGGTAGTAAAAAAGTAAGTCCGCAGTTTGTAAAGCCCTCTGAATGAGAAACCACAAAAAAAATTGGAGCTTAGGGGGTAAGCTACTTTTCCATAAATATTTCCAAGGAAGCACAGGAATGTGCTGGGCATATAGGTGAGTGTGTAGCCAATGATATGCCGATTTAAGAGTAAAAGTAACAATAGTACTAGGCCACCAAAATGGAACATCCGGTGATTCTTGAGAGGGAACATACAGGGAACGAATTCGGTTAATATCATCCCACGGCAACCATAGAGCTAAAGTTGGTATGTCCCACTAGCCATTAGAAAGGAGCTTGTGTAGTGGAGCAGCTAGAATGTGAGGAGGAATATGCGGGTAAAGATGAGCGAACGAATCCTGCCGGAGCCAAATATGATTTCCAAATGAAATAGAGCCGGAACCAAGTCTCCATTTGATACCAGTGGCGAAGGAAGGGATGAAAATAGAAACTTTTCGCCAAAACCATGAGTTTGTAGCCTTACTATGAGACGCCAATAAATTGGTGTGAAGAAAATATTTATGTTTCATAGTTTGAGCCCAAAAGTTGTGTGGCTCGGTAAAAAGTTTCAAAGTAGTTTAATCATGTACGCTTGATTTAAAGAATGTAAGTTTTTTATGCCCAAACCACCATATTGTTTGGGAAGGGTAATCGTAGCCCAACGGACGGTGGCTGTTTTCTGAGAAATTTTGGAAGCATTCCAAAAGAATGATTTAATTTTCTTGGATAACATAGTAAGAATATGCGGAGGAATCGTATACGCAGACATATAATAATATGGAAGGGAAGTACATACTACATTAATTAGAGTGGTTCGACCAACATATGACAAGAAATTATTATACCACACATGTAATCGTCGGTCGAGAGTTTCTGTAAGCTCAGAGAACATTTGGCGCGTAACCCGACCTGTAATAAGAGGTAATCCAAGATATTTATCCTTCCCATGAGCCCCATGAATTCCCAATTGGCGCAAAGTAGCTTGTTCAACGGCACGCGGAGTAGAAGGGCCGAAAGCAACTGTAGATTTATCCTTGTTAACGGTCTGAATCGAAAAACAACCAAAAGTAGTTAAGATGTGATGGAAGTGAGCCACTGAAGTTGGCGTAGGCTGGAGGAAAAAAATACAATCGTCAGCAAAAGCAAGCCCAGGAATAGGGGGTCCCTTGCGAGAGGGTCGGAGAGGAGTTATATGTTTTAAAAGACAGTTTGACTCCACCCGTCACAGAAGGACGCCAAGTTCCAAGATAAATAAGTAAGGCGAGAGGGGATCCCCTTATCGGAGTCCACGAGTTGGAGAAAAAGTGGACCCCATATGTCCATTAATGAGCGTGATGAATGACGTAGAAGATATACATTCCATAAGGTATCCAGTTCAAACATCGGAAAACCCATGGTTGTGGATAACCCATCGGATAAAAGGCCATTCCATTTGATCGTATGCTTTAGATAGATCAATTTTAATAGCACAACTACCTTTTGTAGATTTAGATTTATGCATGGTATGTAAAATCTCATGGGCAATCAGGATATTATCCTGAATATGACGAGAGGCAATAAAGGCGTTTTGATAGGGGGACACAAGATACTGAAGGATTGGTCGCATTCGAGCAACCAGGATCGTAGAGATAAGTTTATAAATAACATTACATAAACTGATGGGACGAAAGTGCTTAACTTGAGTAGGGTGCGGAATTTTCGGGATAAAGATGAGAAGGGTTTTATTAAGGGGACGGAGGAGTCGACTAGAGGTGAAAAAAGCTTTAACTAAGTTAAGTACTGAGGGTCCCACAATGTCCCAATGGTTTTGAAAAAACTCGCAGGTCAATCCATCCACTCCCGGACTCTTATTCTTCCCCATAGTACATAAGTTTGTCCAAATTTCTGCATCAGTGATAGGCTCCAGTAGACGAGTAACGTCAGCAGATTTAACTTGGACAAAATTATCTTCAGACGGCGGACACGGGGGGTTGGTGGTAGTAAAAAGGGTCTCGTAGAAGTTTTGTAATTGACCATGAATATCCTGGATATTATTATGCCATCCAGTGTCTGGATTGAAAATAGCAGGAATCGAGTTGTTACGCCGGTGTTGCATGACAGAAGCATGGAAAAATTTAGTATTATGGTCCCCGTCTATAAGCCACTTATTTTTATTCTTATTGCGCCAGTAGTGACTTTCTAAAGTTATACAATGCATAAGTTGTGATTGTAAGTGGCTCTCTCGGGAAACCAACAGGGGATCCAGATTAAAATTAATACACATTCTAAGGGTATGAATCTATTTTTTTAACGCAATGATTGACTGAGACATATTCCTAAAAACAGATTGCTTCCATCGTTGTGTAGCCCCACTAAAAGACTGTGCCTTACACGAAAAGGAAAAAGCAGGTGAACCCCGGATTGGAATATTCCACTGATAGTGTAAGAGGTTAGTAAAAGACAGATAGGATGCCCACTCAGGGAAATAAATAAATCGCGCTGGGGGTTTGGAGAGGGACGGGTGGGTGTCTAACAATAAAGGACAGTGATCAGACCCAGCATTTGGAAGATGAGAAATTCGAGTAGTTGGGTACAAGGACATCCAACGCTCATTACCAAGTCCCCGGTCAAGTCGCTCTCTAACATGGTGCCCGAGTACATTATTGGCTTTCCAGGTGAACGTAGGCCCAGTAAACCCAAGATTTTGGATATTGCACGAATGCATAAAATTTTTAAGATGACGTGCCCGCGTAGCTTGAAATGGACACCCCCCTTTCTCATGTTGGCCTAAAATAGCATTAAAATCTCCCAAAAGAAGCCAAGGATGTTGGACAGAAGTGTGGAGGTGGTGAAGGGAGTTTCATACTTGGGTTTGTTCAATAGGTTGGGGTGGCATGTAGACAACAGTGAATTCTGTAGGAGGCGCCTCAGGGTCATGTTGAATGAGAAGATGAATGAAGCGACTGGAAATGACAATGTCATGTGCAACTATTAGACCTTCAGCCAACAGAACCCAAATACCGCCTGATTGACCGAGAGCGGGAGAGACGACATGATTTTGGTAATGTAATCGATGAATCTCTCGCTTTGATCGTTGAGCATTCATTCGAGTGTCCAAGATAACCAATATGTGAGGCTGATGTGAGCGAAAAAATGTCATGAGCTCAGTATAAAAATGTGGCCTACCTGCCCCTCTAGAATTCCAAAGTAGAATCTTCATGAGGTGTGGAAAGGGGTGAGTTTGCCTCAAGTTTCTCCCTCGATCGTTGTTTACAAATTCGTTTATGCGGTTGGGGTTGGGTAGACAATACTCGTCGTTTGGGGAGGGGTGATTGCGAAGCATGGAAATCAATGTTATGACTGTGACCAATCGGCCCTGACCCGCTCTATTACGAAAGGTACGCAGGTTCTTAAGCGCTCGTTCTTGGAGCCCTTGTGTGTCTTGAGGAGAGGATGGAGGAACTAGTCTCCTAGCCCTTGTAGAATAAGCTTATCTCTTTTGGATGGGAAGTGCTAATTTTGCTTTGGATTTTGAGTCCTGCCGGTGAGGGCACCTCAGAAGCTGTTGAGTAGGGGAAGTGAGAGTTCGTGGGGCTGAAAATTTGAATCCTGGGGGTAGGGATGGTTCTAGAGGTGAGGGGTCATGGTATGGGGTATTTGGGATTGCTTGCTCATGGGGAGTAAGCATTCTGGAGTGGTGTTCTTTTAAAGGGATGTTCATTGGTTCAGAAGTTGGATCACAGAGGACATTATTGGTAAAAGGAGAGGAAAGAGGGAGTATTGTAAACTCAGGAGAAGCAGGTACAACAGTAGGGGGTAAAATAGAAACATGAGGAGAAGCTGACGAAACAGGGTAATTGAGGCCTTCACACATAGTTAGGTGGGTGTCCTTAATAGGAAACAGTGTGTTAGACAGGGGGATACGTCAATCGCTTGGGATGTAGTGATCGGGGAGGAGAGAATGGGCTGCTCGATATGGTCAGATAAGCCTGTGCTATTGGAGTGGAAGTGAATCGGAGGGGCGAATGTGGTCCTTTCCTCATGTTGTGGACTGTACTCGTCATTTTACCGCTAAAAAGTTGGGCACACATCATATTTTGGTTTCCAAATACGTCGCTTGGTGGTATGGCTTCAGACACAACATTTTTAGTTAGCTGAGTATTGGGATCGAACCGAGTAGGATAATGATTAGAATTAGGTATGGTGTCAGTCCTTGATGCACGGGATCGACGATGGGGAGGACGCCGAGTAACAATACACCATTATTGCTCCAGTTGAGGTTGGTTAGAAGTAGGGGGAGCGGTAGATTTCTTGCAATGACAGTTGTGAAGATTATGGCCGATAATTCCACATGAGAAACAAATATCAGTTTTTAATTCATATACCAAAGAATGGAGGATGCGACCAATCTTGATTTTCTATGGAAGCGGGTTTTCAATGTTAAAATCCACACAGATTCAAGCATACCTAACCTGTCCCACTAACTCAGTATGAATGTCAATCTTGAGTGGTTTCCCCCAAGGACGCTGCGATATGATGTAATATATTCATATCATAGTATTCCACTGGTAATTCGTGAATTTGAAACCATAAACTCATATGTTTAATAGTTGTCGTAGACGGTCGAAAATTCTTTTGCCATCTTTGCACTGACAGATAATAATCTTCTAGAAACCATGGACCTCTCGAAATTACGGACGTGTAATCTTGTTGGGAAGAAAATTTAACAAGAAAAAAATTATTTCCCAAGTCTGTAATAAAAACTCCCTTCTGTAATTTCCATAAGCGTGTCAGTCGAAGCGTAAGTCGTTGGAAGGATAGAAAATGTAATACCCCGTATTTTTATGCTTTCTAAATTTGGGGATTTATTAAATTTAATGTGAGTTATTAATTTAATATAAATCCGAAAATTAATTATTTTTATAATTACAAACGTGATGAGAGTTAGTAATCATTGAAAACTTGTTGAATATTACTAATGAGTAAAGTGATATAATATTGGTACTATTAAATGTCACGAGTGAATAAAATGACAATTTTGGAAATTTGAGTCGGGACGCGCCCGTGTCACGTTGGGACTAAATGTTGATTAATAAAAGTGAATAAATTATAAGTTGCTCGTATGGTCATTTTGAATGCGCCAAAGTGTTCAGAAGGGTCGAGATAGTCAGAAAAGTGTACCCGGGAGTTTAGTTTGGGTCTCGGGGCATTTTTACGCCTATTTAGCACCCCGGGAGGGCGTTTTGGACATTTCGTAATTTTGGGTAATTAAACCCACGAAAATTAAAAGGTTATATCAGATTCTTAGGGTTTCCTTCTAGGGTTAACACAACCAAAAACAAGTGACGTCCATTGGAGAAGGAAGGAGAGATCTTGCCAAGGATTTTAGGCCGAAAACCCCTCCGTTTCCGCCGCCGTCGCCACCAAACGATAGATCACGTCGCAGGGATCACAACCACACTGATTTCAGCACAAATACGAGACCAAAAATTCCCAGGCAAGTATTTATCTCGCTTAATTTCGTTAATTCTTCATTCATGTGAGTTTAGAGTTGATTAGGATGAGTTCTATGAAAGAAAACCCATGTTAGAGATTAGAAAATTACATGTGGTAGTGATATAAATGATAATCTGGAAATCCCCTTCGTATGTAGAGGTTTAACCATGGATTTTTGATGAATTAGAAGTAGAATTTCTGGAGAAAGAATGATTTGAATTAAGTTAAAGAAATTTTTAGGGTTCATGAGAATTGTATAAATTTAGGCACTTTTAATCCATGAATCTTGATGAAAACTCGCATGCTTTACGTTAAATATTATCCATTTGGGTTTAGGATGTTTGTAGTATAAATTTTTGGGAGTTTGAGTGTTAAAAATCTAGAATTGGATGATGTTGGATAAGAGAACCCGTAACTGGTATTCTGCAGATTCGCCATACTTGTTTGATCGATCGATCGAACCAGGAGTATCGATCGATCAACACATTGATCGATCGAGCTTCTTCCATCGATCGATCGACCCCTCCTGGCAGACTCATAATCCCCCTTCTAAATAGTTGAATTCAATTTAAATGAGTAATAATCTTTGGACCTCCTTATTAAAATATTTTGGGAGATAAAGAAGACCATTAGGACTTATTAAAAATATGAAACCTTTAATGTAAGACGAGATTTATATTTTTACGGGGATGTTTACACATAAGAGACGATGGAATTATGTATTAAAGGGGGAGACGCATAAGGTAGTTACGTTGGAGAATAGATGAGTACCTACTGAATTTTACACTTGGGAGGATAGAATCCATGAGTGTTACGTAGTAATTTGGAATAATCCCTCAAATTAAAGTAAGAGACGAACCATTATACGTGATAATTAAATAATGAGAAATAAGGATAGATATCATAATTATGGGTTATGAGGTGTACCTAACTTTGATATGGTAATAGTAGTATATTTATATAACTGTGTTTATGCATATACTATATACGTGTGAAAATCATGCCCGCGCTACTTGCTATCCCTGAGGTTACCCCGCTGGGACAGTCTTATCTCGATGAGCCTTTATGGGGGATATTGACTCGTACCCTAGAAGATAGAAATCCTTTGGTACAGGCTATCGAATCGATAGTTCAGACGGTCATAAGAGGCGTGAGGGCATGTGCTGACCTCTTAGAGACCTAGAATCTATGCTTCGCCTCAATATTGTTTGTGTTTGTGTTAATACAGTTCGAGAGTGATTCCGAACTTGTATTTCCCTTAGTACGAGTGATACGGGGAGTGGGTAGCAGAGTATGCCCGCACCATAATTATTATGCGGGGTGCTGTTAGAATATATATATATTATATGAGTATTTAATATATAAATTTAATTCTGAAATTTGGAAACTACCTACTGTGTTTATGGTAAGTAAGAAATGAATAATGATTGCAATTGGGAAATACGTGTTTTGAAAAGTATAATATGTTAATGGGAAACTTTATTAGCAAATAAAGTTTAAATGAGAACTTTGTTATTAAATGAAATTTACCTCTTAAACAGTTGAATTTGTTAGTTTAAATCTTACGGGCAACCTAAGATAAGATAAGTTAAACCGTTGGGAAGGTTAGTACGATAGGTGTGCACATTAGAAGAGAGGTGAGAATTTCTCAAGGGAGTGCCGCACTAATATGTTGTTGCATTGGGCAGTAAACATTTTAAATACTTGCTAAACAAATTTTAAATCGTTTTTACAATCGGGCTCTGACCCGTTTCCATTTTCTTTTCTCTCTTGTGTGTATATGTATATATTACAGGTGCCCAGCCACAGGGGCGTCTTGCATAGGATCCTTTGGAAGGAACGCACTGCCGTTTAGGTGGGAGTTGCAGGCCTCTTGCTTAGACGACCTCATTTCTTGATTCCACTCCTAGCATTTATTTTATCCAGTTGGGCATGTGTCGCCCTTTTTCATTATTCAGTTGTTTTATTAGATATTATGGTTTATTTATTTCTAGTATTTACACTTTGGGATTTATTATTGTCAGTATGTTTTCCTTTAAGTTTTAAATGTTGGATTCAATTAGTTGAATGTTTAATCATTTGGATTATATGTTACAGGATAGTTGTTGTGTGATTCTTTAACTATGAATTATGTAAAGTTAATTGTTGGTTTATAAAAATAAAATTTGGAAAGTAATGTCTAAAATGGATTTGACACTTAGCTTAATTATTTAGGGTGTTTAAATTGGAAAAGTTTTTTTTACGACAGTGATGCTAAGAATGAACCAACCGTTCACCTTGATTATAATTTATTAAAGGACTGATCACCCGGTATTTAATTCGGCAGGGTGTCACAGATGGTATCAGAGCATCAGGTTCTAGTGTCCTTAGGATCTGTACGGCTTATTTCGCTTTCAGCTTTGCATTTTTGTTATAGAGCCCTATTTTAGGATTGTTGTATTCTTGCTTTTATGATTACGTCTTCAGCTATTTCAGATTTGATAATAACTGGAGACTAATAAATTTCTTCACATTTTAGATACCTCCGAGACGTGCACCAAAGGATTGGCGTGCCTAAGCCGAGCAGCCAGCAGCTCCGGCTCAGGGAACGATGAATGCTAATGAGGTAGCCGCTACTGTTGCTCAGGCGGTGAATGCCGCGCTAGCGGTAGTACAGAAGTCTCCACCCCAAGTTTAGGCAGTGGAGCCAGTACCTGCACAGCTTCCATCTGCATGGGAGCGGGTTAGGGATGCCTTTCACAAGGCGCATCCCCATGAGCTCTCGGGTAGTTCAGGTATCATCATCGTCAGCCAATGGAAGAAAGATATCCAGAGGCATCTGCGTATGTATGAGTGCACAGACGTGCAGAAACAGTTCTTGGCTTCATTTAAGCTAGTGGGGGCCGCTTTGCAGTGGTGGGAGTCCACCACCACCTTGGAGGAGAAGGATACTATCCCGATTCAGCCATTCTGGGAGCGGTTTGACCGCAAGTATTTTCCATCCGCCGTGCAAACTGAGATGAGGTAAAAGTTACTGAACTTGAAGCAGGAGAATTCTACCGTTGTTGAGTATGAAGAGGAGTTCACAAGACTTCTCACTATAGTGCCAGTTGAGGCGCCCACTGAGGGTGAGAAGATACTATTGTTTGTGGACGGGTTAGCTTGGAGGATCCGTCAGCACCTTATAGGGAATCTGTCTTTGAGTACCTTCACTGATGTACTCAATGCTGCTTTGCTACACTGCTAGGATCACCGCTTCCATCTGTAGGGAAGCAAGCGGGCAGGACAGTCCGGTCAGCAGGGCAGGACAGGGGGTAGTGGTGCTAGTGGAGCACCGACATCTCAGGGACAGACTCCCCAGCATGAGCAGAGTTCCCATCAGGGGGACCCTGCCAAGCGGTTCCGATCAAGTGATTCTCGGCAGGGATTTGGGGGATTTAGGTAGGGTCAACAGGGTCAGACTAATCAGCAAGGCCAACACCTCCAGCAGCAGGACCAACAGCGTTTTAATCAGGGCCAACAGGGCCAGTGGAGGGGCGATAATGGCCAACAGGGCCGTGGTCAGCAGGGTCAGAGGGGAAGTAATTTCAGAGGGCGATGTTTTGTGTGCGGCAAGAATGGCCATAAGCGCCAGGATTGTTCAAAGGGTGATAGGGCCCCACAGCAGCAGGGTGCCCGTAATGAGCCACAGAGGCCACTTTTTCTAGTCGCCCTCCCAGCACCAGCTCAGGTACCATCCCTACCAGCCATTCAAGCCACTCTAGTGCAGCAGGGGAAGTTACAGTACGGATGTGTCTATAACGTCCACCAGGCAGCAGCTCCACAGGCACCTCCCGCGATTGAGGGTATGTTTACTATCCATGGTACTATGGGTCGGGTTTTATTTGATACTGGGGCGACGCACTGTTTTATAGCTACTCATTTTGTGAAGGCCTTAGGGTTACTAGCCACAGCAGAGAGTACTGTGACGTGTGTAGACTCACCACTGGGGAGTGGATCGCTAATTTTCTTTATATGCCAGGGTGTGGGGGTAGAGATTTGTAGCTTGGTATTACCAGCGGACATGTTAGTTTTAGATATGCATGAGCACGACGTTATTATCGGTATGGATTGGCTCACAACTTACAGAGCCATGATAGATTGTTTCGATGGGAGTATTATCTTTGCCATTCCGGGGCACGAGATGTTTGTAGTGGCGATGCCTCGCCCAGAGGGAGGCTCGACCGCTCATTTGTATTACATAGAGGAGGATACCTCTAAGGAGGTTGTGATTCCCTTAGACTCGATCCCAGTTGTTCGTGAGTATTCCGATGTATTTCAGGAGATACCAGGCCTACCCCCCAGTCGTGAGATAGATTTTTCCATAGATTTTTTACTGGATACTCGACCTATAGCGCGCGCTCCATACCGTATGGTTCCGGCAGAGATGCGCGAGTTACGAGATCAGATAGAGCAGATGTTAAGTCAAGGCTTCATTCACAGGAGTACCTCACCTTGGGGCGCTCAAGTTTTGTTTGTAAAAAGAGAGATGGTTCACTGAGGCTATGTGTGGACTACTGGGAGTTGAATAAGGTCACGATACGGAACAAGTATCTGTTGCCTCGAATCGATGATCTGTTCAACCAGCTGAGGGGAGCAACTTTCTTTTCGAAGATAGATTTGAGGTCAGGATACCATCAGCTACGTATTAGGGAGCAGAATGTTTCAAAGACTGCCTTCTTGACCAGATATGGGTCCTATGAGTTCAGGGTGATGCCATTTGGACTCAAAAATGCTCCAGCCGTATTCATGGACTTGATTAAACAAGTGTTCAGAGAGTTCTTGGATCAGTTTATCATCGTCTTCATAGATGACATTCTGATATATTCAAACTCTGAGGAGGAACATGTCGAGCAGTTGAGGCAGGTTCTTTAGACTCTACGAGAGCATCAGTTGTATGCTAAGTACGAGAAATACAAGTTCTGGTTACGTGAAGTGCAGTTCTTGGGACATGTTATTTCTGAATAAGGGATAGCAGTTGACCCGAGTAAAGTGTCAGCGGTGAGGGAGTGGGGACAACCCACGACACCGATGAAAGTGCGTAGTTTCTTGGGATTAGCCGGATACTACAGGAGATTCATTTGGGGTTTCTCTAAAATAGCGGGTCCATTGACGAGCCTCACTCGCAAAGGGGTACCATATATTTGGGATGATGCTTGTCAGTTGGCTTTCGATGAGCTGAAAGACAAGCTTACTTCAGCACCGGTCCTTGCTTTACCTAAGCCGGGCGTGGAGTACCTGGTTTACACCGATGCCTCTTTACGAGGACTTGGGGGAGTACTTCAGCAGGAGGAGAAGGCTATAGCTTTTTCCTCCCGTAAGCTTAAGCCGTATGAGAAGAATTACCCCACCCACGACCTAGAGTTAGCAGCAGTCGTTTTTTCACTGAGGATATGGAGGCACTTATATTAGGGGAGAAATTTTGTTATTTTACAGACCACAAGTCACTGTAATACCTGTTCACTCAACGAGAGCTGAATATGCGTCAGCGCAGGTGGTTAGAGTTTGTGAAGGACTATCAGTTCGACATACAGTACCATCCAGGGAAGACCAACGTAGTTGCCGATGCGTTGAGCCGTAGACCGGTAGACGACGTAGCGGACATCTGGAAAGCAAAGTGGAAAGAGTTGGGTCACCAGGATACGGTAGCCCGTTCCTTCATATCTGTCATGACAGTGACACCCGAGATTGTTATGAGGGTGACACAGACGCAGACCGCAGACCCATTTTGCCAGGAGCAGATTGTACGACTTTTAGCCGAGGGTACTGAATCCTATTCTGTTAGTTCTGATGGGGGTTTGAGGTTTAATGGGAGATTGGTGGTCCCAGAAGGAGCAGACTTACATCATGCAGTGATGACCCAGTCTCACGGGTCCCGATTTATAGTGCATCCTGGGGGAGATAAGATGTACCAGGATATGAGACGTCAATACTGGTGGAGTGGGATGAAAAAGGACATTGCTGAGTTCGTGTCCAAATATTTTACCTGCCAGCTGGTAAACGTGGACCATCAGAAATCGTCAGGGTTTCTTCAGCCATTAGAAATACCCGCGTGGAAGTGGGAGAGTATTTCTATGGATTTTATTACTGGGTTGCCTACATCACAGCGGGGCCACGACTCCATCTGGGTGATTGTGGACCGTTTAACCAAGGTGGCTCATTTTTTGTCGGTGCGGACATACTATACCACGGGTCAGTATGCTCAGTTGTTCATTGCTGAGATTATTAGATTGCATGGGGTGCCCCTGAATATTGTGTCAAATAGAGATAAGATTTTCGTGTCGCATTTCTGGGAGAGCTTTCAGGAGGCTATGGGTACAGAGTTGAGGTTGAGTTCAGCTTATCACCCACAGACAGATGGACAAACAGAGCGTACTAATCAGATGCTGGAGGATATGCTACGTATGTGTGTCCTTTATTTTGGAGGAGGTTGGGAGTCGCATCTTCCACTGGTAGAGTTCGCTTATAATAACTCTTATCAGTTCACGATTGGCATGGCTCCATTCGAGGCTTTCTATGGCAGGCCTTTTCGTTCCCCAACTTATTGGCTAGAGGTGGGGGATAACAAGTTTCTAGGACCAGAGGTGATTCAGGAAACCTCTGCGAGGATTGAGGTGATCATGAGTCACATTTGGGTAGCCCAGGACAGGGAGAAAAGCTACGCCGATGTAAAACGGTTCTTTCGAGAGTTTAATGTGGGGGACCAAGTATTACTACGTGTATCTCCGATAAAGGGAGTGATGAGATTCAGGAAGAAAGGGAAATTGGCCCCGAGGTACGTGGGACCATTTCCCATTATCGAGAGGATTCGGCCGATAGCATACAGATTGGGACTACCAAAGCATTTACATCGCATTCATGATGTATTCCACATCTCGTCGTTGAGACAATACCTTCGGGATGATATGGCCCACACCCATATCGCGATAGAAGAAATAGACTTACAGCCTGACAGCTCTAACGAGGAGAGACCAGTGGCTATCCTAGACCATAGCGAGAGGAGATTGAGGTCGAAGGTAGTTCCACTTGTACGGGTCCAGGGGAGCATCATAATGTGGAGGAATCCACTTGGGAGCGCGAGGCAGATATGCGGGAGAGATATCCAGATTTATTCTTACCAGGTATGCCTTATTTTCCGAATTTCGAGATAAAATTCTGTTATTAGGGGGGAAGTATGTAATACCCCGTATTTTTATGCTTTCTAAATTTGGGGATTTATTAAATTTAATGTGAGTTATTAATTTAATATAAATTCGAAAATTAATTATTTTTATAATTACTAACGTGATGAGAGTTAGTAATCATTGAAAACTTGCTGAATATTACTAATGAGTAAAGTAATATAATATTGCTACTATTAAATGTCACGGGTGAATAAAATGACAATTTTGAAAATTTGACTAAATGTTGATTAATAAAAGTGAATAAATTATAAGTTTCTCGTATGGTCGTTTGGAGTGCCCCAAAGTGTCCGTAAGGGTCGAGATAGTCAGAAAAGTGTACCCGGGATTTAGTTTGGGTCTCGGGGCGTTTTTACGCCTATTTAGCACCCCGGGAGGGCGTTTTGGACATTTCGTAATTTTGGGTAATTAAACCCACGAAAATTAAAAGGTTATATCAGATGCTTAGGGTTTCCTTCTAGGGTTAACACAACCAAAAACAAGTGACGACCATTGGAGAAGGAATGAGAGAGATTGCCAAGGAATTCTAGGCCGAAAACCCCTCCGTTTGCGCCGCTGTCGCCGCCAAACGATAGATCACGTCGCAAGGATCACAACCACACTGATTCAGCACAAATCAGAGACCAAAAATTCCCAAGCAAGTATTTATCTTTCTTAATTTCATTAATGCTTCATTCATGTAAGTTTAGAGTTGATTAGGATGAGTTCTATGAAAGAAAACCCATGTTAAAGATTAGAAAATTACATGTGGCAGTGATATAAATGATAATCTGGAAATCCCCTTCATATGTAGATGTTTAACCACAGATTTTTGATGAATTAGAAGTAGAATTTCTGGAGAAAGAATGATTTGAATTACGTTAAAGAAATTTTTAGGGTTCATTAGAATTGTATAAATTTGGGCACTTTTAATCCATGAATCTTGATGAAAACTCGCATGCTTTACGTTAAATATTGTCCATTTGGGTTTAGGATGTTTGTAGTATAAATTTCTGGGAGTTTGAGTGCTAAAAATCTGGAATTGGATGATGTTGGATGATAGAACCCGTAACTGGTATTCTGCAGTTTCGCCATACCTGTTTGATCGATCGATCGAACCAGGAGTATCGATCGATCGACGCATCGATCGATCGAGCTTCTGCCATCGATCGATCGACCCCTCCTGGCAGACTCATAATCCCCCTTCTAAATAGTTGAATTCAATTTAAATGAGTAATAATCTTTGGACCTCCTTATTAAAATATTTTGGGAGATAAAGAAGACCATTAGGACTTATTAAAAATATGAAACCTTTAATGTAAGACGAGATTTACATTTTTACGGGGATGTTTACACATAAGAGACGATGGAATTATGTATTAAAGGGGGAGACGCATAAGGTAGTTACGTTGGAGAATAGATGAGTACCTACTGAATTTTACACTTGGGAATATAGAATCCATGAGTGTTACGTAGTAAGTTGGAATAATCCCTCAAATTAAAGTAAGAGACGAACCGTTATACGTGATAACTAAATAATGAGAAATAAGGATAAATATCATAATTTTGGGTTATGAGATGTACCTAACTTTGATATGGTAATAGTAGTATATTTATATGACCGTGCTTATGCATATACTATATACATGTGAAAATCATGCTGGCGCTACTTGTTATCCCTGAGGTTATCGCGCTGGGACAGTCTTATCTCGACGAGCCTTTATGGGGGATATTGACTCGTACCCTAGAAGATTGAAATCCTTTGGTACAGGCTATCGAATCGATAGTTCAGACGGTCCTAAGCGACGTGAGGGCATGTGCTGACCTCTTAGAGACCTGAAATCTATGCTTCGCCTCAATATTGTTTGTGTTTGTGTTAATACAATTCGAGAGTGATTTCGAACTTGTATTTCCCTTAGTACGAGTGATACGGGGACTGGATAACAGAGTATGCCCGCACCATAATTAGTATGCGGGGTGGTGTTAGAATATATATATTATATGAGTATTTAATATATATATTTAATTCTGAAATTTGGAAACTACCTACTGTGTTTATGGTAAGTAAGAAATGAATAATGATTGCAATTGGGAAATACGTGTTTTGAAAAGTATAATATGTTACTGGGAAACTTTATTAGCAAATAAAGTTTAAATGAGAACTTTGTTATTAAATGAAATTTACCTCTTAAACAGTTAAATTTTTCAGTTTAAATCTTACGAGCAACCTAAGATAAGATAAGTTAAACCGTTGGGAAGGTTAGTACGATAGGTGTGCACATTAGAAGAGAGGTGAGAATTTCTCAAGGGAGTGCCACACTAATATGTTGTTGCATTGGCCAGTAAACATTTTAAATACTTGCTAAACAAATTTTAAATCGTTTTTACAATCGGGCTCTGACCCGTTTCCATTTTCTTCTCAATGTTGTATGTATATGTATATATTACAGGTGCCCAGCCACAGGGGCATCTTGCATAGGATCCTTTGGATGGAACGCGCTACCTCTTAGGTGGGAGTTGCAAGCTTCTTGCTTAGACGACCTCATTTCTTGATTCCACTCCTAGCATTTATTTTATCCAGTTGGGCATGTGTCGCCCTTTTTCATTATTCAGTTGTTTTATTGGATATTGTGGTTTATTTATTTCTAGTATTTATACTTTGAGATATATTATTGTCAGGATGTTTTCCTTTAAGTTTTAAATGTTAGATTCAATTAGTTGAATGTTTAATCATTTGGATTATATGTTACAGGATAGTTGTTGTGTGATTCTTTAATTATGAGTTATGTAAAGTTAATTGTTGGTTTATAAAAATAAAATTTGGAAAGTAATGTCTAAAATGGATTTGACACTTAGCTTAATTATTTACGGTGTTTAAATTGGGAAAGTTATTTTTACGACATTGATGCTAAGAATGAACCAACCATTCACCTTGATTATAATTTAGTAAAGGACTGATCACCCTGTATTTAATTAGGCAGGGTGTCACATAAACTTACCCAATAATTTTATGATGAAGGACGGTCGCCATTTTTGCCTGAGGATTTGAAGTTCCTGATTCAAAATGGGCACAATTGGAATATTGTCTAGAGTCGTGTCTTCTTGCAAAGCTTCGTCAACGGAATCATTGTCATCCATGGTTGAATCCATATCCCAAGAAGGGAAAAGAACATGGGATCGTGTGAGTGGGCCTTGGGCTGGGATTGGAGTTACGGGTATTTCAGTCATAGGAGCAACCTGTTCCGAGAGAGGGTGTCCTATGAGTTTTTCTTTGTATGTCGACAAAGGGGACGGTTGGAAGTTGGTGACAGGGGGCTGCTGAGGTGATGCTGTTGAAGTCGTGGGCATAGGGGAGGGAGGCAGGGTGGGGGGTTCAGACGGGGGAAGAAGCAGTGGGAGAGAGAGGGCGGCGGGAGGGTTTTCACTTAGGTCGGTCATGATATAAGATCCATTTTCTACTGTTAATAAACGGTCATAAACTAAGAAAATAATAAATTATTTTAACAAAAGTTTTATAATGACTAAAAGAACTACTCTACACAATCTGAGATATCTATTAATAGTAGGTGGTTGAAAAATCTAATAATTTAGTCTAATAAAAGAACATGCGGTCCATTATATTCCTGAAAAAATCATGTTTAATGAAGTTACTCTTTGTCAAGATTGCTTCCAGAAGCAATAATTGATCAAATCTGTTACATCTTAAACAATTCCCTTTATATTTTTTGGTTCTTTATTTACTTAATGATTCCCAATATATAGCGACACGTATTGGCACATCAATTTTACACCATTAACAATTGAAACTGACTACACGTGGAGCTTTTATTAGCATGATAAAAGATTTTTGTTAATACCATTGTCAGTAGTAGTATTTTTAAAAGCAAATTTAAAATGACGAAGGCCTTAGGTTAGCTGGTAACTAAAATATGTTCCAATAGTAATAGGGGCTCAACACAATAAATTACTTTCTGCATTAGTTTGGATCGAATAAATAGACGTAAAGTATATAAAGTCCATTTATTATACAATGCAAAGTCATTTATTATACAATGAAAAGTCATTTAAATGGAGACCAGTGAACTTCAGCTACAACATAACCTAACGTATTGCCTATTTTGAATAATTTATAACAAAATTTTAGAACTACCCTCCCATTCCTATAAATTCACATTACGATTGCTATCAACCTTCTTAAAAGTTTGATTATGTTTTAATTAAATTATATTGTACCTCTTATCTTTAGTTTATAATTAAAGCTATAAGCCTTACCTCAAGTCGCCACGTGACATCTAATAGATGAATTATCCATTATATGTATTCATCTGAGCGTTTTATCTACTTTATCTATTGTTTTTAAAAAATAATATCATATGTGGAGAGCATCCTGTGTTCGTACTCAATACAAATAATGACACGACACATATACACTATGTGTCACACATGTTTTTCAATATAAAGATAAGAATTTTAAATACGTACGTGTGTTGTGATATTATTCGTATCAAGCACAAATAGATGGTCCACACGTGATATTATTTCTCCTATTTCTCCTTATTCTCCCCAACTCTATTTCTATCTTACCCTTCCGGCTCTCTCTCTCTCTCCCACCAATCAAACTCACCATAGCTCTTATTTTATTCGTTTTATTTGTACTCTTTCATATGTTTAATATCACAATTGTTAACGATACCAAGAGTCTTTGTAATCTTGAACGACTCTTCTAATTATTTGGAGCTATATAAATATCTTTCAAACCTATTGGTAATAGTTGTCTTCTCCGACTGTTATAGTGAAAAACATAAAAGTCTTGTAAGAATTAGTCCCACGTCGGTAGAATGGTTAAAGTGGGTAGTCTTAATATACCTATTTTGGTGCTCAAAGGCTTAGCCCTTTGGGAATTAAATATTTTGTGGGCATGTGGGGGAGAACCAATAGGTCAAGTCACACATGCGCGAATGTTGGCGCCGTCCGTCCGGCCTGCCAAACCCGGTTTTGGGACTTGAGCTTGGGCTCATTAAGAAATAATTTTTTGGACATATATATTGACCATTTTTTTTGGCTTAAAAATTGTTATTAACTGTAATTAATTCTGAAAATAAAAACGTGGTTTATTAACTATTGAAAAAGTTCCACTCAAACACTTTTTTTCGAAATTACTTCCCAACGTTCAAAATGTTTTTGGTTAAATAAAGGCCTTCAGCATCTGTTTTAAGAACCACAGTTCACTCAAATTTTTTTTCTGAAATTGCTTCTCTATGAAAATTATTTTGCAACACATGAAGAATTATTCATCCCCTGAATAATTATTACATAACATAAATAATTATTCTCAATTCGGATTAATTATACTACACAGAATCAAGCAATATATGCATTACATAATGGATGTTCGTTGAACGAATCTGGCTCGTGCTACCAGTCTTATTTTAGGGTTGTTATATCCTGTGGGTGGAGAGACTTTTATCCGTTGGCACAAATTGGAAGTAGAGCAGCGAAACACCTTAAAGAGAGACACATTTTTTGTAACTCAGCCTGATTATTTTTAGTTATGAATTTCTTATATTTTCTGCCTCGATTTTATTAGCTCCTCATTGGGTAATTTCGTTCCCTCTTTAATTCTGCATTTAACTTGCTACCATTGCAACATTTTTAAGGTGAACCAAAAATCTTCAATGGACGAAATTAACTCGACAAACCTTAACAAGCCTTTCAAATATGAAGGCCAATATTTGAAATGTTGGAGTAAAAAAGTCCTATTTATTTAACTACGAAAAAGGTCTCATCTTGTGTTCCATTTGACAAACCTGTAGTGAATAATCCACCAACCGCTAGGGAAAGAAAAAATATTTGGCATTGGAAGGAAAACAATTTTTTTTGCAATAACCGTATTTTGAATGCTCTAAGTGACTAACTTTATTACAATTATGCCAATTATAAAACTGCAAAAGATGTTTGGGATGCTCTTTTTACAAAATATGACACGGAGAAAGCAAGTGCTAAAACATATGCCGTCAGTCGTTACTTGAAATTTAAAATGATGGATGATAAATCTGTTGTTGCTCAAAATCATGATTTACAAATGATTGACCATGAAATTATTTTCGAAGGCATGACTTTAGATAAGCTATATCAGTTGGCTGTGATTATTGATAAATTGCCTCCAATGTCAAAGAATTTAAAAATACTTTGAGGCATAAGTCTAAAGAATTTTTACTAGAGTCTCCTATTATAAAATTGAGAATTGAGGAGAAATCCCGAAAATAGGACTATAAAGATGAAATTCTTATTGTGTCTAACAACAAGAATCATAAAAAGAACCACATTCCAATTATTGTAAAGGTAAACGAAAAAAATATGAAATTTCAGAAAAAGAGCCACAACCAAAATTTTAAAAATTAGACTCAGACTCAGAATAAGAATAAGAACCCTGGAATTGGATAGTCTAGCAACTCGGGACAATTTCTCTATTTCAAGTGTAGCAAGCCTGAACATATGGCTCAAAAATGTCGCAATGTACCACACGCACACGCAAATTTGACACAAGAGGACCTATGTGCTATGATTTCTGAAATCATCATGTTTACCAGTGCCGAAGGGTGGTGGGTGGATACTGGAGCTTCTCGCAATATATTTTATGATCGTACTATTTTCAAGATGTAACACCCCGCCTAATTAAATACCGGGTGATCAGTCCTTTATTAAATTAAGAATCAAGGTGACCGGTTGGTTCATTCTTAGCATCACTGTCGTAAAGTAATTATTTTCAATTTAAACACCCTAAATAATTAAGCTAAGTGTCACAACAATTTAAAGCCTTATTTTCATTTTATTAAATACCAATATAAAAACCTTTTTAATAACTAACAGTTTTAAGAATCACATAAATGCTAATGATGGAAATTAACACACAATAATTTAAACCATCTAGATAAACCAAACAAAGTTTAAGAACTATAAATGAAATCATCCTGACCGGAGTTAACTCCCAAAGAGTATCAAATACTAGAAATAACATAAATATAAATCTCTGACAAATCCAAACGGGATAGGAAATTGGGCGACACATGCCCTAACTATGAAGATCTAAAATGGAAATTGAATCAATGAAGAGGTCGTCTAAGCAAGAGCCTGCAACTTCCACATAAGCTGCAGCACGTCAAATCCAAAGAACCTAAGCATGACGCCCATGTGGCTGGGCACTTGTAATACATACATATATATACAGGAGAGAAAGAAATGACAGAAAACGGGTCAGAGCCCGAGTGTAAAACAGTTTTAAAAATAGTTTAGCAAGTATTTAAAATGATTACCGGCTAATATACCTCCATGTTAGTATGCGACACTCTTTTGAGAATTCTCACCTCTCATCTAGTGTGCACGCCTACCGTACTACTGATCACATAAGTCTATCTAAATCATCCTCCCATAAAGTTTTATCCCGAGAAGTACTAAGGCCGTAATATTTAGTTTTAAAAATCATTCTCTTCCATATTCTTACATTACTTAGAACCACTTAGTACCATTACCAAATTCACGAACACTTGTTATAACGATGAAACATTTATTCATTTCTTAACTACTTATACACACAGTAGAAAGTTTTCATAAATAAGCATATATATATATATATATATATATATCAATCACTCATATAATATATACTATCGACACCCCACATATATCTATGGTGCTGGCATAAACTGCTATCAAGTCCCCGTATCACTCAAACTAGGGGAAATACTAGTTCGAAATCACTCTCGAACTGTATTAACACAATACACATACAAATGGAGGCGAAGCATAGTTCCAAGTCCTAAGGGGTCAGCGCATACCCTCACGTCTCTTAGAACATCTGACAATCATTCTCAGATAATCTGTATCGAGGATACTATCTTCTAGGATACGAGTCAATATCCCCCATAAATGTTCAATCGAGATAAGACTGTCCCGGCGCAGCAACCTCCGTGATAGCAAGTAGCGCGGGTATGATTTTTACACAGATACATAATATATGCACAGTCACACAGTCATATATATATATATATATATATATATATATATATATATATTCACATTTTCCAAATTAGGTTCACCCAAGACCCATAATTAGTATCATCCGTTCTTAGCACATATTTTACTCAATTATCACGCATAACGGATTCGTCTATTTTATTCTCATTATAATTTATTTCAGACTTACTTCTCACCTCTCGAAGTATTCTATCTCACTAAGTATAATTTCAGTAGGTATACCCTCACTTACCTTCTAGTCTAAATCTTTCACGAGTCTCCATCTTTTAGTAAATGTACGCACAATTTCCAATGTATGAACTCCCCGTTAACCCACGATTTCATCCCATATTGATTTCACTCAACGGAGTCTACTTATACCCTACTGGTCCTCTTCATAACCCATTATACTATTTAAAAGATATTCAAGGGTTCCCACGTATTTTAATCGGATTTAAACAAAAGGAGAGAAATATGTACTTTTCCAGGAAGGATCGATCGATCGAGGAATGGGGTCGATCGATCGATCAATGCTCTTGGTCAATCGATCAATCAAGCAGTTCTTGCCCAATTTGCTGCAAATATCAACCTATGGGTTCACTCATTCTAACCCCTCCAAACCTATACAATTTCATCCTAAACTCCCATCAAAGTTATCCAAATGTATAAGCAATATATATAAACAAGTTCTAACATAACAACATCAATAAATCCTCAACGAATCAATCAAAAAGGGGTTTAGTCTCAGATTTATTTATAAAACCAAATTTTGCATGAATAATCACAAACCTCTATTTTAATCTAGATTTTCTTCCCAAATATCATAATAAATCCGCGGGTAATGCCCTACATATGATCACAGTTTCAGACTATGTGGATTCTCCCTACAATAAATATAAATTCTCCTCCAAAACATATAATTCTTCAATTAAAACATATGATTTTCATTCCTAGACTAACATGGAAGGTATATTAAATTGGAAATCAGCAAGATAGATACTTGTATGGGATTCAAAGGTCTGATTTGTTGATGAAAAATATATGGTTGCGTTCCTCGTCGTGCAATCTACATTTTGGTGGTGGTGGCGATGCAATCAGTTGAATTCTAGGCCTTGGATTGCTTGGAAACTCTTCATCTTCTTCTCTAATCTCTTCACCTTCTTCTCTAATGGCTGGATTAGGTTTTGTGTTTGTTAATTCTAAGAGGCAACTCCAAATGGCTAATATATACTAAGAAAATTCATTGGTTTAAATACCCCCAAATACAAAATGTCTATAATACCCTCCCGGGATGTCAATTAGGCCTAAAAATGCTCCGAGACCCAAACTAAACCCCAGGGTACACTTTTCTGACTATATCGACCCTTTCGAACACTTTAGTTCACTCAAAACGACCATACGGGCGAAATGTAATTTATTCACTTTTATAAAAATAATTTAGTCCTGACACGACAGAGGCGCGTCCCGAATTAAATTTCCATAATTGCCATTTTATTCACTCGTGACAATTTTAATAAAATCAATCTCATATATTACTTACTCATTCAGTAATATTCAACAAATTTCCAATAATTACTAACTCGCATAACGCTAGAAAATATTAAAAATAAATTTCTGCATTAATATTAAATTAATATCTCAATTAAATTTAATAAATTCATAATTTTAAAAGTCATAAAAATACGGGGTATTACATATTTCCCCCCTAATAACAAAATTTCGTCCCAAAATTTAGAAAATAAGGTATGCCTGGTAAAAATAGATCTGGATACTGTAAGAATACTCAAAACGGACTTTCGGGTAAGGCGAACTCCTATAGTCCTCCCCGCCTCACAATAAGCTTATTTATCATTTTCAATACATTCAGGTATAGAGTCACACCTTAATAATAGCACTTCAAATTGTGCTCCAATCCATTTCTATTCGCATAAGACGAGCCTACACATCATTGGCCCCCAGTGTCTCAATATTATTGGGAGGCCGCACGTCACTACGTAACAATTACTCGTATTTAGCTAAACACAAAACTCCCTTTTTGAGAGAAACTATACAAACATTTGATCACTCTCCTTTCTTTAGCGTATACCAAAAGTTTCGACCCATGCATTTTTATCCACGATGTGCATTCCTGAACCTTAATACCTTACTAACATCATCATTCAACCAACGAGCAAGTCGCTTGCCACACTTGACTAGGTAAAACTCCGCTCCGAGTGTTTTCCATAATAGTTAAATTTTTACCTTCTCAAGGAATACCCTTAAATGACTTCCCATAGCCTTCCTACTAAATCCGTGTTTGCTACTCTGATTGTACATGTAGATATGGATTATCGTCCTTCGCACCACGCTTAATCCACTCTACCAGGTACACTTTGTTATGACATTCTCACAAAATATCTTCCACACGTCTATTCTCATGTCTCTTCAACTCGAACGATTCAAGCAATAGCTAACCAGGATGACAGACCCTATAATTAAATCGTGCATACTGGTGTAAGCATCACCTACGCTTCACACATAACACCCAATTCTTTGTTTCCCGTTGTGACACAACGTGGTTACAC
The DNA here is from genome assembly GCA_949130495.1 of Sambucus nigra. Classification (NCBI taxonomy): domain Eukaryota; kingdom Viridiplantae; phylum Streptophyta; class Magnoliopsida; order Dipsacales; family Adoxaceae; genus Sambucus; species Sambucus nigra. Next base: position 393,457,196 of record OX422220.1, on the reverse strand, counting down.
CACTTGGGTACTCTCAAACCTCCTTATCATCATTCCACCCTTCGATTTGGCGATAAAATAAAACTTCCAATGTTTCCTTACCACACAACTGGCTCCACTGGCCTTAAATCGTCACTTAACTCTAACTTACATTCATAATTATCGACTCTTATGATGACCGAGGTACTAAACTCATGGACTAATGACCAAACATCTCTCTACTTCCAACCTTACGCTAAGTTTCATGCGTGGGATGTCTCATAAAGAGAAATCCAAATAAGGAACCCCCCCGGATATACTACTACCTAGCATAGTCGATTATCAAAATTCGTTGGGTCGATCGTCCATAACCTGTACCCCTCTATTCTGTCTTTTGATAGAAAATCTACATCTCTTTTCGCAATTGAACTGAAATAAAGAAGTTTTTACTAATTGCAGTATTCCTTAGTATTGGTGGAATTCACATTCCATAAACCTCGTGCGTATACAATCGGGACTCTCGAAATCCAATTCCCAAACAAATGAATATAAGTCTTAACTTCCACATTCCTAAAGGATAAATATAACAATACGATCGTCCTATCACTAAGTCCTGAGCGCTACACATAATAATGAGTGAAATCTTTCCGCCCAACAGTAAACCCAATACACACTGAATCATAATAACAAAGTCCCTAAACACCCTGGGATTAAACATTTTCGTACCACTATACCCATCGAAGTCTCTTTAATATATATAAAATGAGTGCGAGCCCGACCCTCTCGCAGGTGAGGTATTGTCAGAACAAAACTTGATGCACTAGGGAAGCAACCCCGATAGCCTTGCAATCACTACTTACTAATGTTTTAACCATTTTTATAAAACCATAATCAGTACAATAATATACTCGCATATCACATCACTAAAACGATTAATCTCAATAAATTATATAACATAAACAATGCACCCATTTGTCCTCCACGGATATCACCGAAGACAACCCCGCTATACCAGGAAAACATACACATAATTATAACGCTATAGATATACGCACTAAATTCTTTTCTCATGCGACTCTAGAAATAAACAAAAATGTAATGCCTCGCTCGTGTCACATAAAACTCATACTTATACTTTGCCAATCGCCTTGGATGGTTAATGGTCTTCCGGGCATAAAGTGTTTGTCTGAACCAAATCAAAAATTATATTAACCATTTCCCCTTCAAGCACCATACCCTTATCCTTTTTTCTCACTTCGTAAAATTTTAACTCGTGTATTTTTACTCTTCACAAAATACCTCAACACATAACCCACTTATCTCCTGTCATACTGGCCCTATTAGGGTTGTCCTTCTCTCGGACTTAAATAGTCTCGATCCTGATGGCTACCTCCATCGTTCCCTTATCTTTTTTGGACCTAAGGAACTTGCTACTGGCTTCAATAACTCTTACTGAATTCACCATCGCTTGGTAAGAATTCATCTATTCGAATCATTTAAATGAGCCCCCTGATGGGTCTCCTCTAGTCTCACTCTTCAATAAATCTTTCGATTACATTAACTCCCTTCACATAAGAGCGTTGAGATTTCTACGAACAATGCATGACATTTTCACCATATGGATCGACTCTCCAACATAATTCTCTTTAAGTGTTGTCAACCTCCCTCACGAGTTTATCTCCCATTTGAAATCTTCTCTACTGTTGGTAGCCACTTTCGCTAATAAAAGATTTGCTAGTTTAAATTCATTTACAAATGGACCCCTGTTCGGCCCTTATGTTATGGGTTTAGAACAACTTTTACATCTTATTCTGAACAACTGATGAAGGAACGTGTGGTTAAAGTTAACTTATGATCCTTCCATTTACGCAACATTTCACTATTAAATATGGTGGTTGACTCCCACTATTATAACTTTGCTCTGACGAGCCCAGAAATTTTTTACTCTGATTTGTTTTTCACTTCCTGTTAACTACCCTCCTCCATATGCCCAAGCCTTTGAATGTATTACCTTCGTTGGGTAACACACATAATTCCCGCATTTCTAGAATTTCTGCCAATGACTCTCCTTAATTTTCCATTTGACCCTTTCCGAAGCGTTCTACGTTGGGCGAGTCTAATTTTGACATCACATTTGACTACATATGCACTTAGAAAGCATATGCTATGTCCTAGTCGTCTTTACAGTCCTGGCCTCCGTACCATAATAGGGGTGACCTCGTCTACGGTCATCATCCTCGAACATACTTCATAACCTCCTAAGTACGGCCTCCGCTATCCTTCAATGGCCGTCATCTGCCACACTTCATTGTTCGATCACGTCCGAACACAAATAAGATTTACTAATATATTCGTGATAGCAGGAGAACAAAATCTCACAAAAGAAATCAACAATCCTAAACATAGGGCTCTATATAAAAGAAAGCTATGCTGGAAGCATAATAAGCCGCACACATCCTAAAGCACACTAGAACCTTATGGTCTGATAAAACTTGTAACACCCTGCCTAATTAAATATCGAGTGATCAGTCCTTTATTAAATTAAAAATCAAGGTGACCGATTGGTTCATTCTTAGCATCATTGTTACAAAGTAATTATTTCCAATTTAAACACCCTAAATAATTAAGCTAAGTGTCACAATAATTTAAAATGTTATTTTCATTTTATTAAATTCTAATATAAAAACCTTTTTAATAACTAACAGTTTTAAGAATCACATAAATGCTAATGATGGAAATTAACACCCAAGAACTTAAACCATCTAGATAAACCAAACCAAGTTTGAGAACTATAAATGAAATCATCCTAACCATAGTTAACTCCCAAAGAGTACCAAATACTAGAAATAAAATAAACATAAATCTCTGAAAAATCCAAACGGGATAGGAAATCGCGCGATACATGCCCTAACTATGAAGAACTAAAATAGAAACTGAATCAATGAAGAGGTCATCTAAGCAAGAGACTGCAACTTCCCCATAAGCTGCATCACGTCCAATCCAAAGAACCTAATCATGACGCCCCTGTGGCTGGGCACCTGTAATACATACATATATATACAAGAGAGAAAGAAATGACAGAAAACGGGTCAGAGCCCGAGTGTAAAACAATTTTAAAAATAGTTTAGCAAGTATTTAAAATGCTTACCGGCTAATATAACCACCATGTTAGTATGCGACACACTCTTGAGAATTCTCACCTCTCATCTAGTGTGAACGCCTACCGTACTACTGATCACATAAGTTTGTCTAACTCATCCTCACATAAAGTTCTATCGCGAGAAGTACTAAGGCCATAATATTTAGTTTTAAAAATCATTATCTTCCATATTTTTACGTTACTTAGAACCATTTAGTACCATTAACAAATTCACGAACACTTGTTATAAAGATGAAGCATTTATTCATTTCTTAACTACTTATGCACACAGTAGAAAGTTTCCATATATATATATATATAATATAGGCACCCCACATTAATCTATGGTGCTGGCATACACTGCTATCGAGTTCCCGTATCACTCAAACTAGGGGAAATACTAGTTCAGAATCACTCTCGAACTCTATTAACATAATACACATACAAATGGAGGCGAAGCATAGTTTCAGTTCCTAAGAGGTCAACACATACCCTCACGCCTCTTAGAACATCTGACTATCATTCTCAGATAGCCTGTATCGAGGATACTATCTTCTAGGGTACGAGTCAATATCCCCCATAAAGGTCCAATCGAGATAAGACTGTCCCGGCGCGGCAACCTCCATGATAGCAAGTAGCGCGGGTATAATTTTTACACAGATACATAATTTACAGTACACCAAAAATTTCAATTTGGCACACATTGATATTAAAAATCTGGCACACTTTAAAACTGTGCCAAATTCTGGCACGGTTTAATGACAATCTGGCACAGTTTAAAACCGTGCCAAATTTTGGCACCGTTTAAAAGTGTGTCAAAATCGAGTACACCTAGCTAAAATATAAATAACCTAAAAAAATAATCTCCGGGTACACAATTGGATCTAAGCTCCCAAAAGTTTCCGTCCATCGTCTCCCTCGGCTATTCTCAAAATCGCAAATGAAACTTCCTTTTCACTTTGTGAGCAATAGTTTCTTAGAAATTGACATTTTCGTCACTCTCTTTTCACCAATCGACTACATCTTGCAACAAACGTATCACCAAAATGTTTTTGGTTAAGGTAACCTTCAATTTAGGTAACCTTTTTGTTTTGTTTTGTTTGAACCATAATGAAATCGAAACCCTCGATTTAGGTATCTTTCTTTTGTTTGGATCTCCAATTTTAAATAGGTATATTTAGATAAATCATAAATCTAGGGCTCCGTTTGTATATAAATGTATAACTATAAGCTACTGTTGTTTTGTGGTGTTATGTAAGATAGAATGCTCAATCGTCCTAGGGTTTACTATTCTTCAGTTTGTATATAATTGTATACCAACAAGTTACTTCAGTTTTTTTATCTGTAGAAAATTCTCTTTACAAATAGTGTTTTGTTCCTTGGCTAAAATTCAATTTTTCGCAAGAAACCCCAGAACTATTTTAAATTAAATGTATAGGCCCAATATTAGGTAGTCAAGGGATGATTTCAAAAATTTTGAAAGTTCAATTTTATTTTGCTACCCTTTGGCACTATATATACCTCATCCCCGAATTACGAGTCCACTTTCCATTTATTTTATATTTACATTTGTCAGGTTGCTTGTGTGTGAGCTTCCACATTTTCCTTGCATTCCAAATTTCCTTGGTAGATTACAAACCAAGCTTATAATGGGCTATACTTTGACAATCCTTTTGATTGTGTATTTGTATAATATACTTGTGCCTGGTGGTGAGTATGTGTATGTGATTATAGGATCCGTTGTGACTAATGGAAAAGGTATTCCAAAGTTTCAGCCACTTATTAAAATACTTTGCAAGTATCATCACACGAAGGATACTTTTTAGAGATGATTGTTGCAAACTCCATGAAATGTTCCTGTTAAAATTTGTGCCTAAACGTGATTGATATAAAATTAGGATGTTTTCTTAGTTCAGTTCACTTTAGATTATAACTGATAAATTATATTTGATTCATTCCCATTGTATCTCTGTCATTTGTTTTGTTAGTGTATCACTAATGAGGGTTGGTGGATGTTATAGGACATGTATGGTTCATTTAATTATTATGCTTTTGATCTTGAAATATATATGCTTTTCTTTATGTGCGTTATGGATTTTGTCACTTTGTATTGAATCTAATTTACGTATTTATATTATTAGTATACCCTGAGATACAACTCGTGAAAGAATGTTTAACTTGAAGTGCTGAAAATATAAACTTTAGATACCCTTTTCATTCTCTCAAAGACTCAAACATGTCTCCTCCATATGTTCCACCCGTCTTCTCATATAAGTTCAACGATTGCCACTACATCGATTCTGTGTTCTAAAAGGCCCGCCTATGCTTGAGGCTTGAGAGAAACGCATCGCCTAGGCCTTATTATGCCTTATTCTTAGTAAAAAGGCTTAAGACACACTTACAAGGGATTAGTTGACAAATATTGGTTATGGAGCATGAATATGAGAAAGATGGCTACTAAATATATGGATAAATTTTCAAAATTCAAGGTATGTATTATTTTATTAGATTACTAGCCTTAGAATAATTAAAATAATGAAAAAAGGAAAAATGCCTTTCTACGCCTAGGCGCGCACCTAGGCTCCTAAGGCTTGAGGCTTGACCTCTACGCCCCGACCACGCCTCGCGCCTTTTAGAGCCTTACGGGCGGGGCTATTTTCGTTCAACGATTCTAGAGTTTTCTTTTATCATGGACATTAGGGAAGCTATGCTTGCCTCCATGGTATCCATCTTCTTATTTGATGCACTCATATTATGTGTTTTTATCATATACTACTCACTCACAACAATGGTTTACTCACTCACCAAGAGCTAATTTGGCTCCGTTACTAATGGATGTAAACGCAGCGGAATACTCAAATCACACACAATGTGTAAAACCTCAATTATATTAAATCAACTAATCAAATACAAGAGGGGTTAATTTCATTTCAGCATAAATCAGTGCGATAAGATGGAAAATGAGTCGTGAGAGTGAAGCCATAAGAGCGATGAAAACAAGTGAGTGTGTGTATATGTGTTTAGATGATGTTGGTAATTTTATTTTGATACAATACATATCTAATATCCTTTCGACTTCTAGATCAACCATTATCCAATGCCATCTCAATTGCAAAGAATGTGAAACCAAATTGAACAGTTGCAGGCTAAGCTACTTTACTTCCGAAGGGTTTCCACCGCTCTGTAACAACCCGCGTAATTTTGGGCTATTTTAATTAAGTTTTGGAAAATGGAGGAAAATAAAGTTTTTGATAAAATTATTTTTATTGCTCAAATATGTTGGTTATTATTTTTAAAGGAAATAATTTCAATCAGTTTCAAAAACGGAGTTAAAACGGATTTTAAAATGATTTTTAAATGTTTTTAACTCTTGGAGTTGTTTTGACTTTCAACTCTTCATTTATTTGCCTTATTTAAAGGAGTCTTTTGGATTCCAACTCTTCATTTCTTTGCATTATAAAAGGGAGTCGTGGGCAACCCTTTTAACCTACTTTTGGCACAAATTTTGGCAGCAAATATATTTTATATTCCTCTTCTTTTTATATACACATTGGCACATGAGATTTGTGAGTTCCAACCTTAGATTAGAGGTGTTCTTGGGGTTATTTTGTTGGAGGTTCTTGGAAGAGCTTTTGTAGATCTTTTGATTTGATCTTGAGAATGTGATCGTTAGTTTCTCATCATAGTTTGAGGTATGGGATTTTACACAATATGCTCCTTAAATATCGCGAGTGTCATTCTCTTTGAATTCTTGTTTAATTGAACTCATATTTGAATTGATAAATTCATTCAAATCTGGAAAATAATTGTTGAAATTATTTTGATTCACGTGGTATCATTATATTATTATTGAGCACGTTGTCATGAGATTTTAATATGGCACGGATGTTGGGCACCCGCCAAAATTCCTGTTTCCCGGGCTATGGCTTGATAAAGCATGTACGGATGTGGTGAGGCCTGGTGACCCGGTTAAAGTGTTGTTGATAAATTTATTGATAAAATGCTATTGAGATTTGCATTTTGATTTGAATATTCGTTCTCGTGTTGTTACGTTTTATTCATCGCTAATATATATTTGTTGAGCATCTTTCTTGTCGTATTGTGTACTTCCCCATATTTTCTTTTACTGGCAGGTTAGCGCGGATTTTGGGGCGCTATGGAGATTGATTTTAGTGAGGATTATTTGGGAAAGATTTGTATTATTTTGATGTATAGAGCTTTGGAGATTTGTATTTTTATTCGAGTTCGATAGTTGTAATTTTAATTCGAGAGACTTGTTGTAAATGGAGAGCTTGAGATTAGTGGATTTATATTATTGTGAGTTTATTTAGATGCTCTATACCTTGTCACTTGTAGATTTGGATTTATTTGATCGCATTAGCGCTCCCTTCGCTCTCCCCGGGCGGGCAGGGTGTTACAAATGGTATCAGAGCTTAGGTATACGGCAACCCTCGGGGCTTGAGTTTTGGGTTCATTGCGTGGTTAGCAATTTTTGGAGATAGCAAATTTTAAGTGATATTCGTGATAAGTTTCGAGATTAGAGGTGAGAAATTTATTTTTGGGAGACATGATTTATTTTTGGAGTTTGTTAGCCTGATTTTTTTAGAGTTAGGCATTCGGCGAATTTCGAGGGCGAAATTCCATTATTAGTGGGGAAGTGTAACAACCCACGTAATTTTGGGCTATTTTAATTAAGTTTCGGAAAATAGAGGAATATAAAGTTTTTGATAAAATTATTTTTATTGCTCAAATATGTTGGTTATTATTTTTAAAGGCAAGAATTTCAAACAATTTCAAAAACGGAGTTAAAACGGATTTTAAAATGATTTTTAAATGTTTTTAACTCTTGGAGTTGTTTTGACTTTCAACTCTTCATTTCTTTGCCTTATTTAAAGGAGTCTTTTGGATTCCAACTCTTCATTTATTTGTATTATAAAAGGGAGTCGTGGGCAGCCCTTTTAACCTTCTTTTGGCACAAATTTTGACAGCAAATATATTTTATATTCCTCTTCTTTTTATATACACATTGGCACATGAGATTTGTGAGTTCCAACCTTAGATTAGAGGTGTTCTTGGGGCTATTTTGTTGGAGGTTCTTGAAAAAGCTTTTGTAGATCTTTTGAGTTGATCTTGAGAATGTGATCATTAGTTTCTCATTATAGTTTGAGGTATGGGGTTTTACACAATATGCTCCTTAAATCTCGCGAGTGTCATTCTCTTTGAATTCTTGTTTAATTGGACTCATATTTGAATTGATAAATTCATTGAAATCTGGAAAATAATTGTTGAAATTATTTTGATTCATGTGGTATCATTATATTATTAATGATCACGTTGTCATGAGATTTTAATATGGCACGGATGTTGGGCACCCGCCAAAATTCCTGTTTCCCGGGCTATGGCTTGTTAAAGCATGTACGGATGTGGTGAGGCCTGGTGACCCGGTTAAAGTGTTGTTGATAAATTTATTGATAAAATGCTATTGAGATTTGCATTTTGATTTGAATATTCGTACTCGTGTTGTTACGTTTTATTCATCGCTAATATATATTTGTTGAGCATCTTTCTTGTCGTATTGTGTACTTCCCCATATTTTCTTTTACTGGCAGGTTAGCGTGGATTTTGGGGCACTATGGAGATTGATTTTAGCGAGGATTGTTTGGGAAAGATTTGTATTATTTTGATGTATAGAGCTTTGGAGATTTGTATTTTTATTCGAGTTAGATAGTTGTAATTTTAATTCGAGAGACTTGTTGTAATTGAAGAGCTTGAGATTAGTGGATTTATATTATTGTGAGTTTATTTAGATGCTATATACCTTGTCACTTGTGGATTTGGATTTATTTTATCGCATTAGCGCTCCCTTCGCTCTCCCCGGGCGGGCAGGGTGTTACACGCTCCATTTAAGTAACTTTCGTTCTGATTAGTTTTGATACATCACCATCTAAGTAAGGCAAATGTTGTAAATGATGCATTAATAAGGAAGTCCTTGGGGAGGGTAGCTTGTGTTTCCTCTGACATGTGTTAGAAAAGTTGATCTTAATGAGAGTAATGTTGAGTTGATCCTAATAAGAAACCCAATGGGGAATTCCAATTGTTACCTATCTCAAAGTGTACACGAGTGCACGCCTCTTCCTATGTTGCCTCAATTTATCAAGGCTAGATTTAACTTTTCAACCAATAGATTCTATAAAAACATCTCTATTTGGCATGGTTATAAGTAGGCTCTTGATTCTATTCCTCTTAATGCTGCATGACAAAATGGAAATGGAAAATCAATGCTATTCTGGACTTCAAATTGGTTGGTATCTTCCATTTCTCAACAAGTGGGAGTGATTTTTTTTTATGATGATTTGGACCTTAAGGTGGAAGACTTCATTCAAACAGGTCAATAGACTTCCCTCAATCATTTATCACTTCGTTCCCCTCAATGTATTCAAATATTATGTCTATTCTTCTTTCTATTGTCCATTGTGTTCTGGATGTGTTCTATGTAATGTGAGATGGAGAGTTTGAATCATCTTTTTGTGGAGTACACATACACTAAGTCTATTTGGCATCATATCTTCTTTAGATATAACAAGTTTCTAGACACCATATCCTCTTTTTATAATCAAGCTATGTTATTTAAAGGCAATACTCTCATTATAAGAATCTGGTATGCTTCTATTTTAGGAGATTTTGATACCATTTGAATGGTTAGGAATCAATCTATATTTGAGAATAAGATTCCCACCATCAGTGGTTGTTTGAAATATGTCTAATATTATTAGATTTATTAGTAATTTAGTGAAAGGACATATTCATTATGACATTGCTTATTTGTTAATTATTCATTGTTTAAATGTTACTCCTAAACTGAGAAAAGATCCCAAGATCATTGAAGTTAGGTGGTTCTCTTCCCTCATTTTATAGACTAGACTTAATACAAATGGTCTCTCATATAAGGATGGTAACATTTGTTCAACTAGAGTAGTTTTTAGAAACTGCTGAGGCTTTGTTAAGTTGCCTTCTATAAGAAAGTCGCTTTTAATTCATCTTTTATACTGAGCTTTTAGTTGTTATTTAAGGGATTGGATTTTCTTGTTCTTATAATTGTCATTATATATTTTTGGAAGTGGATTATTTATCTATTCTTCAGTGCGTTAATAATGATGATTTCATTGATCCTTGGGACAATAGAACTAAATGGATGAATTATAAATTTTATCAATGCAATATTTAAATCAATGCAATCTTAACTTAAATTGAGTAATGATATTAATTTAATATTAAAAGTCCCTCTGTTTTATCACATTAAAGCAGGTACCTGGTCAAGAAAAGTGTCAGGATATACATTCCAAACACTTTTCGAGTGATACATAGAAAAAGTTTTTTTGCCCTGTTAAGTTTTATATATTCCTATTATAAAATTCAGTATATTTTTAACGATCTTGATTTCGAATAGTAGGGAATTTGGGATTGATTTTGATCATTGATGATAGATTTGTAAGAGAGTTTTTTTCTCAGTGTTGAAGTCTGAGCAGATTTTGTCTAAATTAAATATTGGCTTAATATAAGGGTAATTTCTTTTAACTTGATTATTATCTTACCTAGCATCCATGTTTAAGAAATAAATTAATTTATAAATATTTGAGTTAGAGAAATAAATTGATTTTTAGCTTACCTAGCATCCATTGTTAGCTAATTATGAATGATAGGCTATGTTGCAATGCCTCACAAAATTTACTGAAATTAATCTCCTATATGAAATATTTGTTTCCAATTTTCATTTTGATCTAAATTTTGGTACACATATATATCTAATTGTGATGTTTTCGTCCTAAATTGCTAAATGCCTTTTCCAGATATTTGAGGTTCGATATGTGTTTTGTTAAAGTTAAAGGGAAGAAGTGGCCGTGCTTTTCTGTTCTCCCATGCAATGAATTGTGTGTTCTTCATTCAGTGTTCTTTTCTGTGCATTATTCATGTCTTTGTTTTGTGGATGCTTACTGTATCGAATTTTGTGAATAAACTTCGATTTCCTTTTATGTATTGGCAGATAGGTTGCAGGACACGGAGATCACCGATTGACAGAAGTGCTCCATTTGTATCGCATACTTTGACAGTTACCAAGTAAGCCATGTACTCTCCTACAAATGAATTCTGTTTATATATGCTGTCGAGCTATGAGTCATAAAATATCAAACTTGTGCCAAAAGAATTGAGTTTCTAGCTTAAGTGATGCTTTGTGAGCTTAATACTTCTAAATCTTTCATAGTTTTAGTCTGTCAGCAAAAAAGCACAGTGGAAATAGATATTGAAGAGACCCTTAAGAGGCTGGTGGTGCAACTGAAGAAGTCCCCTCAGGAAGTTTACGAGTCTTTGAAGAACCAAACATTAGATTTGGTTCTCACGGCACATCCTACTCTGTCTATTCGTAGATCTTTGCTTCAGAATCATGGAAGGTTTATCTTCTACAATTTGCTAAAGATCTTATTATAAAATCCCTATTGTTATCGTAGGCATCCTTATTTTAAGATACTTACATACCTCCCCTTTTGGGGAGTACATAGTTGAATTTTATGATGAAACTTGATGAAGAAGACTAAGTTTAAGTAGATCATCTACACCAATTCCAATCATTTAATGGGTGAAATACAAATAATACATATCAACGACTACACATATAAATTGAATTTGCATTTCACCCACTAAATTGCTGCATTTATTTTTCTCCAAAATGATGGAGAAGATCTCTGCATGGAATTTGTTAGTTCACGCATTTATTTTGGACATAACATAGTACCCAAATTTGTTGTTTTACACATTTAAGATTTTTTTTGTTAGCACTACACATGCTATACCATTTTTATTATTCTCAACTAATTTGACATTTAGAACTGACGACATAATTTTTTTTTGAATATGCATTAACATTTTCAGTTTCTATTCCTCTATATTTTTATCTATTATCGTTGACATGTTATTTGTAGTATTTGTTCATTTGAGAAACATTTCTATTTGAAAATGGAACAAGATGACTACATTTTTCAAGACAATCTTTGCCTGCTCTTCCATGTTTATATTTTTAATTTTTTCAAATGTTAAGATTATGTTTACTCAAATATACATTACACATGTATCATGTTTATATATGTGTGTTCTCCCATGTGCCCGCGCATATTTGCATATACGAGTCTCCTACATAAGACTCTGCCACTGTCATGGGAGGAGGCAGAATACTTGTCAAAAGTGGGCAAAATCTAATGCTAACATTTTCTTCGAAAACTAGAGGGATTAAAACACATTTGATATTAGAATCCCCCCCCCCTTCCCTGGACGTGCGGGTTCTAAGACTAACTTATTTAATTTTTCCAATGTAGATACAAGATGAATTTCGAACTGATCAAATAAGGAGAACTGATCCAACTCCACAAAATGATATGAGGGCAGGAATGAGCTACTTCCATAAGACAATATGGAAAGGGGTGCCCAAGTTCTTGCGCCGTGTTGACACTGCTTTGAAGAATATAGGCATAAATGATCGTGTTTCTTACACTGAGGTTAGCCCTGCAGTATTTTTAATTTTTAGTCATTTGGGGATTTGTTCTTTCAAGTGATTACAACTGCAATTTATTGTTTGCTTGAGGTTTCAGTGCCGTCAACATCTAGAGTTTTTGTGAGAAAACATCCCAACCATGTTTCAAGATAATAGAACTGCTGATTCAGCTTTTGGTGAGGCGATCACAGTATGATTTGTATATAGGATTACTTCATTACAAATGAGTTGATATTGATCATCTTCGTCATTCACTGAATCTGCAATTTAAATAATAGCATGCTCCTTAACTTAATTGACATTCTTGGTTTGGGGTTTTAAAATGTCGGGAATCCAATGTTGGTTGTACTCTAGAGAGGTGTGGTCGGGAGGTTGGACATTTTGGCTGGATAAAAAAACATTGCTGTCATATAGTTGCGGGACTGTCTTTGTCCTAGAAGAATGGCGTCCGACTTGCCTTTTTTTTATCGGTTCGAATCATGACCAGTTTATATATATATATATATATATTATTGGAGTACACCAGATAGTCCAAGATTGAGCCTTTGATCTCTCTCACTCACCTAAGCTTCTACTTACTAATCATTAAAGGTTAGTCTATTAGATTTATTTTTATATACTCACCAATTTCTTTGGTTGTTTTGTTTTGTATGACCAGTCAATTTCTTATGCAAAGCTGGCTGGGCTTGATCCAATATATGGACTTTGTAAGTTTGTCCTCCAATCATTGTATTCAACTTTTTACTTAATTATATTTACTGAAGAAAATATCTTGATGGCCATCTTGATGTAATACTACAATTTCTAAAGTTAGATCTTTAAACTAGATTTACCCTCATGGGTCTCATCTCAGTTGAAATTTCAGCCTTTTGTGATAGAAGATGGAGCATTTGCCTTCAAAACAACAACATACCTTACAATGTTCTCATCTCTGATTCGGGCAGACACGTCTTTATCTTACCACATATAAGAATATCAGTCCCTTTAGGTTAAATTCAATTGTTACTTCACTTGCCCTGATGTTCTTAAGGGAGTATAGGCCCTGCCCCATTATGTGAATCTATTTTAGTGTAACACCAATGTTTTGGTTATTTATTTAGATTGCGCCAAATTTTCCTTAATAATTTGAGTCATAAGTCGTTTCTCCTTCATGAATTCTTTCACAACAACTACTGTATTATCAATGATTATGGGTATAACCCACTAAGGTGGAGCAAAACCATATAAAGCTTGAGAATATGACGATAATTTTAAAATATGTATATTAGGCTTGAAAACAAGTCGTTTGAGGGTGAAAACCTAAACTAACCCCCAAACAGCCCCGTAAGAGGCACGAACACCTCGCACGGGACCAATGTAACTTGTACGAACTGACAGCGTAGTCACGGGTCTCCCAGTTTGAGAATATGACGATAATTTGAAAATACATAGATTAGTCTTAAAAACAAACTGTTTGAGGGTGAAAACCCAAACCAACCCCCAAACGGCCCCGTAAGAGGCATGAACGCCCCGCACGGGACCAATGTAACTTGTACGAACTGACAACGTAGTCACGGGTCTCCCAGTTTGAGAATATGACGATAATTTGAAAATACATAGATTAGGCTTAAAAATAAGATGTTTGAGGGTGAAAACCCAAACCAGCCCCCAAATGATCCCGTGAGAGGTATGAACACCTCGCACGGGACCAACGTAACTTGTACAAACTGACAGCGTAATCACGAGTCTCCTAATTTGAGAATATGATGATAATTTGAAAATACGTAGATTAGGCTTGAAAACAAGCCGTTAAAGAGTGAAAACCTAAACCAGCCCCCAAACGGCCCCATAAGAGGCACGAACACCTCGCACGAGACCAATGTAACTTGTACGAACTGATCGCATAGCCGCGGGTCTCCCAGTTTGAGAATATGATGATAATTTTAAAATATGTAGATTAGGCTTGAAAACAAGCCGTTTGAGGGTGAAAACCCAAATCAGCCCCCAAACGGCCCCGTAAGAGGCATGGACACCTCGTACGGGACCAATGTAACTTGTACGAATTGATAACATAGTCACGGGCCTCTCAGTTTGAAAATATGATGATAATTTAATAATATATGAATTAGGCTTAAAAACAAGCCGTTGAAGGGTGAAAGCCTAAATCGGCCCCCAAACGATCCCGTAAGAAGCACTAACACATCACACGAGACCAATGTAACTCGTAGGAAGTGATCAGGTAGTCATAATATGCGTAAGATTTTCAATTTTAGAATATAATAATAATTGCAACTCCTATATGTAATTTTTTAGCTTGAGTAAGCTTTTTTTTTTAATTACTTGGTTACTAATATCGTATCTTTTTTGTATCCTATTTTTTTTTACAGGATAACATTTTATCGTTAGCATTTATTCATGTGGAACACATAGAGAACTCAGTGGTTTACAACAAGGGGTTAATTCATGATTCTATTTTTTTATGTTATGGCCGTGCGGGCTTTTGTAGTTTTATTGTTAACTTTTATGGCCGTGCGGGCTTTTGTAAATTTATTGTTATATTTTGTGGCCGTGCGGGCTTTATATTACGCAGATTTTATATTAGCAGGTTTTAGAATGTCCAGAAAATAGAGGAAACTCTGTCCAATTTTTTTTGGTCTGTGAACTACTAAAGACTTGTAATATTTTGAAGTTTGTATGTACATTAGTTTATCAACAACGTGAAAGATTTGCAATTTGTGATTTTTTTTGTTTTCAAATAATTAATTTTATTTTCTTTTATCCAAAAATTTGGCTCAGTTCAAAACCGTGCCAAAAGTGTATCAAATTTTGTCACGATTTTAAACTATGCCGAAAGTTTATCAAAATGTGCTAAATCTGGCACAGTTCAAAACTGTGCCAAATGTGTGCCAGAAATATCAAATTTTGGCATGGTTTAAAAGTGTGCCAGAAGTGTTCCTGTTTATTCAAATCTGACACACTTTTAAACCGTGCCAGAAAGAAATGGTCATTTTGGAACACCTGATTATGGCACAGTTCAAAACTGTGCCAAATTTGATCTGGCACACAGTTTTAAACCGTGCCAGATTCCTGTTTTTGGTGTAGTGATATGCACAGTCACACAGTCATATATATATATATATATACATATATATATATTCACATTTTCCAAATTAGGTTCACCCACAACCCATAATTAGTATCATCCGTTCTTAGCACATATTTTACTCAATTATCTCGCATAACGGATTCCTGAGGGGTTATATATAAATGGATATCATGGAGAGGTTATATATAAATGGATATCATGGAGAGTAGAGACGTTAATATTACTTACGTATTATGGTAATTGGGTTGCGTGAATGCCTATTAAATTAAATAAGTTGTGAGCATGCTTATTACTTGGAATATTATGTGTATGACATACCTAGATAATGGCCATCGAACGAAGGTTAGCGCGTTGTGGACGACCATATCTTGTGTGCATTCGAGGGATTTTGAGTCGTACCATTAGAGCATGGAACCTAGGTACGGGCTATATGTGAGAATGATAGTGGTGACGGTCATATGGGTGCGTAGGTATGTGCGTAGTCCATCGACTTGGGACTATGTTCGCCTCCATTATGTGTATATATTTTTTTGGTTACTGAGATATTGAACTTATTAGCCTTTATGCGCGAGCGTTTGCAGTGGGACTAGATAGCCGAGTATGCCTAGCACCCGCGGTTTCTTAACCATGGGTACAGTATTGATATATATATATTTTTATGTATACATAGAGAGATTTTATATATGTATACTGAGTTCCTATTCTGTGTTTCATGTTGGCTACTTTATTAAAGTCTATACGTATTGGGTCACCAGCTGAGAATTAAGAATGCTATGAGAATGAGTTAATAAATCTTTAAACCTATTCCTAAATAATAGAAATATATTAGCTTCGGGTTATTTAGATATTTTATCAGGCATATTGGTTATACTACATATAGTCAGGCAGAGTATCGAGACTAAGATGGGTAGTTATACTCGCTAGGTGTGCACATTAGACGAGAGGTGAGCATCCTAAGTGAGTACGCTAAGTTAACATGGATAATATTTGTGCTAATTAACCAATTTAAGCACTTGCTATATTTAAACTGTTTTCTACTCGGTCTCTGACCTGTTTTTCTGCAAATCTCTTTTCTTGTTATATTATTTTAGGTGCTCAGCCATAGGGACACTAGACTTAGGAGATTCCATTAATTTGCCAAGTTGTAGCTACTGTTGAAGCTACAGGATGTTGCTAGTAGATGCTTCTGAGTCTATATCTCCTCATCTATCAGTTATTTACTTCTGTTGGACATGTCGTCCCTCATATTTTACATTCAGAGATTTAGATTTTTTTTATTCTATCTTTAGACTTTAATTTCATATTTTTGGATTATTGTATGGAATTTTATCTAGATGTGTTTACTCCACTTCATATTATTTCAGTTAGTTCTTTCCTTACATTTTTGTGTTGAATGGTGATGTTTAATTATTTTCCTTCTATGGCGATTACTGTTAATAAGATAAAATTTTGACATCAACCTTTTTAAATATTAGATGGTTAGTTTTAAATAATAAAACTTTGGATAGTGATGCATAATCTGAACCAACCGGATATTCTGAATTAATTTTATAAAGGACTGATCACCCGGTATTTAATTAGGCGGGATGTCATATAATCCAACAAAAGAAATAAACTGAGTACAATCTCTAATTGAAATAAGATAGTTGGGGCAACATGCCAAAATGAAATACTGAGCTACATCATACTCTAGGAATAATATGACTGAAGCGACTAATTCCAAATCCTGCAACATCCACACCTGCTGCAGCTATGCATCGCTGAAATAGATCATCAAATTGCAGCTACACCATTTATAGGTATCATATATACCACATTCAAATGCACGCCATATATATATATATATATATATATATATATCCCCGAGTAGGCACTCACTAGATGTTTTCTCTAAAATTCTATCACCCCAGGTATACTCATCCACCCGGTTACCTTGAGACAATTATATACCACCGAATCAGTTAAGAATAAATAGGCGGAACGAAGGCGGCCATAGTTCCCATCGAGAGTGAGGACAAATCATACCCAAAGCACCTCACCCCTAAATAACGGATCTTATGACCTGGGAATTATACTCATCTTGCTCCTCAAGTCGAGGGAGTCACCCACATCGCGCAACCTTCTATGATAACACTTGAGAGGTATGTATTCCTATAAATATTATTCACACCAATATTTATAGAGCACACAAATATATATATATATATATATATATATATATATATATATATATATATATACAGACTGCATAATTAGGCATAAATTCGTTTGAATTTATCCCCTTAATTTAGTAGCTTTTAGCACCTCGAATAATGTAATTCGTATTGATTTATCTCATTTATATGCTACTGACCATTCCCACATAGTGTCTCGAGTTTTGTGTATTTTTCATGCTTTTTACAGGTACTTAATGCAAGTGAAGAGAAGAGGAATCCAAAGCTAAGAAATCAACAAAGGAAGGAAAGTCCGAGGGAAAAATAGCCATTTCTCATCTAGAGTTCAGACGAGGGACAAATATGAAAACTGAAGACCTCGTGTCTACAAGCACGTAGGAAGAAACGTAATCCCAAACTGAGCCCTGGATCAGAAGTTACGGAGATTCAAAGATGAGAGGAAAATCAAGAGAAAAGAAGAAAGGAAGAGATCCATGCTCTATATATAATTCACCACCGGACCGGATCGGGATTAGTTAAAATTCGGTAAGCTTGAAGGCTCTGTATATAATTCAACACCGAACCGATCCAGATACAACTGAAATCAAAGCAGTTCGAATACCTTTAGGATCTCAGTATCAAAATGAGGACCGGACCGATCCAATTTCAGAAGAAAATGAACCGGTTCGATGTTTTGAAGATCCTTGCACAAAATTGGATACTGGACCAAATCGAATAATACCCGAACTAGTTCGGTTGAGATTTTCCCTGATATTTCGTTTCTAATTTAGAGTTTTCCTTGGTTCAAACTCTTGTAAATTTCATAGTGTATTTAACTTAACTTATTGTCAGACATTAAAGAGGAGTTCGATTAGTCTTAGTTTTTAGGGGTTCTTGCATAGAAGAACCCTAGTTTTGAAGTTTTGCAATAATTAATTCAAGATTCAAAGTTTATTTCCAGATTTCTTCATTGCAAGTAACATTTAATTTTTGCTTTTAATTTCTTTCGTAGTTAGTTAGATTAATTCTTAATTCCTACTTTTCAATTCTTAATTGAAAAAATTTCTTCTTAATTTTTCTCAAAGCTATGATTTCTTGAACTTTAAAAATTGTGTTTTCATTTAATTTAATCATATATGGCTAAGTTTTTAAGGGTTGGACTGAATGAACCCAACCCGTTGTACTTTACCCATGTAGAAAATAGGGTTTGAATTGAATTTTAAGTGAATGGTTTTGTGTAGTACACACAACCTTTGTAGACATTTTAATCTCATTTGCCCTAGGTAACGGGGTGTTTAAGGATGCGATGCGCGTGTTCGCTATTTAGAACCGCTTTATTTTTACCTTTGATTATGCATGATGCGGTCTAGTACCCTCAGATATGTAATTCTTAGGATTACTAAAGACTGGGTTCAATTAAATTTCTAATTCAAAATATAGCATTCTATACGGTAAATGTACTAGGGTTTGGGGGATTGTAACCTGACCTATCTTTCCTTATTCATAGTTAATTCATTAAGTATATTTGTTTCTTTGCATTTAGTTTAGTTGTTAGTTGATTTGCATTCACATGTAGTTCGTAGATTTTTATATTTATCTTAATCACCTTTTCCATTTCTTCAAGAATCAATTTAGCGTTAGTCATCTATTCCGTGTCGTTACGATTCTTCGTCCTATTTCTCCGTGGAGACGATTCCTACTTACTGGGTTTATTACTAACGTGGCAGGCTTGCACTTGAGCCTATATCAACACACGCACTAGATACACATTTGTGGTCGCTTCAAGTTTTTGGTGACTTTGCCGGGGAAATAGGACACTAAATTTTGCGTGTATATTCACTGCAAACCCTCACGAGACAAAACTCATCCTACTAAGGTGACCTAGGGTTTTAACGGCTTGTTGCATACGCTAAATACAATTGCTTTCCCACGAAAGTTGTATTCTATCTTAATATAATGAATTTCAACAATTGAGCCTTGGTGAAGTTATTTTACATATCTCGGGACGCGTAAAGTTCCAAGTTAGGGGGATTTGATTAGGCATAAATTCTTTTGAATTTATCCCCTAAATTTACTAGCTTTTGGCACCTCAAATAATGTAATTCGTATTGATTTATCTCATTTTTATGCTACTAACAATTCCCACATAGTGTCTCGATTTTTGTGTATTTTTCATGCTTTTTACAGGTATTTAATGCAAGTGAAGAGAAGAGGAATCCAAAGTTGAGAAATAAAAAAAAAGGAAAGTCAGAGGGAAAAATAGTCATTTTGTACCTAGAGTTTCGACGAGGGACCAACATGAAAAGTGAAGACCTCGCGTCTACAAGCTCGTAGGAAGAAATGGCATCCGAAATCGAGCCTTGGATTAGAAGTTACGGAGATTCAAAGTTGAGAGGAAAATCAAGAGAAAATAAGAAAGGTAGATATCCATGCTCTGTATACAATTCACTGTCGGACCGGACCGGGGTTAGTTAAAATTGAATCGATTCGGGAAGCTTGAAGGCTCTATATATAGTTCAACACCGGACTGATACAGTTACAACTAAAACCGAACTGATTTGAATGCCTTTAGGAGCCCTATAACAAAATGAGGACCGGACCGACCTGATTTTAAAAGAAAATGAATCAGTCCGATGTCTTGAAGATCACTGCACAAAATTGGATACCGGATCGAACCGAAGAATACCCAAACCGGTTCGATTGAGATTTTCCCAGCTTTTTCATTTCTAATTTATAGTTTTCCTTAGTTGAAGCTCCTATAAATTTCGTAGTGTATTTAACTTAATTTATTGTCATACATTAAAGGGGAGTTCGATTAGTCTTAGTTTTTAGAGGTTCTTGCATAGAAGAACCCTAGTTCTGAAGTTTTGGAACAATTAATTCAAGATTCAAAGTTTATTTCCAAATTTCTTCCTTGCAAGTAACATTTAACTTATGCTTTTAATTTCTTTCCTAGTTAGCTAGATTAATTATTAATTTTTAGTTTTCAATTCTTACTTCAAAAATTTTCTTCTGAATTTTTTACAAAGCTATGATTTCCTGCACTTAAAAAATTGTGTTTTCATTTAATTTAATCATGTCTGGCTAAGTTTTTAAAGGTTGGGCTGCATGAACCCAACCCGATGTAATTTACCCATGTTGAAAATAGGGTTTGAATTGAATTTTAAGTGAATCATGTTGTGTCGTACACACAACCATTGTGGACATTTTAACCTCGTTTGCCCTAGGTAACCGACGTGTTAAAGGATGCGATGCGCGTGTTAACTATTCAGCACCGTTTTAATTTTACCTTTGATTATGTATGATGTGGTCTAGTACCCTTGTATATGTAATACTTAGGATTACTAAAGACTGGGTTCAAAAAATTCTAATTTAAAATCTAGCATTCTATACGGTAAATGTATTAGGCTTTGGGGGATTGTAATCCGACCTATCTTTCCTTATTCATAGTAAATTCATTAAGTAGATTTGTTTCTTTGCACTTAGTTTAGTTATTAATTAATTTGCATTCACATTTAGTTCGTATATTTTAATATTCTTCTTAATCACCTTTTCCATTTCTTTCGTCAATCAATTTAGGGTTAGTCATCTATTCTTTCTCGTTACGATTCTTCGTCCTATTTCGCTGGGGAAACGATCCCTACTTACTGGGTTTATTACTAATGCGACAAGCTTGCACTTAAGCCTATATCAGCACGCAAACTAGATACACATTTGTGGTCGCGTCACTACCCCCCCATACACACACACACACACACACACACACACACACACACATATATATATATATATATATATAATTTAAACCCGGCTAAATTGTGCATAACACCCATAGCACTAACCTAAAATATTCGAGTCAAATCCCAATTCTAAGTTAATTAATTTTCCCATTAATTAATTTATTATCATGGTTACACTCTCCCAAAATATCCAGGCTCATTCCCTCGGTCCTTAAATTATTCCTTAGAATTTTGCTTCAAATTCTATAATGTAGATTTTCATCCCTTTTTTCTCTATACAAAATAATTATACTAAGCTCCTCATTTAAACCTCATAATTGATATTAACCCAAAATCCTCTATTGGATTACTAATCCCACCCCTTTCTTTCGGTCAAAACAGAAAGTAACCAAAACTGGGCTAGGCCCACTTGCGTCGTTCGAATGACCCACCATGTCGCTTGAACGACCTCTATACTTTCTCTTTCTTCTCCTTCTTTTCCATTACGTCGTCTTCCACTATAAAACTTCAACCTTTAATCCCAGAATTCTTCACTGTTATCTTTGAATATCCCCACAAAGCCTATTGATTTAAACCCATAATTCAAACAACTTTGATAGATTTAAACCCAAATCATTTAACAACAATTCAATACAATGTATAATTTCTCCACAATATACTTGATAAATCAAACCCTCCAAATATCCAAAAAACACGTAGGATTAACTAGAACCAAAAACCCAGGTTTATATGTGTCAACCCAACCCAAAAATTACACTCACTATGATATGAATTGGTTATGGAAAATTTACATTTAAGCAATTTAACCACTTGCCTGTATATAATTGTAGAGTCTTATTCCTTTGAAGAAGATGATTGATTTTTCTCCAAAAATCTCCTAAAGTTAACCCTCTTTTCTTCTCTGTAGAATTGGGTTTAAGCTTTGAGTTGTGCCTATCAAAATTCCTCTTATTTGGGGTTTTATAATATTTTTCCTTTAGAGTTGTGTCCACCCCAAACTCTTAAATTTAGATTTTCTAATGCTAATCCCATAATTAGACTTGTGGGCTAAATTAAAATGGTCCAAATAGCCCCGTGTGAGCCCCGCTATGCCTAAAAATGGCCCGAGACTCAATCACTACCCCCGGGTACTCTTTTTCGACTATCTCGTCCTCTCCTGAAACAAATGTATACTCCGAATTGTCATCCTAATTACTTTATAACATTATCCAATTTCGACCTCAAAATGTGACACATGTGAAATCTAAAAATTATCCGAATTAATTAAATCTCAATTGACCAAATTAAATAAATCCTCCAATTTCAATAAATTCTCCAAATCACAATAAGTTCTATTTCTCCCAAAATTAACTTAATTCAAGTCCTCGAAATTACGAGATGTTACGTACTTCCCCCCTTACAAAGGAATTTCATCCTCGAAATTCAGATAGCCTAGTACTCCAAGCCTCTACTAGCTTTCTAATCACCTACCATTTAGATCTTTACACTTATCTCTACAACTTCTAATCGCGAATTATTTTTAAAAGAAAAATAGTTAACTAGGGTGTTCATACACCCTGTACCTATGCTTATCTGCACAAAATAATACCTTTTACCAGCCTTAAGTCGTAATATAACTTTCAACTCACAGTTATAACTACATACATGAATAATAATCGAGGTACCCAACTCATTTACTAATGACCAAACATCTCTCGCTTCTAACCTTGCACGAAGATTCATGCATGGGACGTCTCGATAAGTGAAATCCAAACAAGGAACACCCCCCCCCCCCCCCGATACACTACTTACCTAATATTGTCGGTCGTTGAGATCCGTTCGTCCCTCAGTTCATATCACGCACCCCCAAATACCTGTCTCTTGACATAAAAGTATAATCGCCCACTCTTATGCTATAAAGACAACATACGATAACGCACCCTTGCTATCACTAGTTTCCTTGACCAAAATAAATCCCGAGCTATATCTCCCTGCTCGACAATAAACCTATCTACCCTGAATCACATCAGCAAACGTCCCTACTCCCCGAGATTACATTTAATAATATCGACATAGTATTATGCAACACATTTTAACATATATACTCGTATATATAAGCTAGACCCGATCTCATGCGATACCTAGAAAAATGATCCATACCTTGGTACCGCGGACACCAAGTTTGACTATAACTATCCATTATAGTTCCAAACCATCGCTAACCAGTCGAAACATGGAAATCATCCACCCTACTCCCATAATTTTTTAAGTAGCAACCTCTCGTGTAGTGCAACCATCCTCTTAGTGTACACCCCCACTCTCTCATGGCTAACATCGAAAGACCCCGCTACCCCCATAGTAATAACATATACATAACATGGCTATTATAGGCAATGTAACCACTAAATCCGTCTTACTTGCGAATCTTAGTGATAACAATCTTATGTTGTGACGCACCCAATGTCACTAAAAATATACCCATGCTTATAGGATAAAAGACAATTTACCTTTATACTTCAGTTGCTTCGCTTGGTCCTTGGGTCCATAGTCAAAATTCTCTCGTTCGAACTGACCCATAAACTGTTGTAGTGGCTGTACATCCAGAACCTCATCCCGTACTTTCCCCTGCCTTGCTTAGGATAATCTTTCTTCACGTAACCCGCCTTTCCACAAAATAAATACTTCCTAACAAATCATCCATGCCATTGATCCAGTCTCTGCTGGCCTCCCCCGCCATACCCTTGGCCTTGACGGCCGTGATGAACAAAGTGTTACTACTGATTGGGACCCTGGTGGCCCTGTCAAAAATCCTGGCCATCCGATCGATAACTCCCATATCTAAATCTCTTGGCAGAATTCCACTACTGGGATTCCTGCCCCTGCTGCCTACCATCCTACCACTGTACTCCTCTAAAAGTACCCCTGCCTTACCCTGCTGGCTAGGCTCACCTCCTCTCTTGCTTCCTTTGCATAGAAGCGATAATCCTTGCAGTGTAACAATGCTTCATTGACAACATCCGTACATGTCACTAATGCTGGGGTGCCGATCAAGTGCTTCCTAATCCTACAGGCTAATCCATTTATAAACCTTGCTTTCTTACGCTCCTTGTTACTCACCTCACCTGGAATAAAAATATCTAAACGGATGAACTCCTCTTCATACTCTGCTATGCAACGATCACCCCGGTTCACTTCACTAAACTTCTTTCGGATCTCGGTCTCCACTGTTGGAAGAGAATTCTTGCGATCAAACTGTACCTAAAACTCAGTAACTATCATCATATCTCTTTCCTCGGTGGTGTTAACCGAAGTTTCAAAGCGAGTTGTATGAGTTCACCATCCTTACATCTATAATCACAAAAGAACGTAACTGCGCGTACGCAAAAGAATTCAGCAATCCTATCATAAGGCTCTACATCAAAGAACGCTAAGCTAAAATGTCAAAATCCACACAGATCGTATGGACACTAGCACCTGATGCTCTAATACCATCTGTGACACCCCGACTAATTAAATACCGGTGATTCCTCCTTTATTAAATTAAAAGCGGTTTCTCATCCAGTTCATTCTTAGCATCACCATCGAAAACTTTTTTAAAGTTACAAACCACTTAATATTCAAAGAGCTGATGTCAAAATTTTAATCTTTTTATTGAACAATATCAACAATGTAAATTAAACCATCCACACAATCACTGAGACTAAATCAATATTGAATAATTAAATAAAAGACTGACCTAATTAACCATCGTCTAAAAATCCCAATTTCGAAATAATAATCCAACAAAATGGATAAACTCAGTATAAAGTTTGATTGAAATAAGATAGCTGGGGCAACATGCCAAAATGAAATACTGAGTTGCATCATACTCTAGGAATGAAATGACTAAAGTGACTAAGTTCAAATCCTGCAACATCCACACCTGCTGCAGTTTGACACCAAAAAGTTTTTGAAAATATTTTTGCAAGTATGGGTCATAGCCAAAATCCTTTTGAAAATATTTTTCAAGTGAATTAAAATTCAACAATTAAAATGCATGAATGCTCTTCATATTTAAGTTAGTGTCGCACTCCCTTGAGATATTACTCCCCCCTCAACTATTGTGTACACTTAATGCTTATTCCTAACCCTCCTAGTTACACTACCCCGTCTAACTAGCCTTGTTCTAAAACTCCTTGACACTCTACTCTAGCCTGAGTAATTTGCACCTTTACTTCATAAGTTAATTATCCCCGTAACTTAATTAATCCTCTTTAAAATCTCTGTATAACAGTCTCACTAGTTATATACATTTAATACCTCTTTTTATTCCAAGTAATTTTCCCTTATATAAATATCTACACTCGTATATATTTAATACAATTGCACACCATGTAGTTTATCCGTAAATAAATCTACACCCTTTATACGTATCATATATACCACATTCACACACACACACAATATATATATATATATAATAATGCTCTTGTGCGGACTAGTCCGCATTTGAAGAATGTGGACCGGACATATGTCACCTAACGGTGCCCCTAGAAATTATCGCCTAAATTATAAGCACACTCTCTCTCTTTTCTGGGCTCATCGCCAGGTGACACATGTCCGGTCCGCATTCTTAAAATGAGGACTAGTTCGCACCAGATGTTTTCTCTAAAATGATATCACACCAGGTATACTCGTCCGCCTGGTTACCTTGAGGCGATTATATACCACCGAATCAGGTAAGAATAAATAAGCGTAATGGAGGTGGCCATAGCCCCCACCGAGAGTGATGACAAATCATACCCAGAGTGCCTTACCCCTAAATAACGGACGCTATGATCTCGGGATTATACTCACCCTGTTAGTCAAGTTAGGGGGTTCACCCACATTGCTCAACCTCCTGTGATAACCCTAGAAGGGTATGTATTCCTATAAATATTATTAACACCAATATTTATAAAGAACACACACACACACACACACACACACACACACACACACACACACACACACACATATATATATATATATATATATATATATATATATATATATATATATATATATATATATATATATATATATATATATATATATATATATATATATATATATATATATATATATATATATATATATATATATATATATATAATTTCAACCTGGCGAATCCGTGCACAAAGCCCGTAGCACTAGCCTAAAATATCTGAGTCAAATTCCAACTCTAAGCTAATTAATTTATTATCATGGCCACACTCTCCCAAATTATCTGGACTCATTCCCCCAGTCCTTTAAATTATTCCTTAGAATTTTGCTTCAAATTCTATAATGTAGATTTTCATCCCTTTTTCCTCTATATAAAATAATTATACTAAGCTCCTCATTTAAAACTCGTAATTGATATTAACCTAATATCCTCTACTGGATTACTAATCCTACCAAAAATCTTTTCCTTCTACCCAAATAGAATGCAACTAAAACTGGTCCTGGCCCACTTGCGTCGTTCGAATGACCCACCATCTCATTCTAACGGAAGGCAGTGTCGCTCGAACGGAGGTACAAGTCACTCGAGCGACCTTTGTACTTTCTCTCTCTTCTCATTCTTCTCTAATGCGTCATCTACCACTGCTAAACCTCAACCTTTAATCCCAAAATTATTCACTGTTATCTTTGAATATCCCTACGAAGCCTACCGATTTAAACCCATAATTCAAACCACTTTGACAGATTTAAACCCAAATCATTTAATAACAATTTGATACATTATATAAGTTCTCTAAAATATACTTGATAAATAAAACCCTCCAAATACCTAAATAACATGTAGAATTGATTAGAACAAAAAACCCAAATTTATATGTGTCAACCCAACCCAAAACTCACACCCATTATGATATGAATTGGTTATCACAAATTTATATTGAAGCAATTTAACCACTTACTTATATATAATTGTAGAGTCTGATTCTTTTGAACAAGATGATTGATTTGTCTCCCTAAAGCTCCCAAAGTTATCCCTCTTTCCTTTTCTGTAGAACTAGGTTTAAGCTTTCAGTTGTGTCTATCATAATTCCCCTAATTTGGATTTTACAATATTTTTTCTTTAGAGTTGTGTCCTCCCAAACTCATAAATTTAGATTTTCTAATGCTAATCTCGTAATTAGACTTGTTGGCTAAATTTAAATGGTCCAAATAGCCCGTGTGAGCCCGTTTATACCTAAAAATGCCCTAAGATCCAACCACTACCCCCGGCTACTCTTTTTCGACTATCTTGATATCTCCGAAATCAACCATGCATTCAGAATTGTCATCCGAGTTACTTTATAACATTCTCCAATTTCGACCTCAAAATGTGACACATGTCAAATCTAAAAATGATCCGAATTAATTGAATCTCAATTCACCAAATTAAATAAATCAACCAAATTAACAAAATCCTCAAAATCATAAATTTAAATATCTCTGAATTATAATAAGTTCTATTTCTCCCAAAAATAATTATATTCGTGTCCTCGAAATTATGGGGTGTTACAGGGGATTTGAGAGGGAATGGGTTATTGGGATCTAAAAAATTTGGAGAAATAGTATTTTTTAAGATATATATATTTTAGTTATGTGTGCTCAATTTTGGCACGATGTTAAAGTGTGCCAGATTGTCATTAAAATGTGCTAGAATTTGGCATCGTTTTAAGCTATGCCAGAATTTTAATATCAATGTGTGCCAAATTACTATTTTTGGTGGCGTGGTTCATCGTTTAAGAAAGTGGTTTCTACATCCATTTGATGTATTTCAAGTCCATTAATAGCAGCTATTGCTAACATTCGAATGGATATAATTCTCATTATCGGTGAGTATGTGTCAAAGTAATCCAACCCTTCCTTTTTACCTTAGCCTTTAACCACAAGTCTATCTTTATATTTATTAATTGATCCATCCGCCTTCAATTTATTTTTGATCCATTTATACCCTAACTATTACGAACCCGGTGGAAGATCCACTAGTTTCCATGTATGATTTTGCAAAATAGATTCAATTTCGCTATTAATTGCTACTTTCTAATTAGAAGCATCGAGTGAGGATATTGCGTCTTTGTACAATTGATGCTTATTTTCTATCAAATATGTTAGAAAATTTGGACCGAAGGAAGTCGAGATCCTTGCACTTTTACTACATATTGGTTCATTCTATATTAATTCAATAGGTTGATGAGTACCATTTGTAGTAGCTTGATTTGTCCTTTTAGAAGGACCAGATTCTCGGGTCATGCTATATGAAAATTCATTTTAAAAAAATAAAGCGTCCCTCGATTCAATAACCGTATTTATATGAGTATTTAGAATCTCAGATTTATAAACTAAGAAACGATGTGCACTTCTATTTATAGCATAATCGATGAACACGCAATCAACGGTCTTTGGTCCTATTTTTACCTTTTCAAGTTTAGGAACCACCACCTTGACTAAGCACGCCCGCACTCGTAAATATTTACAGCAAGGTGTTCGACCTTTTCATAACTCATAAGGCGTCTTATGAGTTTTCTTGTGTGGGACTTTGTTAATAATATAATTAGCGGATATTAAGGCTTCCCCCCACGAGTTTTGGGGAGCTCCTGAACTTATCAACATAGAGTTCATTATCTCCTTCAATGTACGGTTTTTGCGTTTAGCTTCGATTGAGGAGAGTAAGGAGTGGTGGTTTGATAGATAATTCCATGTTCGGGAATAAAGTTCCTCAAAAGGAGATTCATATTCACCTCCTCTATCACTCCTAATATCCTTTATCATTTTTCTTAATTGATTTCAACTTTATTCTCGTATTATTTAAATGCATCAATAGCCTTATCTTTACTATGTAATAAATATACATAACAATATTTTGTGCAATCGTCAATAAAAGTAATGAAATACCTTTTTCCACCTCCAGTTTGTATAAATTTTGAATCACAAATATCCATGTGAATTAAATCTAGTGATTCAGTGATTCTTTCAACAGAATGAAAAGGTAATTTAGCTAATTTTGATTCCACACAAATATCACATTTATAATTTTTATCAATATTAAATTTTGGCAAAAATTCCAAGTTCATTAATCTACGCAAGGTTTCAAAATTAACATGTCCTAATCTAGCATCAAAATATGAGATGACTCAATTAAGTAAGTAAAACTAGCTATTTCATTCACGGGAGATGCCTTTGGCATCAATGTCATTACATTCATTTTAAAGAGCCCCTCAGACAGGTAACGCTTTCCCATAGACATATCATTTTTGGATAACATAAACTTATCAGAAATAAATACAACTTTAAACCCATTCTTGCTTAAAAGAGATTCGAAAATTAGATTTTTATGGATGTCAGGCCCATGCAGCACATTGTTAAGAGTAAGCTCCTTCCCGAAGTCATCTTCGAAATAATCGTTCCTTGTCCCACGACTTTAGAACTCGAAGAGTTCCCCATAAAGAGGGTCTCTTCATTTTCCAAAGCCTTATAACTAGTAAACATCCATTTGTTTGTATAAATGTGACATGTAGACCCAATGTCCACCCACCATTCCTTGGTATTTCCTACCAAATTGCATTCAGAGACAACAGTAGAAAGATTTATGTCTGCGATACCATTAAAAATGTTCTCACCCTCCATCACATTTGCTTGAGCATTGGTCTTTTAGCGTTCTTGGATTTGCGAAACTCGCTTGAGTGGTGTCCTGACTTGCTGCAATTGTAGCATTTGCCTTTGAACTTCTTTCTTTGCTTAGATGTGCCTTCCCCATCACCCTTACATTTGGATTTAGAACCTTCATCTACATGAGCCTTAGACTCCATCATGTTCTTTCCACTTTTATTTTGAGATTCATGATTGTCTTCTCCAATTCGCAGTCGTATTACCGATTCTTCAACATTCATCTCCTTGCGTTTGTGATTGAGATAATTTTTAAACAAGTTCCAAGATGGAGGCAACTTTTCAATTATTGTCGCCACTTGAAAATTGTCACTGACTGACATTCCTTCAGCATAAATGTCATGAAGAATGACTTAAAGTTCTTGAACTTGTGCAATAATCGGCTTAGAGTCAACAATTTTGAAATCTAGAAAACGGCCCACGATGAATTTCTTCATACTCGCATCATTAGTTTTGTACTTATTCTCCAAAGAATTCAACAATTCCTTAGCATTTGCCATGGTGTTGTACACATGGTGCAATATTTTTGTCCAAGTATATCAGGATAGTTACAGCATAGAAAGTCAGAATGTTTCCATACTTCAACAATAACAACTTTCTCAGTTTCATCTCCCTCTTATAAAGGGGGACAATCCTCATGCACAAACCTTGCCAATTGGAAGATTGTGAGATAGAAGTACATCTATCCTTGCCAATATTTGAAATCCCGTTAAATTATTCCAGTTTATCCCCATGTGGGATGTTCACGAGGGCAAAAATAGTAGAACGAATCACATTCACGATCGGTGGGACTGTGTTTGGACTTTGTAATTCCATTTTTGTTACAAAAGGAAAAATTTTATCACTAATAATATTCATTTGTAATGAATTTCTTAAAACAGAATATCAAATTCTGTTATATCAATTTTCTCAAATTATAATTAATACTAAACGAATTATAAGAAGAATTCTAAACACTATTCTGAAATATATAACACAGAATCAAAAAAATAGTAAATAGTAATTTTTACTAGTCTAAATTGAAAAAAAAAATCCATGTAAAATTAATTATGAAGATTAATTGAAGTTTATATAAAAGATAATTTTTTAGAAAGTGTACGGTTTATAAAAAATTGTACCAAACAGAATTTTGACAAGAATAATTAAATTCGAATTTTTAATTATAAATGTAAACTGGCCCAAAATTATAATTTTTGTAACAGTAAAAAATAGATACTGCTTTATTAAATTTTTGTAATAAAATAATAAAATAATACTTTGTCAAATTTTCTGCGAAACAGATTTATATTAGACTGATAATTTCTATAATTTGAAAACTATTTTGTACTGATTATAAATAGTAGCAAAAAAAATTAATTTATCTCAAGATTGTTATGACTACGATTTAATTTATCAAATAGTACAGAATTACAAATAACAATGGTCACAAATAAAGAAAATGAAATTAAAGAAATTAAGAATTACTTACGTGATATTTATAGAAATAAATAACAAGACAAAAAACATAAAAGATTCCGAGCGCTGTGTAATACCACACTGTCCTTAAGGCAATTTAATTTCCCTTCATAGCGCTTTAAGGTCTGAATTAATGTCTCTCAAGATATAACGTAATTTTCGAATCAAGACAAGAAGCACAACAATGAAATGATTCTGGCAAACTCAATTTCTGCGTCTTTTATTCAAACCATGAACAAGACTGATTTTGGATTAATTAATTAGGGCCGAGCCCGAGCCCGTGCCGAGCCGGTGAGCGCGCATGTGAGCTTTTGGCCTAAGCCTAACACTTGCATAGTATACATCGTCTTCCATTCAAAGAGTTGGAATACTCCAAAGACATCTAAGCCTTAGTTCATAATTAAGTTTTTATTAACTCGTCAAATTCCCACACAAGAGTTTAAAACGCTCACAATTTATTAACTTTCATTGCTTTATTAATCACTTTGGAGACACATTTATCATTCATAACTTCATGAAATTGGACATGTGAATAAACTACGTTAATCTTCTTGCGAAGAAAAATGCATTCGTATACGATCTCACAATTATCGTGATGTGAATCCAACCTAAATTTACACTCAAAGTTGATTAAAATTATGCTCTTCAATGCTCATTTCCAACAGATTAATAAGAGTCCGTTTGATTCGCAAATTTGCCATGGCAAATATCAAATCAGTGGGCAAATATGACATTTGCCTACTTTTTTGTCTATTTGATTCACAAATTTGCCTACAACCCATTTGCCAATGTACAACACTTGTAATGCATAAAAAGTAAGCAAATTTTGCTTTGCTATTTGGAGAAGAATTATTTGCCAAACAATTTGCCACTTCTTATAAGTGTTTTTTTTTATATTTTTATGCTAAAATATTTTAAAAATTATTTTACAAACTGTTTTATAAAACTGTTTTAAATAAAAAACTGTTTTATAAAAAATGTTTTTAAATTGTTTTAAAAACTGTTTAAAAAATGTTAAAAAACTGTTTTAAAAACAATTTAAAAAATATTTTTTGAAACTGTTCTATTAAAAAATGTTTTATAAAAACTGTTTTTGAAATGTTAAAAAAAACTGTTTTAAAAAACTGTTTTAAAAACTATTATAAATAAAAAAAAATACTGTTTTATAAAAAATGTTACAAAAATGTTTTTTAACTGTCAAAAAACTATTTTAAAAACGGTTTTAGAAAAATGTTTTATAAAACTGTTTTATTAAAAACTTGTTTTAAAACAATTAAAAACACTATTTTAAATGGTTTAAAAATTGTTTTGAATAATTTAAAAACTGTTTCGAATATTGAAAAAATAATTTAAAAAAAATGTTTAATCAAAATTAAATAAAAAAAAACTGTTTTAAAAATGTTTTAAAAATTGTTTAAAAACTTTTTATAAAATATTTAAATAAACTAATTGGATTGGCTTTAATTTCGCCGAATTATTGTTTGATAGCTTCGTATGAAAAAACTAGATAAAATTTGCCTTTTACCATCTATATTTTTGCCCACTTTTAAATCAAACGGACCCTAACATTAACGTGTTTGGCGTGTACAAGTAACTCATGAGTGAAAATTTTACATGCCTTTGAAAGTAAATCCATCTTTCTTGTCTCCAAAACTAAGTAAATGTATTAATTGGTGTCCTATAATGTGGAGTCCTACACGATCTAAAAGGAATGGTAAACATCATTACCGTTTTAAGAATTAAAGCTCTATATTGTCACATGGAGGCTCTATGATATCGCTAAATAACGGTTTCTGGCTCCATATGTCAATGTGTACTACTGTCGTCCAACAATATTAGAATAAATAAACCATCCACGATTCCAAGTACATTGTACATACAATAATATCTAGAAGAACATGACAACAATATGGTGTTCCTTTTTTTAAACACAGGTAGATTCAGGCCGGTCCTAGAGCTAGGCAGCCTATACAGGTGCCAAAGGGCCACCAAATGGGAAGGGGCTCACCTCTCTCTCTCTCTCTCTCTCTCTCTCTCTCTCTCTCTCTCTCTCCATATATATATATTATTAAGCTTAATTTATGTGAGAAATATTTCAAATTTTCAAAAGCCAATAAAAAATAATTATATGAAAGTCATACAATAATAATGTTGATATTCATTTGCATTGGAATTAAAAATAACACTCACCAAAAACAAAAAAATAAGTGAAAATAACCGTGGACATAGCACCATTTGAATAAAGAAAAGTGGTATACGAAGAACTCCCTCCCTAAATTAATGATTATAATTTTTTTTTTTAAAATGAATCTATAATGAATATTTCTTTCTCTATTCTTCTTGGCAAAGAGAACGGGAAATTGAAATTCATATTGAGATGACTACAAAAGAAGCTAATACCAGGTTGTGCAAGTTTGCCTTTTTCCGATTATATAATTTCCTCGTTTAAGTTTTAATTAATTATACACTAACTACACTTAGTGACTCCTTTGTGTGGTTGGATTATTAAAACACCAATCAATGCATATTCTAAACCAAAGTGTTTGTGGCTATTTTAATTTATGTTCACAACTATTCTTTGAAAAAGAACATTTTTGTTAAGACAGTTACTATCTAGTAAAACATGCATTATATTTTAAGAAAGACGTAATTTATCAGAATTCCTGTTTGAATATCTTTTTTTAGGTGCTTTCCATTTTAGTCGCTAGCCATTTTTTATTTTCTAATGCACTTACATAATTTTTGGAATCTATGGTTCCTATCTCCGGAATATATATATATATATATATATATATATATATATATATATATATATATATATATATATATATATATATATATATATATATTATAAAATTATATGTACAAATTATAAAATTACATAATTTTTTTTTTAACTGCTGAAATGCTTTCCTCATGTTCAGACATTATAAGCTGTTTTATAATCAAAAGAAGAAAACAAACAAGTTTACGCCTTGGTTTCCGTGTGAGAGCAAAGATGGCTCCTAATAGTGTTTTTTTTTTTCAAAGTAAGCCTATTTAAATTGAAAACCTATTTCCAAATTCCAAGTAGGTTGGAAATGGGCTTTTACTGTGACAGCAACTATTATGAGGTTTCTTTCAGTTTCTTAGTAAGAATGGATGACGGTATTCTGCCTAAATAGTAGACACAGGTAATAAATAAGAGAATACTAAAGATTCGAGGGATAATAACACTATTATTAGGAGCTACTTTAGCTCTTGCTCAAAAAGACATTAAGAGAGGTTTAGCCTATTCTACAATGTCTCAATTGGGGTATATGATGTTAGCTCTAGGTATGGGGTCTTACCGCAGTGCTTTATTTCATTTGATTACTCATGCTTATTCGAAAGCATTAGAGGAACCTTTTATTATGTTACATCATCAGGGTGCGCACAACGACGCAATTATCAGGGGCGCGCTCTACCACTGAGCTAATAGCCCGTCGTGCGAGCCTCCCACTGGGGGCCCGCCATCAATAGCTCGGTGTAGGTCCGGGATAATCCTTTGTTCCATAGCCCTAGGGCTATTTACAACTATTCAATTAAGAATTCTCAGATGTACTAGTACTAGCAGTGCATCAAAGATGCAATCACCAATTCTCCCGAGAGGCCACAATTGCCGCGAGCAAACATATTATTAATGACGAGTGCCCATTTAGGTGCCAAATAGACCCCATCATTGATTAGAGATATTGATAAGGTGAATACCCAGTATATTCAATGCTAGGCATAATGAGTATAAGGCCCTCAAAAAAATCTCTTTTCGTCCTACGAAATAAGTATCTTATAAATTTGAGAATCCCAATAACTCCCTAATTTTATTGTCTTTTCTTTTTTTTTGTTAGCCTATGCATAATACAAACGAGACTTCAAGATCCCTCTTACTAATTGGAATCAAAGAATTAGTAGATCTGTTCCGCCCAAAATGGGAATGGAGTACAATTATTGGGAGCATTATAGTTAGTATTGCAAGAGATACTGAGTCTGCTTTTTCGATTGCTTCCGATCCATGTAATGGAATAGAGGGCTTTATGTTTCTCGGATATCAGGAAACTGATTTGTGTGGTTCAAAGCTTGAGAAGGAAACTAATGATACTTATAGTAGCGGGCCTCATAATATGGGCTAGCAATTCAAGTTGGCGTTTATAGTTTATTTTGGCCCCGTCTTGCACATAAATTCCGTTTTAACCCAAATTCTAACAACAGGTAGGTCGGCTTGCCTATATGCAAAGCAAAGTAAATAGCCGCCTAGGATCTTTTATTAATCAAAATCACCAAATATAAAAAAAATATCAAGAGAAATGCTTGGGTTCTCAAACAACTCTTCCAAATTTTTTTCTAAATAGCATTAAGTGTTATACCTTGTGATATGGGTCCCGCCAAGACACAACTCATTAATGTTATTTGTGACACATTTTATGAATTTGTTTGGTACCATCACACCACTCAAACAACAAATAGGTATAAAAAAATTAAGTATAATTTTTTTTTTTTTGTGATAAATAAAAAATTAG
This sequence comes from Sambucus nigra, assembly GCA_949130495.1. Taxonomy (NCBI): domain Eukaryota; kingdom Viridiplantae; phylum Streptophyta; class Magnoliopsida; order Dipsacales; family Adoxaceae; genus Sambucus; species Sambucus nigra. Next base: position 393,420,953 of record OX422220.1, on the reverse strand, counting down.
AGTTTACCACTTGAATAAGCACCCGAAAAAATAAAATTTATTCACCTTAAAATCAATTACAAAATAAAAAGGTTGGAGATCCATATACACTTATAAGTCCAAATAATCTCAAACTCACTTTAATACTAAATCCACTCAACTTATCCGAACTCAACCTTAATTAATCATTCCCGCAACAAGACTATCTAACTCAACCTTAATTATAGTTTGTTTGTTCCACAAGAAGTTGAAGATATTCTCACAATCCCACATTCTATCTAGAACTCCATTGACAAGAAAGGCTAGGAAATATTCTAACAAAGGTTGATAAAAAATTACATGATCCATTGGAAGAGTCCGAGGGGATACATGGTTATGCACAACCAACATCCTCAACATGTGATAAGAGTCTGAGGTCTATTTGGCGAGAAAATGATGCCAACTAAAATGAAAAACTTCTTGTTTCGAATTGTGCCCAACTCGTTACCAACTACTGAGAATTTTCACCAAAGAAATTTACGTCTTAAGTCTTGTAGTTGTTATAATTATAAGGCAGGCCTAGATTCGATGAGACACATATTTACGCAATGTCGGATCGCAAAAGCAATGCTAAATGGGTGTAATTTAAATGAAGAATTGCAAATTTTACTCTCTATATAAATGTCTAAGTGAGAGCGCCTCTATGAACCTGTCTCAGCCATCACTACAAGAAAAATGGCTTTCAGTGACCATTTACTTTTGCGACGCATCTTTTTACATCACAATACATATGTTTTTGTAAGGAATAATTATATACGTCATAAATATATATGATGCCATTAACTTATTGAATCAAATCATATTAAACAGTTTTTAAGAAACATTATGAAAAAAGCAAATCTAAAAAATTGAACGAGGGAGAGAGAGACTGCAACAATCAGTAATGTAAGGAAAAATGAAATAAGACAGTTTCAAGATGAAAAGAAGGTTGGTAACCAGTGGGATTGCCACTAACTCTCTCTAATCCCATCATATCATATCCCATCCACTTTATTATTTAAGTAATGTCTAAGTAAATCAATACCTACAGGAAAAAAAGTTTATCTGATTATGTATTTGATCTTTATATTAATTTTTTTTATTAAATTCGACGTGAATAAAAAAGTTGTTTCATGATTTGTTTTGAAAAAAGTTGATGTTATTTATATTAAAAAACAAACTGGATATCATTTTTTAATAAACACTAGACGAAATTTTTGTAAGAACTATATTTTTATAATTTTTTATGAAATAAAACTTTTTAAAAAAGTAATTCTTTTTTTATTTTTTTTATAAAACACAACTTTTTTAAACAAAATGTATTTTATTGTAAGAAATTAAAGTTTTATTTTAATACATTACAATTATGTTTTAGATTTCATTACACGATACGAATAACGCGACTTACAATTTTTCACACCACATTGAAATACTATTTGACACGAGTAAAATTATGAATTAACTGTGTCATTGTGTTAATGTTAGGTGAAAAACTCGACCCCTATTGACAATTAATTCGTGTGAGTTTTTATTAAAACCTATTTCCAATTATAAGCAACGTTAATTTTTTTGGGGATAAAAATAACGTTCATTTTTCAAAATAAATAACGAAAGTTTTTTTATTAACGTCGATCTATTTAAAATACTAAATCTCTTACAACTCACTAGGGTTGTCACCAACTCTGTCTAATCTCATTCTTGCATCTCATCCTATCCCATCACCCCCATTTTGTTATTTAGCTGATATCTCATCAAATCCATATCTGGAAAAAAAAGTGGTCGAGACTATATTTTGATCTTTATGTTAATTTTTTTATTGAAATGAACTTGAATAAAAAAAAATTGTTTCATTATTTATTTTAATAAATGTTGATGTTACTTATATTTTAAAAAAAACATGACATATTTTTTTTAATAAACACTCCACAAAACTTTTAGTATAAACTATATTTTTTTTAAAACTTCGTTTATTTCAAATTTTTATAAAACATAACTTTTTAAAAAATGTATTTTCTTAATACTTTGTTTTATAATTTTTTTTATAGAACATAACTTAAAAAAATGTATTTTTTTAAGAAACTAAGTGTTGACATTAATACATTACTATTTTTTTAGACTTTAATACACAACACAAATAACATGACTTGTTATTTTTTACACCACATTAAAATACTATTTCACACAAATAACATTACTAAAATTATGAATTAATCGTGTCATTGTATTAATGTTAGGTGAAAAATCCTACCCCTAATGACACGATTAATTCGTCAAGGTTTTATTGAAAAATGATATCCAAGTTTTACTTTGCCATTATAATGTATTATATGAGGCGCACGCCGAACTATTATTACTATTGCAAACTAAATACGTTGTATGATTTAATCAACGACATACACTTTAAAAAATTTGCATCATGCCTTCAAGTACGAGCATACTCTAATATATACATATATATATATATATATATATATATATATATATATATATATATATATATATATATATATATATATATAATAAAGGAGGAGAGTTTTTTGGTCTCCCCCAATTGACGGTTCAGATTAAATCTGATGAATTTGGTCTTTATCAACTGATGGTTGAGATTAAATGGGAGGGTTTTGAATCCAATGGCTTAAAAACTAAAATTTTGTATCTAACGGTTCATACGGACTTTCTCTCACCAACTGATTTACATTTATTATATTTTACCTTTATTCAGATCTTCTGTCCCAAGAATTTATGATATTGCCGAAAGTAACACATGCAAACACTCAATCCTCTTTCTCTCTCAAACCCATCCCTGCACTCAATCTTCAGCATTTTCATTTTCTCTCTCCGAACAAAAACAACCCATGCCTACACTCAATCCAACAAACCCACCTAAACCTCCCTCACCCTACACTCTTCCCCCTTTCACTCTCCCTCACCCGCTCCCCCACACTAAACCTCCGACGGCCACCATTTTCATCCACCTAAACCTGCGCCGTCACCATCACTGTTGCTGCCTAATCTTCATCTCAGCCTCCGTAAAAGAAGACACCACCATTTCCGCATACTCTTTATCCACCTAAACCCACCACCATGTTTCCCATTGTCACAGCCAAATTGTCTTTCACAAGAGGTCTGGAAACTTATGCGGAGGTCTAGAAACTTATGCTTTAGGAGGGTCCGATTTCGGTTGCTGAGGTTCTGTACATGTTTTTTCTTTTTGAGATCTACACTTTTTGCATTTTTTTTATATTTGGTTCCTCCTGCGGTTCTTAATATTTGCGATCTACACTGTCCGTTTCTTAACCTTGGTTCCGATTACATGTATGTTCCGATTACAGGTATCTTCTTTTTTTTGGTTCCGATTATCGATTACAGCTTTAAAGTAGCATTTCAAATGGGTGAGTTCATTTCTCTACTTTTTCCAACAGCTTTTGTGAGTTCATTTCTCAGCTTGAAAAAGAACATACTCATAAAACCATTTTTTGAGTTCATTTCTTAACTTTGGTGAGTTCGTCTATTTTTTGCAGCAGCTCTATTTTTATTGTCTTATAATGGGTCTTTTGGTTGGAGTATCTCTCCACAGATACACTTCAATCCTCTTCAGTTTCTAAGGGTTGAAATTGTTGGTGCATTTTCCTATTTTTTTTATCTACAAGACTATTAAACTGTCGTTTGAGACACTTTGTTGTTTATTGACCCATTTGTTCATTGTTTGCTTTGATCTGTTATTTCACATATTGCAGATCTCACAAATAAAGGAACCACAAATAAAGGAGTGAAGGTGTTTGATGAAATACCCCAAGAAACCCAGACTACTTATTAAAGGTGGTGTTTACCGAAAAGCCCAATCTTACTGAATGAAGTGGTTGATTAGAGTGAAACATTGCAAATATTTTATTAATTATGGTTTTGGTACAAAATTATTTATTGCGGAAGATGTTGTATATCTACAGATTTTGTTTAATGTTCATTACACTAGTATAAATTTTTTTTTTTTTTTTTTTTTGTTGAGGGTCTTTATTGTATGAGTTAATTGAGTAGTGATATGCGTACAAAAGTCTTCCCCAAAAGTTATATTTTTTTTGTGGCCTGACGGGGCTCCATATCACAAGATAATGTTTAATAGGTAGGTGAGAGAATATGCGGAATCCCATCAGATTTGGGGGAGGTTTTGGAGGATTTTTTATTCTCATATCATTATTCGAGTTAATTAGGTATATACCTTTCGATTTTTAATTTTTATGATATGTGTGTTGTTTAGTTGTTGAAAATTAGAGAATATTGAAGACAACGATGTGTTGAAAGAGTGAATATTTGTATATGCATACCAAGTGTTTGAAACATATCCACATGGAGTCCTTGATTTGGTGTCTTACTTATTTTCTTAGAATTTATGGTGAAAATTTGTATGTTTCTTTGGTTGAAATGGAATGCTAGCTGTTGTGTTTTCTTTACCGTGGTCTAAGCATTGGTTTCCCTCAAGTCACTCAGATCTCTTGCCATGTCCCATTTTTTAAATCCCAAAGCCACAAATTGGCTGTATATTTGAAATTCAAATTTTGAATATCATATAGGATCAATTTGAAAAAGTCCTTTTAAAAATAGAAATGTTTTAAAATGACTTATTTTTTAAAATAATGTACGTTTTTTGAATATCATATTGTTTTAAATTTGTTTTCAAATAATGTACATAATAATTTGTACAATATATTTTTACGTTTTTAAACATTTTTTCAATACTTTAGTTTTTTTTTATATATGAGAATTAAAACCGAAATATTTTTTAAAAAATTAAAATTGTTTTAAACTCTATAGTTGAAAAAAAAAACCTAATAGCGTACATTAAAAAAACTAAATAAAATAATGGTAGGATAAAATAACCGCCCAAGGTAATACCAAAGTCTTGGAACAAAGAATTAAAAAGGCTAGGATATAGTAACATAATAAGTCTATCTCTTTATATAATTTTTTTAATATATGATATACTGGCATGTCAATCTCTCTATATAAAGGCTAAGAAGTGAATAGGTAAATTTAGGCCATTTATTCCATGCATAAGGTACCTAAGGAACAAACCATGCCATAGATATCATACATTCCATAGAGTAGGCGTGTGAATAAGGACATGTGCGATCATTCTGTGAAATATGAAAATAAACTTAACTCATTATTAAAAGACATGTTCGAGGTGGGGTAAAATGCAAAAGAGTTAAATTATTTCACTGTGCCGTCAGGACGGGTACATATTTATCACGGGAATAAATTTATCGCCGTGTCATTAGCACGGGTACACAATATCACGCGAATAAATTATTATCGTGCCATCGGCACGGGTACACCCTAGTATATATATATAACTAGTGGTGACCCGTGCAATGAACGGGCGGGTGTAACACTTTTTGAAATATTTTATTCATGTATATAAATTAAAATATAATTATTATTAATATTTTAAAAAAAAAGATCGCACCCATAACCATGGGCATGTAAATATAAGTAATGTGACGAATCAAGAGTACAACTTAAAATGAATTTGAGGAAATGCATGGCAAGAACTATAATGTCGTAGAACGAACCATAGTCTGAAAATCCAAGTTAAAAAAAATACATTGCAGAGGGAATTTTAAAATGACTTAGTCCTTAAAACGGGCAAAAACTACTTTTTGCTAATATGACAACGATATTCATTTTTTTAGCCACTCCAAATATTGATTGTCAGCGTATTATGATTTCCAGCAAATAAAAAATGAATATCATTGGTAATAAATTATTTTCAGCATATAAATTTAATTTTCAACAAATTAAAAATGATTTTCAGCAATAATAAATTTTTTCTAGCAAATAAAAATTATTTCTAGGAATTAAAAAATAATTTTCAGTAATATAAAATTATTTCCAGCATATAAAATGATTCGCAACAAA